>QEPC01012832.1:838483-863124 GCA_003113815.1 Sphenodon punctatus
CGGGGCATCCATAGCCCCAAGATGATCCTCTGCAATAACTGGTACCGAAATCGTGGTGGATGCGAGCGATCTTATCTACAAGTACTCAATAAACCGGTCACAGCGGTCACTAGATTGCTCCAGGTCCAGGTGGAGGCAGGTAGGACTGACCAAACCTTTCACCACCCGGGAAAGCTCCGCTGGACGTGACTTTGCAGATGCAATGAGGGCAGCAAAGAACTGTTTCTTTGCTGCCTGCACCAGCACAGCATAGGCCTTTAAACTGCTCTTATGCTGCGATCAATCCTACTCATTGCGAGTCCGGCACCACCATCATTCTAACTGCCTGCTCTCCCTCTTCAAACATCGCAGGTCCTCAGTAAACCAAGGAGACCTGTGGGAGACTTGGGAGGGCAGCGGATGCCTGGGAGCCACTCCGTCAATGGTCTTGGCCAACAAGATGTTCCCGAAGGCTACGAGATCATCGACAGAGCGGATGTCAAGGTCCAGAGGAAACTCCCCTAGAGCATTCCGGAACTGATCCGGGCCCATAAGTCTCTGGGGGCAGACTGATCTAATAGGTCCTGCACACTGTTGAGGACTGACACGTGCTCTGAGTATCTGTCTCTGAATCTATTATAAAGCCAGCTCCTTTGAACTGCTGAGCACCACCTCGTTTTTTTAAAAATGAAAGATATCATTATCATTATTCCTTTGATATTCTGTGCCAAGTGGGCACAGTACATCAGTAAGAGTAGTGCAGTAAACGAAGTTGTGTGTCTTGTTTGTTTTTTGCTTCAAAACATAAAACAATCTTAAGTACCTTTGAATGTTGGTGAACCCTTCTTAATTTTAGGCTGTCATTCAGGAACTGCTTGGTCAGGGGAGGATAGATTGTGGCTAAGGCACTGACTGGACTAGGTCTCAGATCTCTTAGTTACATATTCTGTGGCATCCTTGACAAGTTACTTTGTCTTTTGTGTCTCCTTTTGTAAAGATAAATCCAAACTATTTGGAGATGAAGCTGTATAAGTGCATATGAGATAGAAGTAACTCAAAAATACTTTCACCCCATACTTAACTTACCAATGGTAAGGCCATGATGACTTTTAGATGCATTTCAGAAGTGAACTAAAACTGACATTAGAAGTCGTGGGCATTCAACTGAAACATCAAATATAGCCATTCCAAAGTACAGTGATGAAAAGTAGAAATTACTAAATATATGCCTAGTTGCTGTTAAATAGACAAATTGGGAAGAGGCTTGTTTTTTCACTTGTACTAATCTTTAAGTGTTCCTTGCAACCAGGACTTAATTTGTAAATGGAGAGGGTCTAAGTCATTGAGAGCAATGGAATAAATTAGGGTGCATGGAGGAGAAATATCCAGCAAGATAGGGAAATAGAGAGGAGAGTTTGGGGTATGAGGCGTGGAATCCAACAGGAGTCACTGGCTCTGGGGGAATTAGCAAGGAAAGGGTCTGGGAACATTCTGGCTGAAACCAAATTATGCTTGCAGCAGCTCTATGTGAGAAGATGTTCAGAAAGAAGTATAATTTCGGTTTCTACGGGTAATTTCAGAAGTTACGATACCACGGTCAACCACAGTGAACCCCCTGTGGTGGCCGCAGTAGTGTAACATCTGACAGAACCCAAAGAGATTCCTGCCAGATGTTCATCCCAGTGAACCCCCGGCAGGAATCTCTTTGACCACACTTCCGGACCTCCCGCCACCCGGAGGTCCAAAAGCGTGGTGGAATCAGGCCCCAAGCGTGGGCACGGTGGCCACCGTGGCCACCATCTGGAATTGGCAGAAAGTAACGTCTGTTACTTTCCGCCGGCTGGATCGTGGCCCAGACCACGATACAGGATCAGGCACAGCAGGCGGATTGGCCGCCCTCCGTCTCCCGGAGGGCGGCCGGCCGAGGGAGTGCGGGGGGACGGGGCTGTGCGGCTGCACGTTGCGGCGCACAGCCCCGCCCCCTCCCTGATCCCCGTTGGGAATCAGGCCGGCATGTCTGAAGGATGGCCGGACTGATTCCTCACTGGGATCCGAAACGGATCCCGGTGCGGGGTGGTCAACTATATCAATTTCACATGCATACCTAGTTGGTATTTCCTTCCAGTTTGGAAACATAACTTTTTTAAAATCTAGAGAGACAGTGTGGTTGACACAATAGTTTGGATGCTATCTTTTATTGGACCAACTTCTGTTGGTTTCAGTATGCAAGCTTTTGGGCCACACTCTCTCCTTTTTAATAAAGCATTCTAAATGTTCTTAATTCATAAATCGTCTAGTGCTAATAGTAGCCTGGGTTCAATGCACCTTATCTTCCGTGCATTGAATCTTTTATACACTTGCATTACTACTGTTACTGATTCTCAGAAGTATTGATTTGCGGTCTTTCTTCTCTAAAATTGTCAAGACAGCAGCAAACAGAGCTGAAGGTTTCTGAGGTATTCCCCACATAATTCCCTAAACACTTCTTGCTAGCCTAACCTTGACCATCTATCTGACCTTCACTAGTAGCAGCAGCATGTCTCAGCAAGATATATCATGTCTGTCAACAGAAATGGACACACAGGGCATGCTTATTTGAAAGGATATATTTTGGGGGGTGGAGGGTTGTGTGCATGTGCCTGATAAACTTAGTGTAGGTTGAGTGAGAGTTTTGGTGTGTAGTATGACTTCTGTTACTTCTGGATATTTTGGCTCCTTGTTGTTTTTAGTTTAAGTGAGAATACTGTAATTTTAGTTAGACTACTGTTGGGTAAGGCTAATGACCGGTTTCTTGTAAGGTAGATGAATGCAAGTTCCCATTAAGATACAGATAAGGAGATCCAAGAGGCAGTGTTGGGGATCGGAAAACGTTCAGGTCCATATTAAGTTAACAATTTTTAATAAGTTAGCTTAATTTATCCACATCTTTCACCATGTTGGGATTATATTTACTTAATAAAGATCTTATTTAATGAAGGCTAGGTTGAGAAGATGAGTTGTGTATCTAGTGCTGAAAGCCATGGGGTTAGTAGTTCTTATTTCTGCAGGCAATACGTTTTGTAATATAGGGCAATCTTGGGTAGAAGTTCTCTTTCCTGGATTTTTGAGCTTCACCCTGTCTTGCTGTATGATAATTGCATAATTCCCATGAAACTCAAACTCATTTGTCACTAGTTGTAGACTACCATTTCACAAATAGTTTGCACAAGTAGCTTGCAGAATCCCTGGTAGATCCTGAATACTACTTTGGAAATCCTGATTGAGACGGGAATGGAAAAGGGAAGCACCAATATGATGTGCTTACAGCAGTTCGTTGTTTTTCCGGCGGTGGCAGTGGGTTTTTTTTGCCAACTGTATCCTTGTCAGTGTTTGTGGCTTCATTTACTATGTTTTGTAGTAACTGAACCTTGAGGATATGATCTGTGTGTTCATGCCATCATTCTAGAACTGTATCATTTTGAGAAGAGTTGATGTGTCTGCAAGCAGTCTATTTGGGAAAATGTTAGGAAACCTCTAATCTGATTAACCAGTGGTAGGTTTTGCTTCCTGGTGTGTGGGTGGTAAGTGGAAATATCCCATTTTATTTTCCATAGATTAACAATGTACTGTTAATCTATGGAAGGGGCTTTTAGGTTACAGAAAATGCATTCTTTTGTGTATCTACTTAAATTGAAATAAAAAGCAATAAATCACTTATGGGTAACCTTTGGAATTGTCCCGAGAATGTCCATGGTCAAACATGATGCCAAGATTGTTAACCTTGTTCACTATTATAGAGTAATCTCCCCTCAGTCTCCTGTAGGAGATACTTTATCATCATAATTTACTTTGATCTAAAAATTGAAGAAAGTTATCAAAATGTTTCTGTACAAAACAGAAAACTAATATCTTTAAACTTATCCTAATGTAGTTCCAGCAGACATGAATAAATGTTTGATTTAATGGCAGTGTGCAAGATTTGACCAAAAAGATGGTCTTTTTAAAAAAATGAAAATTCAGCCCTAGTGAAGCTATTAGGTAGGACAATAAACTAGGAAATTAAATTGGAACGGAAGTTAGGAGGCTAAGAAATGAATGTAAAGAGTAGTGCTGAAACTCTGTCCCCCATTTTACTTGGTATTTATTTACTGAGGATCATGGTGCTTGACTTGATTTTACTGACTTCCGAGGAGCCAAGTTATGGTCACGGTACTTGATTTCCTCGGTAACTCCTTGATCAAGCAGTCCAGCACAGCGGGCAGGAAAGGGAGTAGGCACAAGTTACCTAATGTGACAGGCAGGAAGGGGAGCATAAGTGGACAAAGCAAACTCACCAAAAGGTTCTGTCCTGTGGAGATGAAGCAGAGCTGGCCGCAGCTGCCACCGCCACCAGTAAGGTCCCCCAGCTTCCAATGCTCTCTGGGAACATGCTGGACTACATTTCCCAGCATGCTCCCAGAGAAAAGATGGTGGCCTCATCTCCTGGCTGCAGCCAGGAGATGTGCAGCGCTGGGGGACAGCCAGGAGATGTGCAGGAGGTGCAGCCAGGAGATGTGCAGCGCTGCTGGTGAGGTGCCACACTGCGGGCACCTCACCAGCAGCAGGCAGCAAACTGGCACCACTTTGACTTCACGGGTCAGTCTTCCCTGTGAGCTTGCTTTGCTGCCCCTTTCTGCCCGCCACTTAGGGGACTCAGTAAAATAGTTGGCAAAATACCAAGTATTTTACAAAGTACCAAATGGTACAGAGTATTAGACAGTATTACTGAGCAGCTCCCGAAAACTTGTGCCCAGTACTCGGCTACTTGGGAATACTTGCAAATACTTTTTCTTCTACTCAATTCAGCCCTAGTAAAGAATAAGTAGCAAAAGGCAACTGTAAGAAAATACTTTAAATGTGTTGAAAACAATGGAATCAGAGTCTAACTGGACTACTGGAAAATAAAGGCAACAATTGTTATAACTTAGTCATCTTTTTCATATGAGCAAAATAATTGATTTTAAAAATTACTATGATTCAGGACCTCCGCTTTCATGACATCACAGCTTCTCAGGAATAATTATATTCTTTACAGCAAGCTATAAAACTAGTATATGCAGGAAACAGGGCTTATAAAGAACTTCTAAAATTTCATCACAGGTTTATCTGGTTCAAATTTTATTATATATGTGTAGCAGAGTTTTTTGGGCGAGTTATGATATGATGAGGCCCACAGCGGGTTGGCACTCTGCTAGTGATTATGCTCAGCCATGAAAGGATTAAGCTGGGGCCCAGTGAGAAGCAGGAGATCATGTGACCCAAGAGGGTGGATCACTTGACCTGGCTTAGGCTTAAAAGCAGAAGAAGCCCAGCCAGAGAGTTAGTGTTATCTTGGGAACAGCTGGATGTGGAGCTCCAAAGCCAACCACAGCCACTCTGACGGGTGGTTGGTGGGAACCCTGTCCTAAATCCCCTGAAGAAAATACACCTACTGATTGCAGCATGCTATTTTTGTTTCATAGCTATAGAAATCTGCAACAACAACAAAATTGTGGGAGACAAGCTAAGTGGATTACTGCAAGCAGTAGTGTGTGTGAATGTTTTCTTTGTTTTTTTCCTTAATTAGTTAAAATACATATTTACTAACATCTAGTCCATTTTCATATTAAAAGTAAAAACATCTGAAGAAAAATATGTAAAACCTCAAAACATGTATGCAAGATTTTGATTCATATTGAATGGGACTCACTTAAGAAATTCTTCTATCTTAATGAAACATGATAGAAACATGAGTGCTAATACTTTTGGGCTCATAACAAAAGCTGAGTCACAAGTGACATCAACTTCTGTATTGTGTAAAGTGTCTATGAAAAGCGGTATCTGTTGTTGTTTAATTTTTGTGTTTTATTTTAAGAATTTTAAAGTTCAAAGATAATATTTTTTTCACTGTTAAAGATTTAACATTTCATTTAACCCTTACCCTTGTACTTAAAAAAAAATTGCACTCACCAGGTACATATGGGGTACATATGGGCCCCCTATGGGAAAACCCATTGTTGGTGCGGTATATTTTAACCCCAAAATATACTCTGTGTCCCAAAATGTCAAAAACCTTGAAACTAAGCCCTGGAAGCACACACACAAACACACAAGAGAGTGTTTTTATGGGAATTGTTTACACCCAAACATAACCAATGACCCCAAAATGCCTTTTTCCTTTGTAAAAACTGTAAATTTGGTTTAAAATACAGAATATTGATTGAACAAACACTAAACATTTAATTAGTAACTAATCTAAGCCTAAAAAGAAAGAAAACACTGAATAACATCAGGCTTAAAAAATTGCATTTGCCAGGTTTTGGGGTCCACTGGACCCCCTATAGGAAAACCATGATACAAAAGCACAAGATAATAGCAGTGAAGGGGTTACTTTTCATTGCTGCTGCCAGTCTGAAGTGGCCTTGAGTTTCATGTCCCCTTGCTATCTGAATGGTCCTTGAAAACTGTTTGTTTGGTTTATTTTAAGCTAGGGTCCATTTGACCCCTCTTGAAATGCATTGGCTGGAGTTGATTCGACCCCAATAGGAGAAAACTATGGGAAACTGGGGTCCGTTTGCAAAATGGCACTTTTTTGGTTATAGGAGACAAATGGTAAGAGGTATCAGGCTGAAATTTTAGTATGTTATGTCCAGAGGTGCCGGTGACAATGTCCTAAAAGCTCAGACTTGAAGAGCTACTAATTAACCATATTTTAATGTTTTGGTGCTCGGTGGGGTCAGTCTGAAATGGGGGGGTTTAGTATGAAATGAAAGAGTATTATTGCTTTCTTTGATGCCAGTAAAAGGGTGTTATCACCTCTATGGACATAAATGAGCAACTATTACCACTACTGTTGTGTCCGACAGGAGATATTACCAATTTGTCCTCTGTTGTGGGTTACACACACACACACACACAAAAAATCTGGGTAATTTTAGATAAACGTTGTCATGGAGTCCATGTATTATTGCTATAAAAAATTAGTGGCCAAAAATGCAACTTTGAGTGTGTTTTAAAATACTTATTTTAAAAGACAAACATGATGATGTTTGTAATGTTAATTTTAAAAGCACCTTTGCCTATGATACTGCCATCGGTCAATTTTTAAAATTGTTTTATTTGCTCACTCTTAAGGTGTACACTGATATATTTTCCATTTTTAAATGCTTTTTTTTTTTTTTTTTTTACAGGAACAGTAATTGGTGTAGTCATTTACACTGGAAAAGAGACTCGAAGTGTAATGAACACATCCAATCCAAAAAACAAGGTAGGCTTGTTTGACTCAAATGATTTCTGTGTTAAACATGTTTTATAGTTTTTAAAGTATCATTTCCTTTCAAAGTTTTGAAAGTTCCTTTCAAAACTTTGATATTGCATGACAAATAAAAGACTTAGAAACATGATGTACTAAAAGTAAACATTGTTCTTCAGTGCGTTGTGTTTGCTTAGTTTTTAATTTGTTGGTTCTGCCTGGTGCCGTGCCTGGATAGTTAAGGCATCACGCACTCGCCATTATAATGCACAAACGTTCTATTGCTTATAAAATCTAAATGATTTATGCTATCATTGTAAAGTTTGCATGAAGGGTCGCTTATGCAGATTAGTGGGCTATGCAAATTAGAGGCAGGTTCATGCAAATTAGGGGATGGGCAACATGTGGCCCAGTTGGAATCAAACCAAATATTTGTCACATTTCAGTACATTATGAGCCTTTGAAAATCAGAAATTTTATGGTTACATGGCTCAATGTTTCTAGTGAGCCAGCAGGAAGAATTTTCTGTATTGCAAAATTTGTCTTTATTAAAAATTCTCTTTAAAAACTAGGAAATTCCATAATAAAAAACCCTCTGGTTTACAATAATAGTTAAGCCTCTTGCAAATTCAATCATGCTATAAAAAGCATGAAAATTGCAAGTTAAGGCTTTCGCCTTAACCTGCAAGTCATGTAAGTAATAAAGACATTATACAGTCTCACGTATTGTGCTTGATTCCAGCTTAGGCGCCATGCCTTCACACTTTGCATTGCTCTTTTATTTCCAATCCTCTTCCTCTGCAGGTTGGGGGAGAGGCTGGGGTAGGGAAAGAGCTGGAAAGAGCTCAGGGTTGGGAGAACAGAGGCTGCAGGTGGGGATTGAGGGGAAGATGGAGAGCAGTAGGGGGTGGGGATTGAGGGTCAGAATGAGATCTGGGGAGGAGCTCAGGGCTGGAAGAGTGGGGGCAGCGCAAGGGGATTGAGGGATAGCATCAGAGCTGGGGGGTACTTTTGAGGGAGCAGGGGCTTGAGAGGTAGCAGCAGAGCTGGGTGGAGCCTAGGGGTGGAGGAACAGGGGTTATGGGTGTTGATTGAGAGGCAGTGGCAGAGCTGGGAAAAGGTCAGGGCTGGGGGAGACAGAGGCTGCAGGTGGGGATAGAGGGGTAACAGCAGAAGTGTGAGACAGGGCTGAGGGATCAGGGACTGCAGATTGGGATTTAGGGGCAGTGGCAGACCTGAAGGGGCTGCCAGTGGGGATTGAGGGGCAGCAAGAGACTGGGGGGGGGCATCTAGGCTGTTGCATCAAGATGAGTAGGATGCCTGGGAAACTAGGGTGGTGACCAGGGTAGCTGGGGAGCTACGGTGTTGCAGGGTGCTCATGCTGGTGCAACAGCCTAGCTGCTCCTCAGTCCCCACCCACAGCCACTTCTCTCCCAGCTCCAGGCTCCCCCCAGCTCTTCCCGCTCACCCCCTCCATTTCCCAGCTTCAGTGTTGCCTGTAACCTGTAGAGGAAGCAGATTGGGACTAAAAAGACCAATGCAAAGTGTTGGGGCATGAAGTCTAAGCTGAGATCAAGCAGAGTATATGAGACTGTACAACGTCTTTATTGCTTACATGGCTTACACGTTAAGGCAGAAGTCTTAACTTGCAATTTCCATGCTTTTTATAGCATGATTTAATTTGCAACAGCCTTAACTATTATTGTAAACCGGGGTTTTTTTCATTATGGAATATCATAATTGCTTACATTATAAATTGTTCTCCGTTTCCTGAGATGCACAGATGGATTTTAGGGTAGGGTCCTCAGCTGTAGGATTTGCTTTGTTGAACACTCCAACTTCTATAACTTTCAAAATATGCGCGAAGTGCATTTCATTGGTTAAATTCATGATGGTTTGGGGTTATTCAAGTTATTGGAGCCAGTACACAAAACAGGGTTGTTTTCCACCCTGTTTTTCTCTTTTGAACAATTATTGATTATTGGTAATATATGGTTATATGTAGTTTGCCAAAAATTTGCACATGAGCTCTCCCCCCTCCTCCAATCTAGAAATTGGCAATTTTTAACAGACAGTTTATGCCAAGACTGGCCTAAACAGGCGTAATCTGAAATTAAGAAATGATGGAAATGGTTTTATAGATTATTTTTGTTAAAGGGTTATTTTTGTTATACTATGAGTTTCTGCCAAAGTGAGCTTGGAAGACTACATTTATTATAAAGTGACAAGAACTGCTCTGTAGTTAAGGCTTGCTTGCATCCTTTGCTTTAATGCATGAACATTCTATTGTTTATAAAATTTGAATTATTTATCCTAGTTGACCAACATTTGACAGAGAGGATCACTGGGGTGAGG
The DNA here is from genome assembly GCA_003113815.1 of Sphenodon punctatus. Classification (NCBI taxonomy): domain Eukaryota; kingdom Metazoa; phylum Chordata; class Lepidosauria; order Sphenodontia; family Sphenodontidae; genus Sphenodon; species Sphenodon punctatus. Next base: position 848,067 of record QEPC01012832.1, read on the forward strand.
GGTACAATCTTTCCAAATATCATGTAGATTAGATGAAAAATAAAAGTGCTACAGCGGTTTGAAAATCAAAATTAAAAATGGTTTTTCTGCCTGTTTCAGATTCTTTTTGTAATGTAAGTGTACTTTAAGAAAGTTTTTGTGAGATGTGATGTTAGGAAATTCAAGAGTGCCGCCTGCTGCATGCAGTTTTTGTTTTTTGTTTTTCAAAATCCATCTAGTAGTTTTAAAGTTATAAGATTTTGAATTCCCCACTTTAGTCAATGGAGAGTTCATAATGTCACGCATGCACAGTTGAAGTTTCTCCTACTACTCTTCCCCATCCTTGTTAGCTCCCCAGGAGCTCAGTTGGTGGGGCAGTTGGGGAACTGGCACAAGAGGGTCATTTTGTAACGGGGCAGAGTCCCTGTGGGTAACTGGCCCTTTAAGGAAGTGTATCTCCAGAGTTAATGGAAGGGCCAGCTGAGAATGGGTGTGGAAGGGCCAGCCCAAGGTTCACAGCCTGAGCTAGGCTCAGTGCTGAGAGAATTGTGAACAGAATGAGTTGCCAGAAACTGCCGAGCTTGGAGGTGGGTTCTGGATCCTCACAAACCCTGCACGGAGGAAGCTGCCTAAGTGGAAGGGTTTAGTGGGCTGCATGACGGACTGTGCCTGGCCCACAGAGGCTATGAGCAGTGAGACCTGCTAAAGAGACTGTGAGCTCATGACTGCAACTTTTCCCATACATCCTGTGCACTCATTATGCAAAGGAAATGGCCAATAAGACCATGTTGCTGATCTCATATGTATCACGGAAACCTGGCTGGACAATGAATCGGGGACTGTTCTGGCTGATCTTGTTCCAGCTGGGTATTCCATGCAGCACTAGCCGTGGTCGGAGGGGCAGGGTAGCTATGATTTTTAAGGAGGGATGGTCTGTGAGGAGGTATCTGGTGCAATCCATATTGGCTATTGAAGGTTTCCATCTTGTGTTTGATCTGGCAGGGGACAGTTTGGAAGTGCTGCTGGTATACCATGCACCTACCTGTGCGCGGCCTCCCTGCATGCTCTGGCAGAGGTGGTGTCAGGCATGGTGTTGCAGTCCCCAAATACAATAGTCTTGGCGGACCTCAATATTCATGCTGACGCCGCCCTTGGGGGAGCTGAGCATGAGTTCATGGCCGCCATGGCAACCACGGGCCTGTCCCAGATGGTTATCGACCTGACACATCAGGGAGAACACACCTTGGACCTTGTGTTTTGCACCGACCTTGAGGCGGGTGTGCCATTAGTTGGGGAGATATTTTATTTGTATTTATTTATTTAATACATTTATACCCCGCCCCTCCTGCAAACAGCTCGGGGCGGCTAACAAATTTCACATAAAAACATTTAAAATATTTAAAATCATCATAAAAAATCTTAACAATTAGAACAGGGAAGGACAAAAAAAATTATAACAAAAAATAAAGAAGGGTAGGAGGATAAAAACCCCATATCAGCTGTGCCCTTGTCATGGATGGACCATTATCTCCTGCAGATCTCGCTCCTAGTGCAGGTCTGCCCCCAGAAGGGTGTTGAATCGATTCGGATGGTTTGCCCCCAGATGATGATGGAACCGGGACAGTTTCAGTATGCTTTGGAGGAAATACCCTCTGACCTTGATGACCATTTCATCGATGACCTCATTGTGCTGTGGAACACCTTGCTGACGGAAGCCATTGATCAGATGACTCATAGGCATCCGCTACCCAGGCGGCAGCTCCGCACACCTCCTTGGTTTTTCGAGGAGCTGTGGTTGCTGAAGCGGGATGGCCGGTGGTTGGAGCGACGGTGGCATTGTTCGCATGCTGAAGCCGATAGATTGCGGCATAGAGCCAGTTTATGAGCCTATGCCGTGACTATGCTGGCAGCAGAGAGGGAGTTCTTTGCTGTCCTATAGCATCTGCAAAATCCCGTCCAGCAGAGCTGTTCCGGGTAGCGTGGGGGCTGGTCGATCTGGCCTCCCTCAGTGTTGGAGTGGAGTCATCTACTGCCCACTGTGACATTTTTGTGGACAAAAGTGCTCCTGTTCACCATGATTTCGACGCAGCATTTATTACACACGGGGAACCAGAGGTTATGGAAGCCCTGTCATGTCCAGTTTTCTGGGATCAGTTTCAGTCGGTGACGCCCACCGATGCAGTGGATGTTCTTGGGGTGGTCAGGACCACTTCTTGTGAATTAGACCCTTGCTCATCCTGCCTGGTTAAGATCTGCTGGGAGACAATGGGGCTGTTGCTGGTTGGGGGGTCAACGCCTCCCTGCGGGAGGGCAGAGTGCCGGGCTGTCTCAAGGAGACAGTGGTGTGGCCTCTGCTTAAGAAACCATCGCTTGACGCTGACTCCCCTGCCAGCTATCGACCTGTCTCTAACCTTCTGTTTTTAGGGAAGGTTATTGAACTGGTAGTGGCTCAGCAGCTGCAGGGGCATCTTGATCGCATCGGTTTTCTTGATCCCTCTCAGTTCGGCTTTCGTCCGGGTTATGGCACTGAGACTGCACTTGTGGCTTTGGTAGATGACCTGCATCAATATATGGATTGGGGTCATTCGACCCTGCTGATCCTGTTAGATCTGTTGGTTGCGTTTGATACCATTGATCATGAGATGTTGGTGACGTTCCTGAGAGACTGTGTAGGAGGGGCAGGACTATTCTTGAATGGTTCTGCTCGTTCCTGACTGGAAGAACCCAGCGGGTGGTTCTCGGGGACTGTTTTCATCATACCGAGACCTCTCGTGTGGAGTTCTTCAGGGTTCTGTTCTGTCCCCTCTCCTGTTCAACATGTATATGCAGCCGCTCAGCGAGGTGATTAGGGGGTTCGGTGCACGGTGTCATCAATATGCTGATGACACCCAACTGTACCTCTCTTTTTCAACAGACCCAGGCCCAGCAGTCTCGGTGCTTACTCAGTGCCTGGCAGCTGTGAGGGATTGGATGAGGGCTAATCAACTGCGGGTGAATCTTGACAAGACGGAGGTGATGTTAGTGGGTAAGGCAATGGAATTGGCGGCCCCCATCACTGATGGGGTCTGTCCTACATTGACCTCCCAGGTACGGCGTCTAGGAGTGCTCCTCGATGCGGAGCTGTGCCTGGATCTCCAGGTGGAGGCTGTGGTGAGGAATGCTTTTCGCCAGTTGCATCTGGTGCAACAGCTTCAGCCGTTTGTTTCTGACTCTGATCTAGCCACAATCATCCATGCTTTCATCACCTCTCGACTAGACTATTGTAACGCGCTCTGCGTGGGGCTACCCATGGTGACGGCTCAGAAATTGCAGCTGGTGCAGAATGCGGCGGCCCGTCTTCTTGTGGGACTGGGCTGCTGGGAGTCTATTATGCCAGTGCTCTGCTCTCTGCACTGGCTGGCAGTGGTTTTCTGGGCCCGATTCAAGGTGTTGGCTTTAACTTATAAAGCCCTAAATGGTCTGGGCTCTGCCTATCTGCGAGACCGCCTCAGTCCCCGTGTCCTGGATCTGCCCCTGAGGTCATGCCCAGCTCGAGGTCCCCTGAGTTTCTTGGGTGACTACACAGGAGAGGGCGTTCTTGGTGGCTGCGCCGCGCCTATGGAACTCCCTTCAGGTGGGTGCCCGGCTGGCCCCAGACCTCCCTTCTTTTCGGAAAAGTTGCAAGACCTGGCTGTTCCACCAGGCATTTGGCGGGGGAGGGGGGTGGGGTTATGGTGTTTTTTCTTTCCTGTTTCCTCCTTTTGTGTGTTTTAATTGTTTGTTTTTACTGTTGTAAGCTGCTCTGAGCTGCTTGTGGCAGGAGGGGCGGGGTAATATGTTTTTAAAAAAATAAAATACTAATACTAAGGTAACAAATACACTAGCTTCTTCCATATTGCTTACCTCAGACCTCCTAAATTCCTTTGTGAGCTGAGATACAGACAGTGCCCAAACACAACCTTGCCATTCAACCTGGAGGTGTAGTTGGGGCAGTACCCACACCAGAACTATTTTTTTGTTCATGAGGAATCTGGGGAATTATCTGAAATTAGCATCATACCAGAAGATGTTTTATTACATATTGTTAATTTAAACAGCTGCAAGTCACCCTCGCCTGATGCTGTTCATCCAAGGGTACTGAAAGCATTCAAATTTGAAATTGCTGAACTATCATCAGTAATATGTAACTTACTGCTAAAAGCTTCATCTGTGCCAGAGGATTGGAGGTTAGCAAATGTAACCCCAATTTTTAAGAAGGGCTACAGAGATGATGCTGGAAACTACAGACCAGTAAGCCTGACATCAGTACCGAGCAAACTGGTGGAAACCATAGTTAAAAACAGAATTACTAGTCATATTGATAAGCATGATCTGATGGGTAAAAACCAGCATGGCTTTAGCAAAGGGAAATCATGCCTCACTAACCTATTAGAATTTGATGAGATGGGGTGATCCAATTGATACAGTATAGTTGGATTTTCAACAAGCTTTTGATAAAGTCCCTCACCAGAGACTCCTGAGCAAACTAAGTAGTCATGGGATAAGAGGAAGAGTCCTGTAATGGATTGGCAGCTGGTTGAAAGATAGGAAACAAAGGGTAGGAATAAATGGTCATTTTTCAAGTTGGAGAGAGGTAAACAGTGGGGTGCCTCAGGGGCCAGTACTGGGACCAGTATTGTTTAACATATTTATTAATAATTTGGAAAAAGGGGTAGTGAGGTCATTAAATTTTCAGAGGACACCAAATTTTTCAAGATAGTAGACCCAAGCAGACTATGAGGAACTACAGAGGGAATGGGTCTTGCACAACTAGGTGAATGGGCAATAAAATGGCAAACAAAATTCAGTGTTGATATGTGTAAAGTGATGCACATAGGCGAAAATAATCTTCCCTTTACATTCACAATGCTAGATTCTGACTGGGTATAACCACTCAGGAGAAGGATCTCTGAGTCATTGTGGATAGTTCCTTGAAGACCTTGGGATACCTGGCTGGCCAGGTATCTGGTTGCAGTTCTAGTCCTGAAGCATAATCTTCTTCTTTAAAAATTGTTTAATATGTCTCAATTGAAGAGGATACAAATAGATTTTTCTGGGTTACTTAGAAGTCTGTTTAACAGCAGAGTAGCTATACTGTAATACTGAAAGTATTCTAGGTTTTGGCATTCTACTGAAATGCAAAATGAGCTACTTTTAATCCAGTGATAAATCTGTACGTGCAAGTATATCTTTTGACTTATTATGGTTCATGAGCACTGCAGTAAGGGCTCATTTCATTTTATGGCTCAAGCCACTTTCAGAATAGGTATGAAGAGTAGAGAAGGGAAGGATTTCCATTATCTGCATCTGCAACATACATTGCAAGCATGTTTACAATAATATTTTATCACCTAGATAAACTTTACATCCAGAAATCTGGCAACTGTAGGAACTTTTGTACAATGTGAAGTAGATTAAGAAATACTTGCCATTTTACAGCTAAGAAAGTGGAAGCAAAGAGAAGGAAGTTACTTGATTTGCCTAAACTTGCAGAGTGAACTCAGGTGTGCCTGACTTCTAGTCCTGCTCTTAGACTACTAAAATTTGCTGCCTTAAATCAAACAAAGGCCATTTTAAAACAGGCCACGGCTGGGGGGCATGGTCTGTGGGGGCAGTGCTGGGGAGCAGGTGCACACGGGCGCACACCCATCCCCAAGCATGCCCTCGCACAGAACAATCTGTGTTTCCACCCACCTGCGGCTCCTTTCAAACGGGACGCACCCACTCATGTCCACTGCGTGGGTGCATCTCCTTTAAAAAGGACCTATGTCATCGATGGTGGCTCTGGCCAGGACTAGGAATGCCCTTGTTGTGGTTGTCATTACTGGTGCCAGTGTCTTCAACTTCAGAGAGAAATTGAAAGTTTTGAGTGCTTCTGTGTGCACGGGGTTCTTTCATTACAAAACAATGCAAATAGCTGTTAACCTTAAGCAATAATCTTGCTAATGGTAATAGAAAAGAATCTCAATTATAAGGAGTTGAAACTTCAGTTGTAGTCTGCTTCTTATATCCTAGACCTATATTTAGTAGGAAGATACTTAATTATATCAAGAAAAGAAAAAAATCTTTGAAAGGGCTTAAAAAATCAATTGTGACAGGTTACCATTTTCACACCATTCATAATAATAAGTTACTCAGAAAGGGACATCAAGAATGAAATGATAATACAAATTGCCTGAAGTAGTTATTGCAATCCCTTGGGTATATTGATTTGTGTTTCTAATAAAAAGATGCTTTTAAATGTGTCATTGACAAAGAGACAGGTGATACGTGCCATTATGTGAATTAAAATGGCCTCTTATTTGAATCTTTGCAACTGCTTTTTAAAATAATAGAGCAAAATGGAATCAGCACATTTATGGCACATAATTATTTCTTCTTTGTTACATTTGATATGAAATTAAGACATTTCAAAGAAAACTTTTATAAGTCAAAAGTTCTCCAGAACTCTTAAATAAATATAAATATTATTTTCATACTGTTTAAAATGAAAATGTTTAGTATAAACTATAAGATTATTAAAATATAGTGTGCTGTATAATGCATTTTATATATTATGTAATTAACTATATATAATATATATATTATATACTTTTGTCTGTTTTACTCCGAAGTTGCATGAATATCAAATTTATAGTGGTGTTATTTGCTAATATACTTTTTTTTAAAACCTTACAATGTGTGTTAAATTTTCTTTAATGCATGCTTCATCAAAGAAACCTCTATGATGAAGAGGGTATTAGAAGTCAGACAAGCCAGGATAAAAGTCTTCAGAGATTTTTTTTTTTATATTAGTTGATGGTGGCTTTGTTATTTTGTTTTTGTTTTAAAGGCAGTGTTCTGTAGCCTCATTGAAGGGTTAAAACCGAAGAAAAACAAACAAACCTAAAATAAAGTAAATTAGTAGTATGTAGACAAATTGCAATACAGCTTTTAGGATTATGACAATACATACACCCCCTTTGCTTGCTTAATCAGCGTACTTTGATATTACAGCTGCTAACAATTAAAAATTGTGTTCCTTCATCTGAAATGTGAACATAAATAAACTTATAATTTCAGGCAGCACTAAAGAAGCAAAATGTTAAATGTTGAAAAAACAATCATAATTAGAACATCTGGGATACATTGCTGTATAATGATATTGTGGAGAACATCTAAACTAGTAAACTTAGTGACACTTGAGATTATGGTTAAATAGTCATCTAATTTAGCATTGATAAGACAGGTGTGTTAAATACAAAGTGCTCATTGGTTATCCAAATGTTATTTCAGATAGCATATACTTAGTGTAGGTTTTAAAGAAATCTTTATCTCCTTCAAAGAGTATCTGGGTAATCTTTATATATTATATATACTATATTTAACAGCTAGTATGCTAACAAGTCTGAACATAGAGGTTTAATAAGCCTTATGCAAAATATGATTTGCTTGCTGTTAAAACTTCACTTGTTTTGACAGTTTGCATCTTTAAGTGTGTGTGTGTGTGTGTGTGTGTGTGTGTGTGTGTGTGTGTGTGTGTGTGTGTGTGTGTGTGTATTTATTTATTTATTTATTTTATTTATAAAATCTACATTTAATGTGAGTTGCTCCTGTAAGTATTGGTACACACTGTCAAGTGCCAACAAGGAAGTAACCGATTAAATTTCTACTTAGCTCTACTGGTCTTGTCCAGCACTGCTTGATTTTCACTTCGACTTCCTAGAGCAATATTTTGTAATAAAAATCACTTGTGAATACAATTTCTCGATAGATGAAGCTACTTTTGGAGCAGTCACTGAATGCTCTCATTTTGTCCTTTGGAACCTACACTACTGTGTGTAAAAATAAGAGTATTTCCAGAAACATACTAATTAATTTCTCTTAATGCTATTCCTTCTTTACTAATAGAGCTAGGTTGGCTTTTCTGTGCATCTAATTTTAAGGTTGGTTTGGGTACATTAAATGACCTGAGACCCTAGATGGTTACAACATTTCTTTTGCCAAAGTTGTTATAAATATAAATATCATTTACATACTGTTTAAAATAAAAAAAATTAGAATAAACTATAAGCTATATTATTCTTCAAATATGTAATGTGCTATATATGCTATACAATGCATTTTATATAATTTTATGTAGTAATTTATAAAATGCAGTTTCAAAGTGGAGACAAGGTGGTTTGAATGATCTCTTTTATTGGACCAACTGCTGTTGGTGAGAAGGAGCAAGCTTTCAGGCCACACAGGGCCCTTCCTCAGGCATGTAGCATAGCCAGTCAGAAATATATAAATGTAAGAATTAGGGCTGAAATGAAGTCTTAGGGAAACTTCAGAATTTGCCGAATATTAAGGTATTTGGTTCAGAAAGACCGAATTCCAAAGTTCCAAGGATCAGTGCAATTATTCGGAAAACTTCAGAAACCTCTGCATGCGTGGGGGGCTGGTGGACAGTTGAGCTGCTTCTGAAAATGAAACTTAGTGCCATATTTGGTAGGAGGGGGGTATAGGACGGGACAATTGAGTGATGGCAAGCCAGATGGCAAATTTTGATTGGCTAGCCAAGTCAGATAGTCAACTTTTGAATTGGCTGGCAGGGCAAATAAAAGTGTCTGCCCTGCTGCCATTTTGTCCATTCTCTGTGGTGAATTTGGCTGCGCTGCATGCTACAGTGCTGCTGGATCTGTCAGTAATCGACTGGGGGGAGAGGTGTGCCTGGCCTGGCCTTGCATAGTATGGTATGGTATGGTCTGGCCTCTCCTGTTTATAGGGCCAATGCTGGGGGATGGGGGTTATATTACCCTTTACAATACCATGCAGGTTGTTTTTTTTTTTTAAATGATGCCACATTGCTGCCTGCTGCTTGGTTGACACTTGACACCATGAGAAGGGATCTCTCTGCCTGACTCCATTTCCCAAGTTTGCTTGGTCTGTTCAAGTTACCATTGCCACAGTGCCATGGAAGAGGGTGCCCCTGTTTGGGGCGGGGTCAGGGGTTATGAATGTCTGGTTTCTTAATTTTGTGCCTGCTGCTGGGGCCTGAGCTTGCTGGGGGTTTTTGGTGGGATTTATTTCTCCATGCAGTTACAGATTGTTTTGCAGGGCTGTGTGTGATGTGTAGGCTGTGGCGTGGCACGCAACAGAGCCTAACTGATGCATTGTAATGTGTAATTTCCACTGTTCTGCCAGCTTCTTGGCACCACGAGGCCAAAGTGATCTCTGTCTGGCTTCACTTCCCAAGTTTGCTTGATCGGTTCAAGTTACCATTGCCACAGTGCCATGCCAAGGAAGAGGGTGCCTCTGGTGGGGAGGGGAGGGGTGTGAATGTCTGGTTTCTTAATTTTGTGACTGCTTCTGGGACCTGTGCTTGCTGGCGCTTTTTTTTGGGTGGAATTTATTTCTCCATGCAGTTGCATACTGTTTTGCAGGGGTTGTTTGTATTCTTGAGCAAATGTCCCTTGCTAGCCTGCATTTTTGTGCACTGCTTGGTTAGCATAATAAAGTGGGTGCACTCACTGTTGGTGGTGAGCCATGCTGTGGGTACACTACTATTGGAGTAGTTTTATTTCTGCATGTAGTTGCACTTTTTGGGGGTTGTCTTCTGGAGGGGTTGTCTCACTCTTGCTAGCCTGCTTTTCTGGGTAGTGCTTTGGCTGTGGGTTCAAGAACTTTGCAAAAGCTTTCCCAAGTTTTCTGAGGTCTGGAATACAGAATTCCAGAACTTCGGTAACAGCACCGAAGGGCCACCGAGTACTCAGGCCAACCATTCGGAACTTCAGTATTCGGCCCGAGTACTCGGTAGAACCCTAATAAGAAGAATGCTAAATACGATATTGGGGGACTCAAACTGAAAGGTTCTTGTAGGATTCCAGTCATTTGACATTTCCCATCAACACTTCCAGATGTTCTTCTTCATCCAGATAAGACTATGAATTGTCCTGGCAAGGTCTCAGACCATGCGGGCTAATGTGGGCCCAGGTGTCTACATCCTGTCAGTTTTATGGCTAGGAAGAATGTCTGTATGTGCATTAGGTTTGTTGCGCTAAACCTGTGAGTGGAGGGCTGAGTGGGGGTTGTTCGTTTATTAGAATACACACTAAACATGTGAATGGGGGCCAGCATGGACTGAACATGGACTCCAGTGGTCTTTCCTCTCATTTGTTTACACACACTGTGTTGGTAGTGCAACAGTGTAGCACAATATGTGAGACTATACAACATCTTTACTGTTTACATGGTACACAAGGTGGGAGCCTTAAATTACAACTTCCATGATTTTGGGAGCACGACTGAATTTGTGAGAGCTCTTAACTTCTCTCTTAAACTAAAGGTTTTTTGATCTAAGAATTTCCATGCTTTTTGTAAGAGGAATACCCTAAATTCCCCCTGCTGCCACATTACCAACCTGAGTTCGATTGGCAGTCAAGCAGTCAGCCAGTGACTTTCCCTTTCACCCCAGACTTTGTCAGTTTAACCAGCAGGCGTTTTTTATACATGGAAGCAATCTCATCAGTTTCACCAGCAGGGGGAGAAGGGACTGGTGGGGGGGATATTGCTTTGTAGAGCCCTCCCAATTGGAGCATTTCCCTCGCAGCTCTGAACTTTCTCAGTTACATGGCGAAGGAATTCTCTACAACTCACGTATGATTCCTCAATGCACATAACTACATACAGTCTCTATCCTGACTCCATCCCTTCTCCGAGTGAGTTTTCCTTTCAGCCCCAGCTTTGACAGTTTTGCCAGGGGCGAGGTAGAGTGGTGGTAAGGGAGATTGCTTCAAAAATCCCTCCTTTCTACCCCAGCTGTGTCACTTTCACCAGCTGAGTTTTTTCCACCTGGGAGCAACCTCCACAATTTTTATTTTATTTATTTATTTATTTATTTATGCTTCTATCCCACCCATTCCCTCAAGGCTCAGAGCCTCTTACAACACATAAAAACATTTAACATTGCATAGATAAATTCAAATAAAACAAGTAAAAGCAAATAAAATCTCCAACCCACAGTGCCCACCCTACCCTCACCTACCAAATGCCTGGCCAAACAAAAACTCTTACAATTTCATGGGAAAGGAGGGAAGCTTGCTTTGCAGACCCCTCTTCATCAGAGTGTTTACCTTGCAGCCCTCCACAACAGGTTTTTTTCCACCTGAAAGCAGCCGCCTCAATTTCACAGGCGAGTGGGGGAAAGGGGGTGATTGCTTTGCAGAACCCTCCTCATTGGAGCATTTCCCTTGCAACCTTGATCTTTGTCAGTTACATGCCTAAACAAATTCTGTCCAACTCATGTAAAAAAATTGAATGCATCTAACTCCATACAGTCTCTCTCGTCATTCTATCCCTTCGCCAGGAGAAAAAAAAAAGTAAGGAGGAAATGGAGAGTGGCCGCAATCTCAAACTGCTTTATGCAGCATCTGTGCGGCACAATGTCTCCCCTGTGGACTTGCACGTGGTTTCTGCAGGCCAAGGGATCGGCCCCAGTGAGGTAGGCTGAGTCCTCACACACATCATTCCCCCCACCTCCCCTTGTTCCAGCCGGTCGCAGTGTTCTCATAACCATCATACCACCCAAACCCTCATCATTCCATCCCCTCCTGGTTGCCTCTTATGTGTTGTTCCACCCAGTTCTCTGTCGTTTTAGCCACTCCTAAGTGTCCTTGAACCCATCATTCCACCCAGTGCCCCATTGTTTCAGCCATTCCTGAAGACTTCCTACCCTTTGTTCTGCCCTGCTCCCCCCCTTGATCCCTGTCACTCCTGGTGGCCTCTTACCTGTTACTCCACCCCAGCTGCTCCCTGTGTTCCTCCTACCCGTTATTCCACCTAGCCCCGTATCGTTCCAGCTGCTGCCAGTGGTCTCACATGCATCCACCCAGTCCCCACCCATAATTCCAGATGCTCCAAATGGCTTCCTACCTGTCATTCAAGACAGCTCCCCTCCCCTTCTTTCCATTTTCTCTCGGTGACTTCCTCACTCATCCCCCCCCCCAGCCTTTTTTAGACCCCCTCATCATCTTTGGTATTTCAGATCCTCCCCCATTCCTTTCGTTTCAGTTGAGGATCTGCCATTTTTTGTTTACTGCCCATTAAGGTGCATTCCCAAAGCACCATTACTTCCAATCAGCATTCCTTGGGCCTTGCCAGTACACCTGCTGGTGAGTTTGCTTGGCAACCGGATCAGCCAGCCAGTGAGTTTGCCTTTCAGCTCCATCTCTGTCCTGTCTATAGCATGCAATAAATGCAACTAATGTCTGCACAGTAATAGCTTTCACGAAAGCTTGTCTCCTCGTGTATAATGCAACAGAAAGTAAGTGAAACAGCATGGAAGCAGCTTTTTTCACTCTCCACATCTGGCAAAATGAGCACTTCAAAACATCAGAACTTCAAAACTATAAAACAGATTTTACACAAATCAAAACCGGTCACACTTAATTTTTCAAGCACTACTAGATTTTTTAATACTTCTCCCAGAACCAAGACCACTTTTACACAAGAGCAGGATGCAGCGTGTTGAATGTGCTTCCTGAAAAGCCCCACCGGTTGTGTTTAGGGGCACCAGAAGTAGCCGGTCACCATAGGAATCACGGCTCGCATAGTCTTGTTGAAGGCATATTTGGGAAGCCTCGATCAAGGTTTCCCAAATGCGCATTCAAAAAGACTGCATGAGCTGCAATTCCTATGGCAGCCGGCTACTTCAGGTGTCTCTAAATGCATCCCGTGGGACTATTCCGGAAGCACGTTCTTCAGCACGCTGCATCCAGCCGCTCGTGTAAAAGTGGCCTAAGGTCCCCATGAGCAAGAAATGTTGCATAAGGGAGAGAATGTCATTCTGGCTCCAGAATTCAAATGTCTGTAACCTTCTTGTTTTTCATTCAATTTGCGTGAAATGTGGACAGCAGCTACCCCTCATGTGAGCAAACATCCCTACCAAATTGCACACTGATAGGACAAATCATCCCGATATTATAATTGATAATATGATTTTAACACAGCAGTGAACCCACCTTTGAACTATAGAGCTGCTTCCACTCTATAATATGGCTGCAGTGTATACATTTCTGTAATAAGTTATGGGGACAGTAATAAAAATGGCAAGCAACTTGACATTAGCATGGAATTGTATAGCTACATTTGCTGTCATGAGTAAATCATATTTATTACGTTTAGCACCCTAATTTTTGTAGAACGTTATCAAAATTGCCTTGTTTACACTTGGACACTAGTTTGACCCTCTAGTTACCACAATTAAAACCAATATTACTTAAAACTAGGGCTGAAGCAAGACTTATTTTTGATTCTCACAAGATGTTTTGCAAGATTTTGGCTGGGACCGAGATATCAGCCCCAGTGTGAAATGTCACAGGATACCTTGCAAAAAATGGTTTCTAAAAAACCAATATGTGCATGTGCAAAATGGCCGCTGGTGCAATTCTCCTCAGGCACAGCCCTTTCCAAAATGGCGCTACCAGCATCAGTGGGATTTTGGAAAAGGACAACTGGTCTGTGTATGCGCAGTGCTGTTCACACATGTACAGAACGGCTGCCCTTTTCCAAAATTGCATGGACGCTACTATTTTGGAAAAGGGCTGCACTGACGTATGCATAATGGTACCGGTGACTATATTGTGCATGCGTAGTGGGTTGTTTTTTCAAAAATAACTGTGAAGCCGCCTCCTCAGCAAACTCGCCTCTTCACGCCCCCCACAAAGAGCAGGGTGGAGAGCAGCCTCAGACTTGGAAAAAGGCAACCAGGTGGGTAAAAGGGGTTTGGTTTTTTTTAATACATGTGGGGGAGGATGAAATTCTCAGTTTTCTCAGCGAGAATCAGTGCAATTCTTCTTGGAGTCTCACGTTTTCAATAAGTGAGATTCAGCCCTACTTAAATCTCCTTTTTGTTGGATTTCCAGTTTTCCAAAAATAGAGTTCTAGATTCAGCAGCTGACATTTCTAGAACAAGCTAGAATTAATGTTGGGTTATTCTTTCCAGCATATTTCACTATTTGCTAAACATGCATGTTGAATGTTTTGCATTATAGAATTGATTCCCTATCTTTGTGACTAAACTGAAGCTCAGTATGGATGCCAAAACCTTGGCAGCGGAGTGGCCAGATAGAGACCTCAGAACATTGCATTATGTAGCTGTAGAGACCCTTCAGTTTAACTCTTTGTAGCATTAGCAGTATTTAAGGACATTTTTTTTTAAACAAAATCAGTCAAATCACATGTAATCATGTCTGTCTAGAGATTTAAAGGTATCTCAAACAAATGAAAACTTGTACATTGGTTTTAAATTTGAAGTCGTTCCATTGGTAGCTCAATATTATTAGCCTTTTCCATACCTAGAAAAGATAGAGGCTGGATTCATTACTTTAAAATGCACATGGCAAAAACAAGCGTTTTGGAATCCACTGCATATTACTTTTAATGCAATCCAGCTGTATAAACAACACTGCCTCCGGAAGAATGCATCTTCCAGAGGCAGTGCAAAACTGTTTTATTAGAAAGAGCATTTGGCAGGCAGAGATAAATAGGGCTTGGGTGGGGTTTTTGGATAGGGTTGTATGGGAGGGAGGAAGTTGGAGGGGAGGGATGTGTGTTTTTATTGTTGAAATTTACTGATTTTATCGATTCTGAGTCACCCTGAGCCTTGTGGAAAGGGCAGTGTATAATAGGGATCAGCGAACAGATTGCGGTTCGGGTTTGGCCGTTCGGTTCGGCTGCGTTCAGTTCGGCCATTCGGTTTGGCCATTCCATTCGGTTCGGGTTCGGCCGTTCGGGAAATGTTTTTATATGGGGTTTTATTTTTGGTTTTTTATATGGTTTTTTGTTTTTTTATTTGGTTTTATATGATTTGGTTTTTTATTTGGTTTTTTGTTTTTATATGGTTTTTTAATTTAAATTTTGTATCTAATATTATATATATCTATCTACACTAAATCTAACTGCTATTAACTATTCTAAATGCTATGAACTAAATTGATTATCTAATAAGTACACAGACCTACTCCTACAAACACTAAAACTAAATCACTAACACTATCTCTATCACTAAGCTAACTCCTACAACTGTCTACATCTATCT
>QEPC01012832.1:875449-923079 GCA_003113815.1 Sphenodon punctatus
CCGCCGGGATCCTCCGGCACGTCTGATACGACGTGACGGGGTCATCCCGGCGGGGGATGATTTGGTTGTGTTTGGTACGGGGCCAACTGGCCCCATAATGTCTGAAAACACCCAATGTCTCTTCTTTTAAAAAAAAAAAACACAAAAAAACCCCACCACACCCCCATCCTCCAAATTGAATCTAGTTGTCTCTCAAATTACTACCTGGTTTCTTTGAATCCACTGTCTGGAATTGCTGTCAGGAGTTGCTACCACCTTTATCCCTCTTTAGTCTGGCTTCCTGCCCCTTCACTCCAATTAAATAATTCTCCTGAAATCTCTAATGATCCAAAAGCCAGAACCAGTGGTCCATTCTTTTCTTCGTCAGCTCATTGAATTAACACCAATACTATCAACCATGCTTTTCTTCTTGAAAATCTTGTTCTCCTTTAGCTTGATGCCTGTCCTTTTCTGGTTCTTTTTTTTTTTTTTTTTTAATTGACAGATAATAAAGTACAATTTTTATACTTGTACATCAGCTTTAACAATACATTGTCACATAACAATAACACTATGTCAGCATAATGAAATTAACCCCTTCCAGTAACATAGGTATATGTCAGTTTCTGTATCATGTATTTATCCACTCATCATATATCTTTAACGGTGCGTCAGAACCAGGCCCCATACTGTATACCTCGTTAGAACAGATACCTTTTAAATATAGAAATCATATAATAAGGATTTCTCATCCCTAGGAAGGTTCTTCCCTCCATTATTTTTAGACATGGGATCAATTTTGCCAAGAAATTCTTATCATCTCCTTTAATTTCAGATAGAATTTTCTCCATAGTGAAAGTGTGCCATGAATGGCTTAGCCATTCAGATATTGTGGGGCCTGTCTCTGACTTCGAGTTCTTGGCAACTGTGTGTATTGCAGAGAGACAGATTATTTTACAGGAGTCACTATAAAATTTAATCAACGATATGTGCAGGTAGATTCCAAGAAGAGCAATCTCAGGGGAGAAGTGGATCACAAGTCCAGTGACAAGATGCATATATGATTCCAAATTTCTTTCCAGAATGTCAACATCTTTGAGCATTGCCACCAGCAATGCAAGTATGTACCCACATTTCCGCAGTTCCTCCAACACAGCAGGCTTCCCCCCTTCTTCCCTTTACATATTAATTGAGGGGTTAAATAGTACCACATGGTAAGCTTAACTTAAACCTCCTCTATCTCCAGTGAGGGAGAGCTCTGAAGCCTTTTCTGGTTCTCATTGTATCTCTCTGATGATTATTCTGCTTTTTATTTGGAAAAAACAGAATGATTTTTTTACATCCTAACCACCATCCAAACATCTGTGGGGGTTCCAGAGATTCACATTTGGTCCCCTTAGTCTTCCTTTACATTTTAATTTTCAGCAATTTCATTTGCAAGTTCAATTTTAATTATCATCTATATATTAGTGTCACCCTTGATCTTCCGAGTCCTAGTGGACAAAACCATTGTCCTCACTTTCACTCAGACCTTTTGCTTAGCTTCTGTTTTCATTCAATTCTTCCCTGTCTTTAAATTCTCACATCCAGACAGTCTTTTCAATCTTGCTACCTTTTCTTGTCCAACAGCCCAAAGTCTGACCTTTCTTCTTCATTCACACCTAAAACCTTTACTTTTAGGAATAATAGTAATAATAATAATAATTTTATTAAAGTCGTAACCAAAGGTCAAAACTTGCATAACAGACAAAAACAACAACATAAAACAAACCTAGATAAGCAAATAGGAAATTCCAAGAGCAAGCCGGCCAAGCCATTATAAGAGTGCAATCAAGACATAATAATCATGCCGTAATACAGTTATCCACTTATGCACAGCTTATGCTCCTGCAAACAAGGTGCTCATACATAGATATGGCACAAATGTTACACCGGTGTTCTTTCACTTGTATCATTTTGTGTGTAAACAACAGCAGTTGCCATGGTTTTGGCCTTAATAAATCCCATCTTTTCCCCACATTATAGCCATTCAGAACTTTGCTGCAGAAATAATTTTCCGGCCTTATCGCTTTAACCATGTGTCTTTGTGTCCCTTTACTCTACCAGTGGGCACAGCTTTCATCACCTATTAAAAACTAATATTGTACTAAAAAAGCACCTTCATAATTTTTAAGCCCACTTCCCTTTCCTTAATATTTTCTCAAAATAGTCTGCAAATGTTTTCTCATTGTTTACTTGTGCTCTCCCTGTCATGTAATACAGTACTCACTTAGGCCCCAATCCAGGGTCCATGAGTGTGTGGTGCCTCAGATGAAGTCTACCACCTCCCAGCTATGAGAGAGACACAGGGGTGTAGCAGTGAAGCGGGTGGTGGTTCACTCTGTGGCACCATATGTTCGCCCATGGTAGGTTCAGTCCATGTGAGAGCTCCTTGGATCACACTTAAGTTGTAAGGTCTTCAGGACCAGAATTGTCTTTGTGCTGCATGTTTATAAAGTGCCTAGCTCACTAGGGACCTGATCCCTAGGTGCTTGTAGCAATAATAAGTTAATTCTTTGACTTTTATAAGCATTGAATCAGTCAATTATAAAAGTTTGAGAAGCTTGATTCAACCTTAAAATAAAAAAATTCTCACAATTCAGAAATTCAGGCCTGGCAGATACAAAAATAAATCTTAAGTTTGTCCATAAAAACAAGAAACGGGTTAATTATATGCTCTAATTATCATGAACATTTCTCTTTGTATTTCAGAAGGTGATGGAGGGAAATAAACTTCTAGATGAAGACTTGTAAAAATGTTGACAGTCTGAGAGAGGTCATTTTCAACAGAAGTGCCCTCTGGAGCGCCAAGATTTCTGTGTAGTTTTCAAAGGCATGTAGATAGGGAGCTCCTTCTTGCAAGTCTTTATGGCATCAACGCCATGGTCTGTCAAGAAATACACAGTATGAGTATTCCTACTGGGGAATTTTCCTGCTACACCCCTCCCACCTCAGTAGATGCATCTCTGTGTATTTTTTAGGAACCTGACAACAAAGGAAAATCACAGTGCTTCTGGCATGAAGTTTCTAATACCAACCCAGTTTCCCTTGTTTCCCATCATACCTTAAAAACAACTGAACTTAATTCTGACCAGAAACGCTGGCATCCAACTGCTTTCAATGTACATGAAATTTCCGTAAGTCATGGGATTCTCAGCCTTTCGATTTGAGCTCCAAATGGGATTATGAATATTTTATTTATTTATTTATTTTAAGAGTTTTTACCCCGGTTCTATACTGCCTCAGGCAGCTTGGGGTGGCTAACATATAAAATAAAACAACAGTATAAAATATATAAAAACAGCGAAAATAATCACAAATATAAATACAGTAAATAATGGGAGAAGTAAAACAAAAAACAGAACCCTCCTCCACGCTAACACACACACACCCTTTACCCATCCCCCCGCCAGAAGTCTGGCAGAACATAGATCTGAGGCGTGATGGCCATCCTCCGTCCCTAGGTTTCTGGTTACATAGCTGGGAGTGTGGACGACTTAGAAATTTTTCTCTAGCGATGTTGGAGAGTCCGTATAGAATAGAGAGAGGACCATGCATCTAAGTATATATAACTATGGAATATATACAGAAATGCATGAATATGTTAAGAGTTCATATATTTTGCAGGTGAAAGTTACAGCTGTTAGATTGTATACAGAGCCTATTGGACAGGGTGGATTCCTTGTTCAGGGCAGTGGCCTATTGGAGTCAGCACCAGGGATCCACTTGACTCTCCAAGCTTCTCAGGGTGCCAGGAAATTCCTGTGCAGACCTCTCAGTGCTGTTACCAGAAGAGTTGGTTAAGGACTAGTGTCGAGCTCAAAGCTTCTCAGCCTGTACCTGGAGGACCAGGGCCACTCTAATGTTCATGTAGGGGCTGTGGCTTCCCTGGAGCCAGTATATGCATATTACGGCAAATTTTGGCCAATGCATTGAGCTTGGGCTGGAGCATTGAGCTTCTCAGTTGCTGTCCAGGTGTAACTCTTATGCCTATGTGCAGGCCACAGCAGCCAACACATGCATAGTAGTCTGTCTGTGTGGGAATTTCCAAGACGTCGTTGCATTTGATTTTTAACATAACAAGTTTAGATTGCCCCACAAGAGTACTTTGGTGCCAGGATTGCCCCACAAGAGTACTTTGGTGCCAGAAGAAAATATAAATCCCTATTGAGAGGTAAGAAGCAGGCCGACCAAAGGGAGGCATGGAGCGCACTTTACTTAGTGACTCGTGATAAAAATTCAATCAAATTCTGGAAATTAATAAATCAAGCCAGAACAATGACAGCGCCCCCCCCCCCCCTTCCTATGGGAACCAGTATTACTGCTAATGAATGGGAGGCTCATTTTCAGAAACTTTTTACCTCCCCTTTATCCCTGTCATTTGAGCTACGTTTATCCCCTCTTCAGGAATGCCCTGTTTGGGCACCAGTGTATGCAGATGTTGTGAAACCACTAATCATGCATTTAACCTCTGGCAGAGCAACAGAGGTTAAACAGCCCTCCACCAGAAGACCTCCCTCCAGGTACAAACCAGCCACCAGGGCCTCTCTCATCCCCAGTGAATACTTCCAAACGAGTAAGGCAGGGTTGTCTATTAGCCCCACTGCTTTTTAATATCTATGTCAACGGGGCTATTGACCAATTAAAGGATCCGATGTTTCACCCAGTCACTCTGGGCCCTACTGCTTTGTCGATACTGTTATATGTAGATGACACAATTCTAGTATTGTATACGAATATAGGCGTAAGACATCGGATGGACAGATTTGTGCAGTTCTGTAACAGTGAAGTCCTGGAAGTCAACTATTCTAAAACCAGAGTCCTGGTGGTGGGAAGATCACGATATCAGTATAAATGGTCTATGAATTATTGAACAGATAACATTGTCACGAGTTGGAGGTCCGCACCCCCACTTTACCGGGTTAGAGTGACTCAATTTCCCTCGCGTGCAGCCCACTTTAATCAGTTTTTCTGTCTGGCCGATTCAAGCCTGCCGCAGGGACAACCCCTTTGTCACCCAAGGGCCCGATCCTTCCCGTTTACAGACTCTTTAATCTCTGGGTTCGCAAGAGCGTGAAAGCCCTTGTTTCTCACGTGTGTTCCAATGTTAGACACAGACACTTCTTCGTAAAGATAAGTACGTTTATTGATTACATAAGCAAGATTGTTGATACAGAGTGGTTACTAGAAATCAAAGGTAAATATAACGCATTCATGATCTATACTGGTTGAGTTCCTAAATAAGGATCTTACCCTACAAAGGTCCATAAGTTCTTCTCAGTCCTTGATGTAAGCGCCTGGGTCTTCAGCCTTAGAGTTGCTAGAAAGCAAAGTCAAGCCTCTCAGTCCATGTCTTCCAGCCTTGTTTTCTGGCAAGATGCAGGATGCAGATGATAGTGCTCAAGGTGACTCTGGCCAAGCGAGAGTGAGGGATTGAAGGTGGTTTAATGGCCTCCTTAAGTACCTTTCATCGTCTCTTTGTTTCTCATTCCCGCCTTGGAGAAATCTAAGGTCTGTCGCGTAGGCAGTGGCTACCTGCATTAGCATTTTTAATGTCTCTGGCCATCCGTCTGGGGCAAATCAACAAACTGTCTTTCCATTTCCTGGAGCCTGGTCACGTGTCAGTCCTGATTTGGGTTTTACAGTTCTCAGTTGTAACATTACATACATGTTGCATGTTTTGCTTTACATATTTACTAGACTTGTAGTCTACATGTAGGCCAGTATCACGTGTGTGACCCTATGTTCCTTTGTGACAAACCTCCTATAAATGTCTTGGGGTAACTTTCTCCCAGTCAGTGGCATGACAGCTGCACCTAAGAGTCGCTCGTGCCCAGACAGACACTTTGTGTAAGGGTATCCTCGAGTTTCACTTTTCTAAGGAAGGGAAAATGGCCCTACCAGCCGCTAAGACATTTTGAGCTAAGGTGCTCCCCCAATTGATGTACAGAGTGCCAATTTGGGGACCAAAGCACTGTTTGGAACTTGAATGGGCTCAAAACAGATTTCTGAGAACAATACTGCACGTCCCGAGGAGTACACCAGTTGCCCTTTTAAGGGCTGAACTTGGGCTCCCCTCGTTAGCCTTAGTAGCTAAGTTGTACATAATGAAGTACTGGTTGCGACTATTTTTCTCCAACCCAGCTCTCCTTAGCTAAATATGCCTTGTCGTTAAACGACTCGGGTCCATGGGAAATGGGTATAGAGCGTATAATCTTTCAATTAGGCTTTTCTAGGGAACATCTGTCTTCCCTACCATATTCCTCTGCTCTTAATTTAATTAAAACTAGAATCCATGATCAGGAAAAGCAATCCTTAGTTTGAGGCAATAAACAGAGTATCTCCGTAGTTTACAAATCTCTACCTATCAACCCGAAGGAGGCGTCTTACCTATTTCAGCTAGATTCAGTATCCTTCCCTCAGCGGTTACAGAGGGTAGATGATTTCGGATTCCCCATGACCAGAGATTTTGTAAAGATTGTGATCAACAGCAGGCTGAGTCTCTTGGGAATATCCTTTTTGACTGCCAGCTATACAAGGTTCTGCGCCTAGAGATTCTGGACCCAATAATTGTTGAATTAAAAATAAGTTTGCAATTTGAATTATTAATTTTCCTATTAGGGGATTCCAATCCCTCTATTCCACTGTAGCCGAATTCTGCAATTTGAGAATGAAATTAAGGAGGTTTGTGACTGGAATTGAGTAAATACTATCTATCTGTTTTGTTGTAATAGAAGTTTTGTGTTATACAATCAGTATTCGCATTTGTTTTATTGTTTGAATTGTGAAGGCTGTTGGCCATACAATAAAGTATTTGATAATTTTTTGTTTAACATAACAAGTTATGGTCCATCAAGCCCAGCATCCAGTCTTTGACAGTGGCCAATCTCAGTTGCTTGGAAGAAAGTACCCAATAATTCATAACAGGACAATCCATTCCCTGTTGTTTTGGATAACTGACATTTGATTTAGAGGTGAGGGGGACAAAGTATTTGAGGGGAAATAACTTAATGAATAGGTGGGGAAGGGACAGATTTTTTTATGTTGCCATTTAGGATATTGGGGCAGAGACAGCAAAACTTACATTGTCTGAGATGGCAAAATAGCTAGGGTTTGTCCTTAATAAATAGTTAGTTTTCACATAAAATGACTCGTATTCATCATGAGTTCAGTGCCGCACTTATTACAGTGGGAGAACCAGAAGTAATGGAAGTCCCACCTTGTCCGGTTTCGTGGGATCAGTTTCAGGGGGTCACCCACTGATGCGGAGGAAGTTCTTGGGGCTGTTAGTGCCAACTCTTGTAAACTTCACCCATGCCTGTCCTGGCGGCTCAAGGCCAGCTGGATGATGTTGGGGCCGTTGCTGGCAGGTGTGGTCAATGCCTCCCTGTGGGAGGGCAGAGTGCTGAGCTGTCTCAGAGGCGGCAGTGCGGCTTCTGCTCAAAAAACTGTTGATTCCCTCTCCAACTATGGGCCTTTCTCTAACNAAATGGTCTATGAATTATTGAACAGATAACATTGTCACGAGTTGGAGGTCCGCACCCCCACTTTACCGGGTTAGAGTGACTCAATTTCCCTCGCGTGCAGCCCACTTTAATCAGTTTTTCTGTCTGGCCGATTCAAGCCTGCCGCAGGGACAACCCCTTTGTCACCCAAGGGCCCGATCCTTCCCGTTTACAGACTCTTTAATCTCTGGGTTCGCAAGAGCGTGAAAGCCCTTGTTTCTCACGTGTGTTCCAATGTTAGACACAGACACTTCTTCGTAAAGATAAGTCAGTTTATTGATTACATAAGCAAGATTGTTGATACAGAGTGGTTACTAGAAATCAAAGGTAAATATAACGCATTCATGATCTATACTGATTGAGTTCCTAAATAAGGATCTTACCCTACAAAGGTCCATAAGTTCTTCTCAGTCCTTGATGTAAGCGCCTGGGTCTTCAGCCTTAGAGTTGCTAGAAAGCAAAGTCAAGCCTCTCAGTCCATGTCTTCCAGCCTTGTTTTCTGGCAAGATGCAGGATGCAGATGATAGTGCTCAAGGTGGCTCTGGCCAAGCGAGAGTGAGGGATTGAAGGTGGTTTAATGGCCTCCTTAAGTACCTTTCATCGTCTCTTTGTTTCTCATTCCCGCCTTGGAGAAATCTAAGGTCTGTCGCGTAGGCAGTGGCTACCTGCATTAGCATTTTTAATGTCTCTGGCCATCCGTCTGGGGCAAATCAACAAACTGTCTTTCCATTTCCTGGAGCCTGGTCACGTGTCAGTCCTGATTTGGGTTTTACAGTTCTCAGTTGTAACATTACATACATGTTGCATGTTTTGCTTTACATATTTACTAGACTTGTAGTCTACATGTAGGCCAGTATCACGTGTGTGACCCTATGTTCCTTTGTGACAAACCTCCTATAAATGTCTTGGGGTAACTTTCTCCCAGTCAGTGGCATGACAGCTGCACCTAAGAGTCGCTCGTGCCCAGACAGACACTTTGTGTAAGGGTATCCTCGAGTTTCACTTTTCTAAGGAAGGGAAAATGGCCCTACCAGCCGCTAAGACATTTTGAGCTAAGGTGCTCCCCCAATTGATGTACAGAGTGCCAATTTGGGGACCAAAGCACTGTTTGGAACTTGAATGGGCTCAAAACAGATTTCTGAGAACAATACTGCACGTCCCGAGGAGTACACCAGTTGCCCTTTTAAGGGCTGAACTTGGGCTCCCCTCGTTAGCCTTAGTAGCTAAGTTGTACATAATGAAGTACTGGTTGCGACTATTTTTCTCCAACCCAGCTCTCCTTAGCTAAATATGCCTTGTCGTTAAACGACTCGGGTCCATGGGAAATGGGTATAGAGCGTATAATCTTTCAATTAGGCTTTTCTAGGGAACATCTGTCTTCCCTACCATATTCCTCTGCTCTTAATTTAATTAAAACTAGAATCCATGATCAGGAAAAGCAATCCTTAGTTTGAGGCAATAAACAGAGTATCTCCGTAGTTTACAAATCTCTACCTATCAACCCGAAGGAGGCGTCTTACCTATTTCAGCTAGATTCAGTATCCTTCCCTCAGCGGTTACAGAGGGTAGATGATTTCGGATTCCCCATGACCAGAGATTTTGTAAAGATTGTGATCAACAGCAGGCTGAGTCTCTTGGGAATATCCTTTTTGACTGCCAGCTATACAAGGTTCTGCGCCTAGAGATTCTGGACCCAATAATTGTTGAATTAAAAATAAGTTTGCAATTTGAATTATTAATTTTCCTATTAGGGGATTCCAATCCCTCTATTCCACTGTAGCCGAATTCTGCAATTTGAGAATGAAATTAAGGAGGTTTGTGACTGGAATTGAGTAAATACTATCTATCTGTTTTGTTGTAATAGAAGTTTTGTGTTATACAATCAGTATTCGCATTTGTTTTATTGTTTGAATTGTGAAGGCTGTTGGCCATACAATAAAGTATTTGATAATTTTTTGTTTAACATAACAAGTTATGGTCCATCAAGCCCAGCATCCAGTCTTTGACAGTGGCCAATCTCAGTTGCTTGGAAGAAAGTACCCAATAATTCATAACAGGACAATCCATTCCCTGTTGTTTTGGATAACTGACATTTGATTTAGAGGTGAGGGGGACAAAGTATTTGAGGGGAAATAACTTAATGAATAGGTGGGGAAGGGACAGATTTTTTTATGTTGCCATTTAGGATAGTGGGGCAGAGACAGCAAAACTTACATTGTCTGAGATGGCAAAATAGCTAGGGTTTGTCCTTAATAAATAGTTAGTTTTCACATAAAATGACTCGTATTCATCATGAGTTCAGTGCCGCACTTATTACAGTGGGAGAACCAGAAGTAATGGAAGTCCCACCTTGTCCGGTTTCGTGGGATCAGTTTCAGGGGGTCACCCACTGGTGCGGAGGAAGTTCTTGGGGCTGTTAGTGCCAACTCTTGTAAACTTCACCCATGCCTGTCCTGGCGGCTCAAGGCCAGCTGGATGATGTTGGGGCCGTTGCTGGCAGGTGTGGTCAATGCCTCCCTGTGGGAGGGCAGAGTGCTGAGCTGTCTCAGAGGCGGCAGTGTGGCTTCTGCTCAAAAAACTGTTGATTCCCTCTCCAACTATGGGCCTTTCTCTAACGTTCCCTTTTTAGGAAAGGTTATTGAACGGGTAGTGGCTCAGGAGCTACAGGGGCATCTTGACCACATCAGGTTCCTGGACCCTCACAATCCGGCTTTCGCCCGGGTTATGGCACTGAGACTGCTCTTGTGGCTTTGGTCAATGACCTTTGCTGTGAATTGGACCGTGGTCATTCAACCCTGTTGATTTTGTTAGATCTGTCGACTGCTTTTGATACCGTTGACCACAAGATGTTGGTGACTCATCCGCGGGACTGTGCCGGGGTGGGCAGGATTGTCCTTGAATGGTTCCGCTCTTTCCTGGCCGGAAAACCTCAGCGGCTGGTGCTTGGGGATTATTTTTCATCACCGCGGGACCTCTCATGCGGAGTCCCGCAGGGTTCCATCTTGTCCCCTCTCCTGTTCAACATGTTTATGCAACCACTGGGTGAGGTCCTGAGACAGTTTAATGTTTGGTGTCATCAATATGTTGATGACACCCAACTTTATCTCTCTTATACATCTGACCCAGACCCGGCAGTCTCGGTGCTTACCCAGTGTCTGGTGGCTGTGGGGGACTGGATGAGAGCGAACCAACTGAAGCTAAATCCCGATAAGACAGAGGTGATGCTAGTGGGGAAGGCATTGGGTGTGTCATCCCCCCATCATTGATGGAATTCGCCCCCCATTGGTTCCCTAGGTTTGGAGTCTGGGAGTTCTCAATTCCAAGCTCTGCCTGGATGTTCAGGTGGTGGCTGTGATGAGGAGCGCTTTCCGCCACTTACATCTGGCGTGTAGGCTTCAGCCATGTCTCAGGGTCACTATCATCCATGCTTTTATCACTTCAAGACTGGACTACTATAGCATGCTCTACGTGGGGCTACCCATGGTAACGGCTTCGAGACAGCAGCTTGAGCAGAATGCAGAGACTTGTCTCCTTATGGGGACGGGCCGCCAGGAACATATTACATCAGTGCTCCATTCTCTGCACTGGCTGCCTATAGTCTTCCAAGCCCGATTCAAGGGGTTGGTGTTGACCTTTAAAGCCCTACATGGCTTGGGCCCAGTTACCTGCAGAACCGCCTCACTCCCCGGGCTCTGGATTGGCCCCTGTGGTTGACCGGGGGAACCTTTTGTTGAGGTCCCTCTGGTTTCCTTGGGGGCCACTATGGAGAGGGTGTTCTCGGTGGTCGCACCAAGGCTGTGGAACACCCTCCCAGCAGAGGCCCGGGTGGCCCCGAATCTCTCCGCTTTTAGGCTACTTTGTAAGACCTGGCTGTTCTGTCAGGCTTTTGGCGAGGGAGACTGATAGGGAGGGAGGGGTTTTCTATTTTGGTTTTGTATCTCCCCCCGTAAGTGTTTTGTGTAAGAGTTTTATATTTGTATTTTATGTTTTTGTTGTAAGCTGCCCTGAGCTACTGTGCTGGAGGAGCGAGATATAAAAATTTCTAAATAAATAAACATAATATAGGATGCGTAAAGATAAATGAACAATTATGTAACTTCAGTGGGCTATTTTCTATCTTTTCAACATTTATTTCTGTAATGATGATATATTCATATATTTTTACATGCAGGTTACCTTATTTAATTTAGGAACTTTAACTCTGACAGGAAATATTTTTGTGTGATGATATGGAAAAGAAATTGCTATATTTTAGTTTAATATATAGAACAGCTTGTGAATTAAGGAACTGATAAAATTAAAAGCTTGTGGATGCTTTCTTTAGAAATCACGGGAATAAAAAATTACTGTAATATGCAAAAAATAACTGGTGCTAAAGATGGAATGGGACCCCACTGCTACACTTCCTTACGTGGGGGAGACAGCTGTACCAGGGAGCATGGGCACCACAAGTCCTTACCATGACTATGCCCTGCTGAGGTCCTGTGCCATGCCTCATAAGGTGTTTGTAAGTTATCCACCCCAGTAACATGGAGGTGAATATCATATGTGTGGATTCCTGCAGCAGGCAGGAGCTGAATGAAAAACATTTATGTTCATGCTAGAAAATGTATATACACCCATGGT
Organism: Sphenodon punctatus; assembly: GCA_003113815.1. Taxonomy (NCBI): domain Eukaryota; kingdom Metazoa; phylum Chordata; class Lepidosauria; order Sphenodontia; family Sphenodontidae; genus Sphenodon; species Sphenodon punctatus. The sequence continues at coordinate 887,599 of QEPC01012832.1, forward strand.
TCTACTGAGAGATGGCCAGGGTTCTTCCTCTGGGCTGCTGTTTGCAGATCCCTTTCAGTCTGCCTACAGCACTCAAGCTGAGAAGAAATGGGATATTACCAGCAGACGGGGACAACCTTTGCCAGCAGTGATTAAATGCTGGCAGGGGCGGTCTGCTGGATGGGGTTCCGTGCTCCCTGCTGATCAGTTCTTCAGTAAGCCGTCATTACTTATGCTGAACGTTGCGGCCTGGGAGGAGGGGAGGCCAGCTCCTCCCTTCTGTGCCCATAGCTGTTGGTCAACTCATACGATAGGTTAAGTATAAACCCGAGCCCAGATCTGCGATTCCACATTTTTCTGGGGCACCAGAGCTAGTTTTACCAAGTAGCTATTCTCGCGTTTGTATATGTATGTACATACATACATACGCGTGAAACACAGAACTCGAAGCCCAGGATAGAGCTGAAACGGGTACCTGATTTGGGTACCACGAGTAATACCCACATTTTGGGGTACTGTTTTGGGTATCTGAATGCCCAAAATACCGACAAGCAGCGTACAGAAATCCCCCCCACCCCAAATCCAGGACAAAATTCAGTATGCCGGTTGTCGGTATTTTGAGTACCTGATCAAAAACCAGTTTGGGTACTGAAAAGTACTCAGAATATTTGTTTTGATTCAGGTACCAGAAATTCGATAGGTATACCCATTTTTGTGGGTACTCATTTCAGCTTTAGCCCATGGTGATCTGCCTTACTTTGTCCTGTTCTGTCCCCTCTGGTGTAATTAAAGGTGTTTATAAACAAGACAACTCCCCCGCTGGAGTCCGTGTTCTTTCCATGCAGCCCCACTTGCCCCCCACTCATGTTTTAGCATGTAGAGCTAATAAATGGGCAACCGCTGGCCTGCATTTTATGTTCTGGTGGTAGCTGCCACAGGTGGCACCACTCAGCACTTTGCCTCTCCCCAGCCCTGACTCTGATGGAAAGAGGGGTGGGGTCACAGCCAGAGAAGGCTTCTTCCAGCCATGACCCCGCTTTCCATCATTTTCTCCTCCAGTGCTTGCATGCTTGAGTGGCTGCAAGAGGAGAAGGTCCTTCCTGCACCCCCACTTTTTACTCTCTCTTCTTGCAGCCGCTTCACAGCTCATCACTTTCTCTTGCAGTTGCCCAAGCACATGAGCAGCGATCAGCTGCGAAGCAGCTACAAGAGACAGCGTGCTCTGGTGTCTGCAAGAGAGCGATCAGCTGTGAAGCAACTGCAAGAAGGAAGAAGAGAGAGAGGAGGTGCAAGAAGGGCCTTCTCTTCTTACCCCCACTCTCTCCTCTGGCAGCCTCTTCACAGCTGATCGCTCTCTAGCAGCTGCACTAGGTGTGACTCTGGGGCTGGCGAACCTGAATGTGGACGAACCTGACAGATGGGAGGCGGATGCGTGGGCGTGCATTAGGACGCACTGATTTGCATGGTGAGCCCACAATGTCCTTGGACGTGAGTGGGGGCAAACATCTGGCAAACACCTAATAGGCAAGCAAACACCCACCTGGTAGGTGCTAATGTGGGCTATTGTCTCATTTATTTTCACCCTTTGAGAAACTACAGTTGCTTCTCTAACTTTCCAATATCCCTGCAACAGATAGTGTGGTAACCTTGCCCTTGAAGTAAATCCTTAGCTTGCCCTCCTCTTGCCCTTTCCACTAATAGATCGACAACCTCTACTGGGGATTATGATTGGTCCTCATAGGATACCCTCAGCCATGTCTGGAGCTTTTACAACCCCTTTATTGACCTTTAGCCATTTCATACACATAAAGGAGCCTTAGAAAGGTGATAGTCTCAGTAATTATGTTTACAGCAACTTGTGAATTCCAGTATATGAACAAACAGATAATCCAACTATTTCTATTTTATTAAACTGAATGAGTTCATATCTAATATTGTTGTTCACCAATTAGCAAGTCACTTTGCAGATTTTACAGATTCAAGTGCTCTAAACTTCATTTTGACAACATGTGCTTTCAACCTAATACACCCTTCTCACCAGTTTTACATCATTGGGATTCTGTTCACTTAAATGAAGTTACTTCAATAGCTGATGCAATATTGTCATTAGGCCTCAAGGAATATTTTTTTTAGAATGGGACTTTGCACAGTTCCTTACTAGTATTGCTTAAGAGAGCTGGTAACTTAATATACATTGAACTTTGTAAAGTTTTGAGTCCTTGAGCAGTGTGATTATCAAGTCTGACAAACATCAATCCTAAACTGTCCATCTAAATATAAAATTACAAAAATAACTTTATCTGGAATTTTCCCATTTACATTTCTACACTTAGGCATTCAGATCTTTATTTTGAAATGTAGGATAAAAGTGGCCTGTTCTTTTCTAGAGTTCTGATCATCCCAGGATCCATAGAGTTTAATGGGTGTTTTGAATAATCAAAGTTACTGAAAATTAGACTTCATTTTACTTAGGTGCCTAACTTTCAAGTGCCTGAGAGTGAACGTGTGGAGCCTTTTCAGTTAGATGAAACTGAAACATGAATATTTCACCGTTATTTCCTTGTATGAATGAGGATGGTGCATGCTGAGGTTTCAGATGTCATTAGATAACATAATTGTTTTTAATTTGATAGGTAGTCTTGTGAAAATAATTTTAAATTGATAGCTTCCAATAAAGGAAGAAAGCTAAGGAAACAATATGTTTCTGTGGTCATCAAAGTTTAAGAAACTATTTATATATTCACTATTTTAATACATTCAAAGTGCTTTTTTAATCCAGTGTTTGTGTTAATTTGCTGCAGCAAGTTAAAATATATAGATTATAGGTGTGCATGTGCAATGCACATCATCTGCTTCCTAACACAATCTGCAATGTTATTCTTGTGATAGTTTGAAAGAATTTTGTGGAGGGTTGTTTTTGAATACATGGAATATGTACATAGAACTGAAATTATTTCAGTGAACAGCCTATTTGACACTAACTAGAGTTCCTTTCAAAAATAAAGGGGGGAAAAGTTGTTTGCTTGCCAAACAAGTGCTTTCAAAAGAACACTGATAGCACCAATCTTGAGCACCCTCTGCTGACCATATGGTGATATGTCAGCCCTTTAGGAAATTACTTAGCTTTTAAACCTTAAGACAGGCAATGCACTGCAGATACAGTTGCAGAATATTAAAAAATGTAATTGGAAGGCAGGGAGGTGGGGGCATGTTTCTGCTTCTGAAACCAAAGTCATCCACTAGCAAAGTTCAGCTTCTAGACTTGTACAATTAAGCTCAAGATTAAGTGAATGAGAATTATTTCCTAGTAGTTTGTGGTAGTATAAAATAATTTGAAGGCAAATAAAAACATACTATGCAGCAAACGCGTTCCCTTTCTTTCGACTAAATTCACCATATTTTGTTTCAGTCTTGGTGAATTATCATAGTTTTATTGTATGTAAGGTAGTTACTATTGTATGTCCTGACCAGACATCAGATATTTTGAAAATAAGTAACATTTTTCAAATAGGATCCTGAAAGCTTAGAGGCAGATACTTTCAAGCTCAGGTGCCTTAAGTCTATCTAGACACTTAAAAATCCCTTGTGTGTATGTATAAATAAATCATTAATATCAGGTACTAGCCCAGTAGCACCTTCTACTGGAGTCAGTAGGACTAGTAAATATTGAGCAACTTTGAAAGGCAGGGTACATTTTTGGTGCCTAATAATGCACTGAAGTGCCTAGCATTAAGCACACAGAATTGCAAATGTCGACCATAAGTATATGAAAAAAAAATAGGAAAATAGTGTTACCTTTTTGGGGGGAGAAAGTAATTCAAACATCTCTCTAAAATCATAGTGTTGTATTTTAATTTCCTGAGCAATATTTAAAATATTACTATTTACAAATTTACTTTTTAAAAGAGATATTAAGTGTCTGAATATAATCCTAGATACCATGCAAGTTACAAATAAAGATTATTTGCAGAAAATTAAATACCTAGATACTGACAGTTGCTACTAAGGAACCTAGATCTTTTAACAAAGAAATTAAATTTATCTGCTTTTATTACTTTTATTTTTGTTCCTAAGTGGCAACAGAAAATGAATGCAGTTTTTGGCAGTATACTAGATGTACATTTTTACTTGTATTCAGACAATATTTTAAGACATAAACATATTCAATGTCAATATAATTGATTTCAAGCAGGTAGTGTTATTTTTATATACTTCTTTTAAAAAGCTCTGCTATCTATGTATAATTTAAAAGCTTGTTCTCTCTATCAGAAATTTAAAGATTTCTTAAATTCAGCTTTTACATCTAGCAGGTATTAAATCCAGGTTACTAAGCACGTGAGTTATGATTCAGAATAGCATAGAAGAGTGCAGCACTGTCTCTCAGCAATCACGCTCTGCAATTATGCTGTGTGAAAGCAAGTGCATAAGTGCTACATAAGAATTTCTCCAAGAGAGTAGACACAACAGATATTTGAGGATTCAGGCTTTGATCCTAAATTGTGCAAGTGCATTTAGGATCGCCATCTCAAATTGGTATTTTCTGGTACTTCATATGTTTGCCTTTAACAAGCACAATTGTTGGACTTATTTTTTCTTCTAAAAGCTAGTGTGATGTTTTATAATTTTCCCCTTTTGGAAAACAATGTAAACAAAAGCCTAAGTTATCCTAAAAGAAGAGAAGTTGCTATAGCTTTCTAACATTTTGGAAAATGTTCCCATGCCTTTAGACATTGAAGCCCCTTATGATAAAACAAATGAGCGTGATACGTTTGAAAATGAACAAAACAGAGACAGTGAAAACCATTGCAATATTTAAAATGAAAATTTAAATTTTTCTTTTAAATATTGCAGATCTCTTTTTTTTGATTTTGTAGATACTAATTAAAAGGGTAAAGAGAGTTTTCATACGATATATGATGCATGATTATTATTCTGTGCTAATGAAGCACAATGAGAGAAGTTAAGGAAAGGTGCTATATGTTAAATTCCCTTCCTTTTCTCAATTTGGGCCATAACCTTAATGTTCGAGATTAATTCTTTAATCTATTAGCCAGTGCAGCACTTGCTTTAACAAGTTCAATATTGAGAATGAAAGCTGTCAGGCTATCTGTATTTCTTAGACTTTAAATTGGAACTTGTAAATACAGAATTAGTAACATAATGATTATAATTAACAATGAGGTTGTAAGCACGCTTTGTAATGTTGTTTAGGGATTGTTTAATATTGGGATTATTGTACCTTAACAAAAAAGAAATTCATCTCTGACAATAATCCACAGCATCTCAAATGTGGATACAACTGACAAAAAATGCATTGTGATTATAAGCAATCTTGAAACTTTTTATGAAGGAAGAATTACTATACAGCAGCCATTTTTCTAAATGGCACGACTGATTTTATTTAGCCCACAGTATAAACAAAGGGGCTGGGAAGTGTAGATTAGAATAAAATATTAAGTAAAAGTAAACCAAAGTTGCTGGAATTGCTGGGTATTATTTGTTTAGTGTTTTTTAGTATTCCTGTTACTTTTCAAATAGACCTTAATTGTAAAGAAAACCTAAATAGTGGTATTCCTTGGCTCAAACAAATTTGTTGACTCCCATCAAGAAAGTGTGGAAACTGTCAACATTCCCATATACTGCAGTGCAAGTATCTACCCCTAATATACATACCATGCATCCTTGCAGTAAATATGGCAATCCAGTGCAGAATTGACTGATTATTGCAATAGATACACTTTTTAAAAAAAAAAAAAAAACCTCCAAAATGTGGAGTTCCTGTTTTGTTTTTACGTTGTTTATCGGAGGAGGAGAACCATAGTATAAAGCATACTTTTGCCCATTTAGGCCTACTGCAGTTACAGATTAAACTAAAATAGGTTGGGCCAAAGGATTATTTTAACATTGTAAAAAGAGTTAAATTCAACCTAATGAAATTAAAGTTGAATATTCTGCTGTCAACAAATTATTCATCTTCATAGCAATTTACTTCACAATTAAATAAAATTAAAAACTGATATTTTCTTGTTTTAAGCAGGAGAATAACACGCTCACCCTTTATTGTTGGCATAAACCATTATTTTACTGAGAACCATTAGCTATTTAAAACTTAGTACATAAATTAAAGAGGAGCTAAATGGATTTGTGATTGTTGCCATTAGTAGCATTTTAGATTATACAGGCAATTATTGTGTTCATTATCCTAGAACAGCCCCTTTACAAAACTATTGTGGTTGTGTTAGACATTATGTTCAAATTTTCCCTTGGAGATTAAAATTTCCAATGGCGTATTTAATTTTGTTATCACGGCTGTTTTCAAAAAGGCAAATATTATGACAAGGAGAAAAAAATAGTTTTACATGTATTAGAAATTGCTATAGATGTTGAAAATTACTCAGTATAGTTCATTCACCTTTTTCTTGTGTAGTCATAATTACTTTCGTTATGATAATTCAAGGGGGAAATGGTTTTTTGTAACTATTGAGAGAATAATGCTTCCTAGATAAAAGCTCAATATGAGGCAGGCACAGAAATATAAGCTTTCAAATTAAACTTCCACAGCACTGAGTATACCAATCTTTTTGAAGTGTTGGCATGTGTGTAAAGAAGACAACTTTGTATAGAAAATAAAAATCATAAGGTAGTCTGTTGATTGGAATATAAGTAAAAGGAAACTTAAGTTACATTGCATAACAAATCACCGGACCCAAAAGAAGACATGTACTAAGTACTTGGAAAAAATATTTTACTCAAAGTTTATTTGTTCTAAACACTGTGCAGACAACATTTTAGATGGATTCCAAACTTACATTCACATCTATCTTCATCAATTAGAAAGGTATTAATGCCTTGAATTATCTACATATCAATGTGCAGTGAGCTACATTTAATGTTTCGGTCTTATAATGGCATTTTTCAAAAGAAACTTTGTATTCATTTCTGTCAGTTTTTGTCTCAGCTTTTACAGTCTTTCAGGGCTATGATGCAGGAAAAAAGTGTGAGGTAGTGGTTATGCATATTGCAAGACAGTGATTCTTTATTTTATTACAAAAAAAGACCAACTCTAGAAGGCCAGATTAAATCATTCCTTTCACTTTTTAATGGGATTTGGATGAATAGAGTAAAATATGCACTTTGCATTCATTGATAGCATCTTTAGGTTGAGGTAATTGAGTCTTTTTTCCCTGACTGAATGAATAATGACTTCATCTGATCCTCAGCGAGGCCTGAAACTTAGACTGCCTTTGTCAATGCAAAAAGATCTGGGCTTTGAAACATGCTCTACTTCCCTGGCTTAATTTTTCTTCATTTTAATCCAAAAACCTATTTTTCTCAATAATTCAAGCATAAACTATGTAGTAGTTGAAGCAGCTGAAATTGCAAGATATTTGTCCTCGTTGTGCTGCTTTTTAAATGCAGCTGATAAATCAGCCACTGTGGTCTTCAGCTGCCTAGTTCTCAAGGGAAGGGACAGCCCATGCACAAACAAGAATGCTTGAATTTTTCAGAAGTGTTTAAATATAGTTCCTGTGCAAATTAAATGTTGACTTGGGAAGTGTTATGTTTTTCAGGTCTTGCTAGCAGAATAAAGGACCTCTATGAGGCCTGGGGTAGTTTTTGTTTTGTTTTGTTTTGTTTTGAACATGTTTTTCCCACATAATTTACTAGTATAAAGATCATCCAGCAAAGTGGTTTACAAGTAGTTACCATACAACATTAATTATTGGGCTAGTGTTAAGCCCAATAACACTAGCACAATAATTAATGTTGTATGGTTGTAAACCACTTTGCTGGATGATCTTACAGCTTTTAAAAGAAGCATTTGAAAAAAATAGACGACGGAAAGTATAACCTGCTTAACGCATCCTTTGCATTGGGAAAATTAGTATATTTTCTTTTTTGGTGGGAAGCCAGGCCTCTAACTTGCTATTTGAAATGAAAAATAGATATTCCATTTGAAAATGATTCTACCATTTACCTATTTCAGTACTTTCTACAAATGTACTTAGCAATAAGATGGAACTAGTATAATAAATAACTAAATTAAAATAAAAACAGGGAAAAGAAAGAAAAAAGGTTTCCAAAATTATATTCTTGAACTAATATTATGAATACAAATTGGCTAGCTTAGAAATTGCAATTGAGAATGAACAATTATTTGATATTAGTTCAAATATGACTTTTGGTTTTCAATTTTAGCAAGGTTTGTGGTCCTTGACCAGCAAATGAGCAATACACAATGCTACAAAGGTAAAACATAGATAGATGCATTAGTCAGTTTTGCTCAGAACCACCCCTGGTCTGGAATACCTGATAGAAGGAAATTGCTTTTTTCCCCCCCTTGAGAGTGGTGTTCTCCATGTCAGATTTAAGGTCATTAAAAAAGCATTTGTGGGACAGTTCACTCTGTGACTGCTGGAGTCATAATTGGCCTGTAATTAGACGGCTTCAGTTGAGTGTAATTGTGGAAGAACATATTCTGACTCATTTGTTAAAATTTAGCTATTTTTAATGGTTATCCAAGTTCATTTGCTAATTGTGTGGATTGCATAAAAACAATACAGCCAATTTAAGGTTAACCTGTATTTACTAATTTATATTGTTTCCTTTAGGTTGGTTTGCTGGACCTTGAGCTCAATCAACTGACCAAAGCCCTGTTTTTGGCTCTAGTTGCACTTTCAATTGTTATGGTAACCATTCAAGGATTTGTAGGCCCATGGTATCGCAACCTTTTTCGGTTTCTCCTCCTGTTTTCCTACATCATTCCTATCAGGTATGTATTAGAGAGAAAAACACGAATGTCTAATTTCACTGAATGTGGCTTTCTTGAAATTTATCCTCAGTTCTCATTGTGAAAGAAACTGATCTTATCAGGAAGCTGAAGGAGGAAAAGGTGCCAACAAATCTGCTGATTCCTGAAGAATTACTCTAGAGAAAACAATACTGTTGTAGTTTTTGTATAATGTTCATCTTGCTGGAGTAATCGGGATATCTGATCCATTTACTAGCATAAATGTATTAATAAGGATACAATCTTGGTATATCAGAGGACACAGTTTTAGAAAACATGTGTATGAACTATTTTATTTATTTTGGCATTTGTAAGATCTAATAATTTTTTAATTTTAAAAAAATGTTTCAATTTCTCTAGATAATATACTTCACATAAAAACATTACTGTGATGCATGAATTATAAGTTTAATAGGTATGTAATACAGATCCTATTTTGTAACCACAGAGAAGGTTATATTAACAGGTGTTTGATGCTGTGCCCCATTACTGAGAATTAATATAGTCTATTCAACTTGCTGATGAACTAGAACACATTAAACTTAGTTCACAGTCTCCTAGAGAAACCATATGTAGTTAAGAATATTTTTTTTCTCTTGTCAAGTAGAATTTTCCTTGGCAAAAAAAATAGTAATTTCCCTGCAGGAGGATGATGGTGGTCTGGCACCAGTAATTAATTAACTAATTAATTTGACAGATTTTATACCATGCTCTTCCCACCATTCGACAGCCCAGAACAGCTAACAATAATAGAAAAATAGAATAAAAACTGTTTTAAAACACTGTAAAACACATATATACTATACAAATCCAAGCAGGAGAAAAGATCCCACTACACCCACCCCCAACCCCATCCACCCTTACCCTTCTCCCTCGCCAAATGCCTGACGGAACAGCCAGGTTTTACAGTTATTCCAGAAGGCTGGGAGGTCCGGGGCCAGACGTGCCCCTACCGGGAGGCAGTTCCAAAGGCACGGTGCAGCCACCGAGAACGCCCTATTTTGCATGGCCCCCCGGGATACCCAGAGGACCTCCAGCAAGGCACCCCCAGACGACCACAGGGCCACTCTAGAAACCGAGGTAACATACCTGATACTGTACTGTCATGATGAGAGAGAAGTCCCTGTTCCAAAGAGCTTAGAATTTAGGGTGGACAAGCAAAGGGAGACAAGGGGTATTAACATTAGTGATGTCGGAGCGCCACCATCACAAACTGTTCCAGACCGGAAACCGCTTACTTCCTGGTCAGGATCGGGTCCAGCCGCAGAACAAACGTTCATGTGGCCAAGCCCAGGGGGAGGATGGGGATCTGCGTGAATGGCTGGCTCTGCTCCTGGGCTGCGCTCAGCAGCCTGCCTCTCCCCCATGATGGCTGCCATGGCCCCCTATCATGGGGGCCACTCCTGGTTGGGAACAGCAAGCTACCACATGTGATAGCCTTCTCTAGCCCGATCAGACAGGCTGTTCCCTGGATGTGTTGACAGATAGCCCGGGTGTCGACTCCAGTGGTCCCTGAGGTCACATCCCGGGCTAGCTGCCACCCGCCAACACACCCAGGGAAACTCCAGGCCAAATATCTGGATGGCCCTTAACCAATGTGATGGTGGCCTGCGGGCCATCATCACATTTGTTAACACCAAGGAAGAAGGGAGCGTATGGATGTCCAAGAAGTTGAGAAATTTCAGGTCTACACATGCTTAGATTAGTTTACAAGGGGATATATTGTCTCAAAATAACATCATCCAACGAGTACAGTATGTTTCTTTTTTTGAGATGGATGGATGGATGCTGTGAAATAGCTTGGGACTGCAAATTATTTGACCTATTACGTTATAAAATTTGATTCGATTTTGATATATAGCCTATCAGTTAGTAAATGCATGTGTGTAAGAACAAAGATTTTTAAAAATCTTAAAGCTATACTACTTTTTCAAAATCCTTGTATGATGCTGATATATAAACAGTGGTTCAAGGGAGGGAAATCCATGTTTGCCTAGTGAGAAATCCACAGTTAGTAGGGGAAAGTACATTTTCAAGCTATTGAGATGGTAATGGAAACCATGGAATGGTTCTTTGTGTGCAAAGTCCAGAAGCTCCGGACAATAATCCTTTAGCAGAACAACTGGAAATGTCTGTTCCGTGTGTGCACTAATAACCCATCTGTATGCATTAACGAATTGTCTTAAGGCTGTTTTTAAATCAAGACAATTGGGCCTAATTGCTGCTGAAAATTCATGCAACTTATAACCAAAAATGTATTTTACATGTAAGCTAGATGTAGTTCTAACCCTAATTTATCTTTAGTGATGTTTTATGGTGTTGAGATACCACAAAAGTGGTGTGAAATCTTAGCTACACACCAGAATTGCTTTAGCCAAAAAGAGTTTGTGCAAAATTCTCAGTCACATCAGCAAAATAACTAGATAGCTGAAATCACAGCAAAATCTTCTAGTCAGTGGAAATGGTCAGTGAAATTAGTGGATGCATCGAAGTGTTAACTTGCCATCTCTTTATTCATATCAGAAAATAGGGTTTGCCATGTTGGTCCCAAATATAGGCAATAGAGACAAAATAGTCAAGTGAAGCCTTATTTTATTTACTAGCTGTGAGGGTTGTGGGGAAGGCAGGGGCTCTTGCGCTCCCAGACACACAAGACGACCCGGCTAGGCTCGGGAAAGCAAACCCTCTGGATCTTATATGGCCTTTGGACATATGCAGACGCATATAGTCCCCAGTCTAGATCATTACGAGGTATCTGGAGGGAACACCCACCGGACGTTGTACGGGAAGGGCTACGCACACCCGGGGCTAGGATAGGGTGGAAACATGGAAGCGGTGCGGGAAGGTCTTTGGTGATACCCCCAGGAAGGGGAGGGAAAAGGATAGGGAGCAAACACACAACGTATGGGGGCCCAGGAGTGAGGTACACAATAAGCGGGATTCACACTTACCGTTGGAAAGGACAAAGACTCAGGACACGCACTCACCAGACACTCACACTCACGTTCACACACCCGCTATCTATACACACATGCGATCCAGGAAGAGCTCTAGCACCAACCAGACTGCAACAGGAGGGGCTCGTCTCACGGTGTTTCTCCGATCACCAGCGAGGTACTTGTGTTTTTTAGCTGCCTTTATAGTCCGCCTGCAGGTGGTGCCGCAGGCGCTGTGAATGCCGCAGGCCCGGAGGCGGGGCCGGGAATGTGCTCGCCGGCTCCACTATTTGTTTCTCTGAGGCCACGCCCCCCCTGCACCGCATGGTGGCGTGGGGGCATGCCCTGCCCTGTTGCTGTGTCAATTCCCACGTCCCGCTGCGGCGCTGCCTGAGTTGTCGGCACTGGGGATTCCCCTCACGCCAGGGCGGCGGGGAGGCTTGAGTGCATGGCTGCGGGCGCGGGGGCAGGATTAGGTCTTCGGGGGTGAGGGCGAATCCTGACAGTAGCATGGCATAGCTGAGAAGAATGGGTAACAAAATGGCAGATGAAATTCAATGTTGGAAAGGGCAAAATGATGCACGTAGAGAAAAATAACTAGCCATATATACACAATGCTGGGATGTAACTTGGTATCATTACACAGGAAAAAGACCTTGGTATCATTGTGGAAAGGTCATTGACATAATCAGCTCAGTGTGTGGCAGCAGTCAAAAAGGCTAACTATATGTTAGGGATAAATAACAAAATGAAAAATATCACAATGCGACTATATAAATCTGTGGTGTGATTACACCTGGAATACTGTGTCTAGTTCTGGCCACCCTGTAGCAGGGAGCAGTCCTGTGGGGCTGCTGCCCCTTTATGAAGGGGGCTGAGGGGGTCTGCCAGAGGGCTGAGCACGCCCAAGGGGGTGGCAGAGCCAACCCCGTAGCTGTGGATCAGCCTGTGAGGCAAACAGGCTGAGACACCCTGGGACAGAGTGGGCGGGTTACTGGCCCTTTAAGGCTGTGGAGAGGAAGCTTGGCCACGCCCACTCTGCCTGTATATCAGGAGAGACAAGGCAGAGAGGAAGGTGTTTCTGCTAAGGAGCTGGAGGAGCAACATCTCCCTGAAGAAGCCTTCCTGATGTATGCTCTCCAAGGTACTGAAGGTTGGAGAACCAGAGGGACCCAGACAAGTGGGAGAGGCTGTGCCCAGGAGGGAGCCTCTTGCCTGGGGAAGTTCCCCGGAAGGCCTAGAGCGTCTCTGACGCCGGCAGCCACAGCCGGCGCTGAGGCCGCCGGACCGCCCGCCGCCGGAGCTCCGCAAGGTAAGCGCACGCTGAACTTTAGTAGGGGTGATCCCTGGGGGGTGGGGGGGTGTTAAACACCCCCCCCCCCCAGGGATCGGGTCTATTACTTACCGGCGGCTGCGGGGACGCCGCGGCCGCTAGTGCTGGGGGGTGGGCTCTTTTTTTAAACAAAAATCCAGGCTGGGCAGGGTGGGTGGGGGGTGTCCCCCCTTCCACCCGCGCGGCCTGGGAGGGGGAGGGAATTAATTTATTTCATTGATTTCAATGGGGACACAGTGCCCCATTGAAATCAATGAAATAAAACCGGTACCGGTATACCGGATTTAATCCGGGAATCCGGTTCTTTGAGAACCGGAAACCGGTAAATCCGGTATCCGGTATTTACCCCGGGGTCCCAACGCTACTGTAGAGGCATAGCAGAGGGGTTTGCTAATTCCCCGGAGTGAGACCCCAGCACCCCTGTGTGGCCCTGGGAACACCCCCTGCTACACACCCCATCTCAAAAAAGGCAGAGCAGAACTGGAGAAGGTAGAGAGAAGGACAACAAAAATGATCCAAGGCATAGAGCGTCACACGTTTCTGGGTGAGGACATGATTGATAGCTTAGGGCTCTTTAACTTGGAGAAGAGACAACCGAGAGTGGACATGATAGAAGTTTACAAGACCATGAAAGTTGCGAAACAAGTAAATAGGGAGCTGCTATTTACCTGTTCTAAAAACAATAGAATCAAGGGTCACTTCATGAAGTTAACAGAGAACAGATTTAAAACCAATAAAAGGAAGTATTTTTTCACTCAAAGTACAGTGAAATTGTGGAACTCATTGCTGAAAGATGTTGTCCAGGCTAGTAGCGTAGCAAGCTTCAAAAAGGGACTGAATGAATTTTTGAAAGCCAGGTCCATTAAGGGCTACTAGTTGGGTTAGTCAGGGGTAAAAGACCTTTGACTGTCAGAAGCTGGGGAAGGATGGGTGGAAATGGATTACTCAATTGTAGCCTGCTGCGTACTCCCTAGAGGCAACCAAAGCTGGCCTCTGTCGGAGACAAAATGCTGGGCAGGATGGACCATTGGTTTGACTCAGTAAATGGCACTTCTTGTGTTCTTCTTATGGTCTTGTGTTCACTATTCTAACCATGCAGACACTGCTGTCAGTAAGCAGCAACTAATATCACATCCATAAACGTCTATATATTTCTAGCATGTTTCTGCCTTGTGGTAAATATCTCCCAAGACATCAAAGTTTTTGAGTCTGGCTAATTTGTTGTTGCAGCTGTCCAATTGATGTTGACCAAGTAAAGTGAGGCCCTATGCTCATCACACTAGCATTTGTCTTTTCCCCCACATCTGTCCATAAAGCGTATTTGATTGGTTCTAAAATTTCAGACAATGGACAGAACCTTACTGAAATTTGGAGAACTGAAGATGCCTCTACGCATGACAGCTCTTGAACAACCTTTACTGTTCCCATTCCATAGCCTAAGTTCATAAGAATTTTGACATGCAAATTAGCCATAGCGGAAAGAGTTCTCTTTGGTGCCAAAATGGTACCACTTGGCACAGGGAGAGGAAGGGGAGGATGAAACCAGAAGATTTTGTGGCAGCTGGGAATCAATAGACAGCAGAGGGGCATGAACACTTAGTTGGGTAGCTAATGGTTCGGGTGAGAAGCATGGGGGTAGGGGTGTGAACGCAACAGGATCGGGTCACCAAGATCAGGGTGCTAGAAGTAGCCTGTCCCCCTTCTTGCTTATTTGCACGTGTAAATGGTTCCCTGCTGCTGTTGTCACATGATATGTCTAGGGAATGGGCTGCCTGATGTATGAGAAATCAGTACAGTTGTGCTCTACGCCTTTTATCCCAGTATCTCTGTTCAGTGTGCTTTCTGTGAGTGTGCAATCTACAGCCTACAGTCTGCAGTCTACATATCTGCTCAACCCTGGTTTTCCACATTCCTTATAAGTAGTTAAGAGGAATATGCATTGAAGTTACGTTTTTAAGTGACTCTGTTGCTACACTGTGGCTTGCAGGGGAGCCTTCTGTCATACCTCAGTTTCTCCTGGGTCCCAGCTGCATTTACTCAATATAAAAGGGCAACTTGCTCTCTGCATAAGCATTAGTTTACTCTATTTGCAATATACTGTCCTTGCATAAGAGATTTGAAGGCCTGGTAAAGGGTTTTAAGATGCCCTTCCTGATTATGAAATAGACTATATAAGTGCAGGAGAGAGAAAGAGAGTCAGGTTTAAAAAAATGCTATCAAGGTACATATGATGGAA
Organism: Sphenodon punctatus; assembly: GCA_003113815.1. Taxonomy (NCBI): domain Eukaryota; kingdom Metazoa; phylum Chordata; class Lepidosauria; order Sphenodontia; family Sphenodontidae; genus Sphenodon; species Sphenodon punctatus. The sequence continues at coordinate 902,874 of QEPC01012832.1, forward strand.
ATGTGGTATGTTGGCATCTGGAGGAACAGAAAATATGGATCTGTCAGAGGCTCTGCTTTCTTCCACAACAAATCTACAGACTACATCATGCAGACTACTTTTTAATTTGTGGCCCCTCTGCAATCACCACCACCTACTCACTCAACAAAACAAACAGCTCAGATCCTGCTATTGTTCAAATGTCACTACGCTTTTCTTCTTCTCTTCACGATGTTAGGGCACGGAGAGTTAAGATTGACCTATTCTCAAATTCGTATTTGAAGTGTAAACCACCTGTGATCTGAATTGCAAGAATGATAATGAAGAACCACAGGGTGAGAAGTTGTCTTCTCACCCTGTGGGAGGCTTCTAAAACAGTTATGAGGGGGGAAATAATTGAGCTCTTCTCCACAGGTAAAGGAAATCAGTGAGGGGGAAATAGTCTTAGAAACAGAGTGCATCCATACTGAGAACTGTATTATTGGCAGGCAGCATTGGTTAATACTCATGAAAAGTGAAACAGTAATTTTAAATTTTAAAAAGAATCGGAATCATCAGGTCAAACAAGTTTTTGTACTTCCACAATAAAGTAGACTACCTGCCAGCCAAGGAGAGAGACTTAGGAGAAAAGCACATGGGTACAAAATCCAAGGTGCTTATAGGAAAGAGGTCCTCAAAAAACCAGTCCAGTATAGAGTGAGACTGCCAGTTTTAATTGACCGCTATGCTTATCTGAGGTCCTTCATCTTGAAGTTTTTGACATTCCTTTGTACTCTTAAACTTCCTTCTCTGTCATAGGTGATCTGAGTCATAAAAGTATTCTGATTGACTCATGTAAAATCATGGTGACCAAGCACACATTTGCCCTAAATAAAAACTTAGGTTCCATTTTGCACCATTTTTACGTGACATTTTCTGTCTATACCTCTCTTTGAGTGCCCTTCACAAAGATCATTAACACATTGCTACATAATCTGTATTTGGGGTGGACATCTGTTTGTTTACACTGTAATAAGATACCTCTCCACTTTTTGAGCCTGCCATACTCCTGCCCAGGAGCTTTTCTCATCCTTTGCCTCTACCTTCGTCTGCTTGCAATCCCTTGCTGCTCTAAATATCTTCGCCCCTTCTCTCTTGCTGCCCCACATGCCTGGAACTTCCTCCCTGGATACATTCATTCTTCTCCCTCCCTCACAACTTTCAAATCCCTCCTGAAAACCTACCTCTTCCATCAGGCCTTCCCTAACTCGTCATGAGTGAAATTGTGTCCTCTTCCTCCCTCACTCAGAATATCTTCCCTGTAACTAAGTTACTAAGTTAATTCCCTGTAACTAAGTTAAGCACGTGTACCTGCACCTTCTCAACCTCATGAATGTATCATTATCTCTCCCAATGTTCACCTCTCCCTTGTCTCTCATAGATTGTAAGCCCCGGCCCCCTAGAGTAGGGACCTGTCTATAAGTATTGATTGTACAGTGCCAGGTACACTGCTGGTGCTATATAAACGATGATACTAATAATAAAAACATTTTCTGGCACTTCCCAAAATTCTGTTCTAAATAAGAAGTACTTGAAATATACGTTTAAGCTTTGTATCCTTGTTAATGAAGCTTTGGCTTACTGTGTTTCACAACCCTCTCCCTGACACTAGATATAAGCCAGGGAGCAAGAACGTCTCTTAAACAAACTGCATCAAGAAAGGAGTGAAGTTCGCATGAGTTTAAGTAACCCTTTCCAGCATTTTTCTAGTACTTATTTGTGCCCGCCTGCCCGTAACGGGGTCTGGCAGGGGAAGGTCAAGGGGCTCCTCGCCCCTCCCCTGCTTTCAAGACACGGCCCCATGGCCCAATGGGGAAGGAGGAGGGCACCTGGGGGGCAGGGAGCCAGACAGGTAACTACCAGGACCAACCTGGTGCCTCTTCCTTTCTCCCCTTCTGGGCCATGTGCAGGAGTATTTTCTCACCCAGCCCTCTCCTCTCTGTTAGGCTTGGGACAGGAGTTACATTATTGTTGTCAGTTTCTTTGTTGTTCCAACTGCTGTGGGCTCTTGCTGGTTGCTGTTTTCAGGACGGAGTAGAGTGGTTTTAAGGGCGGGGGCCCCGGTCCAGGCTTAGGACGGCTGGTATGGGACTTCACTCCGCCCTGACCTAGGGGGAGGGTGACTTCGAAGGGTCGAGTCACCCAGGTAGGCGGGTGAAGCTTAGCTTGGCGCCCTTCCTGCTTTATATGGCATGGTTCCTCTCCACTATGTACACAAGTTTATGTTCATTCAGTGGTCTACCGATTTCTGTATGGTAATGTAATAAATTTGCGGTCAGTGCCGCTTTATACCATGTCATGTGTCTGTTTTTGTGGGTAGTGCAGGCACAATAGGGTGTTTTATTAGTGCTTATTAGTAAAAATCTAAAATCAGAAGCCCTATTTTATATTAGTTTAGCAATATGCAAATGCTATAACATAATGAAGATGATAAACAAAGACATACCATACTAAGGCTATACACTAGTGACATTTGTTTATGTATTGTAAACCTTGGGGGCTCTTAAATGATGTTTCTTTTGGCTGATGACCTTTCCTAGCTGATGAAGGCCATTGGACAAAAACCAGGTCTACAGCTGGTGACTATATTTAATGGCCACAATCCCAAACATCACACAGAGCAAGAGATGGGTACCATGCGTGAAAAAAACAAAACATCTGCGCTGTTTTCACGTTCAGCCTTTCCATGATCCTCTTGCTGTTGTGGTTTTCCATGTGCGTATCCTTTGCGCAAGGCTGCGCAGGATCTGCAGCCCATGGGATCAAACTCAGTCTCTTAAAACGGGGAGCTTCTGTTTTGAGGAAAGTGGTGGTTTCTGGTACAAGAAACTATTGCTTCGTGCTTAAAACTTAGTATACTATTCAGTTTTGTTGTACACGTTTGTAAACAGTTATTTTAAAAATTGAGGTGTAGGTGAAGTAAGAAAATGATTTGAAGGCTGAAAAATATCTTATAGTGAGAGAGCTAAGGAGCTTAATCTGTTTATACAAAAGAATATTAAGAAGTGATTGATTATCATGAGGAACTATGATACCTAGAGGGTCTTCTTTTATCTAGCAGGGGGAAACATAATAAGAATCCATTAGGACCGCGCATTCATTTTCCAAGAGAAAACAAATACTGCTGGAAAAGGCTGTATTTGGTGTCCCAAACCATGTTCTTCTGATTCCAGAGATTATTGTTTGGAGTACATGGGGGAAGGGGAGACGAGAGGGGGTTGAGCTGCACACCAAAATTATTATTTCAGACAACACATGGGTAGGGAGGGGAACAGTTATGGGAAGGGGAGGGAGAAAAAGACTGCACAAAGACAATACTTGTAGCACTGGTACTGTAGCATCTTGACCATCCAACATATCCTGACAGCACCAGAACCTAAGGAGTCATACTTTGACTATCAGTTGAAGTCTAAAAATACTGGAACATCCAGAATCAGCTTCTATCAAGCTTCATTTTCCACCTAAAACTTGTACCCTCATTCATATAATCTGTTCTTCTTTGAGGGACTTCGTGCTTCTCACTCATAGGATCATGTCCTGTGCAGCAGATGGCCCTGGAAAAACCTGCCTCTCTCTGATGTAGCTCCCACAGTCTGGAATTACTGTGAAAACAGCCTGAAAAAGGGCAAGGCTTTTGCCCCATTCTCTCCTCTGCATGGGCTTTTAGTCTCCTAAGAGAAGAGGAACTGAAAAGATACACGGTGGCCTTCCCCACCTCAGTTTCAACCAACCATCTCAGGGGAATTCCAGGAACATTCATGGGGTTTTTTTCTTCAGTTACCTTTTATAAAAAAAAATCTTTTAGACATTATACTGTTGTGACAGTATAATTAAGGCATCTTACACACTCCATTATAAAGCATGAACATTCTATTCCTTATAAAAACAAAATGATTTAGGCTATCATTATAAAATTCCACATGAAAGAGTGCTGGTTTGAGAGGTTGAAGCTATCAAACTTTCAGACAAATTGGATGAAGAACGGCTGAGATAAAGCACTTTAGAGGCTGAGGAGCAGTTTTGTGGATGTTTGCAACTGTCTTGAATTTTAGGTGTTAATATTAAGGGGTTACCCTCTCAATATTGTAGAGGTTTTATAGTTATTTGTGAGGAGCTGTAAACCTTTTAGAAAATTAAACCCTGTAGGTGCGGTGTGTGATTGCTTTTTAAAAAAAAAAAACAAAAAAAACCCTCTTAGTACTTTTTCAGTTATTAGATGCTGAAGCTCCCATTTTAGTCTATGGAAAGAACACAATGCTGAAATTGTGCAGTGCGTTCTAGGTGCAAGCCGAGACTTGGTGCGGTGAGTGTGGCTTTGCTGCGGGGTGGGGGGGGCGGTCTTGGGTCGGGGGGTTGGCTGGGGGGCAAGGGCGGCAAGGTGAAAGTAGCAGGGTGCGTGCCAGGGTCAGTTAGCCATGGACCGAGGGCACTGGGGAGGGTGGGTGGAAGGCAACCCCTGATGTCCCCACATGCACACTTGCCCCAGCCTGGCCCGTGAATCATTGCAGGCAGCGATAGCAGCCCCAAGTGCTGCCACTACCCTCCCCACCCTGGCCCGATCAGGAACCCCAAGCGAGCCAGACTGGGGAGGGGAGCTGTGGACCTGAGTGGGCTGGGGATGATGGGGGGGGGGAGGCAACCCTCAGCACCCTCCCACACACACCCCAGCCCAGTCCGCTTGGCAGTGGACGAAACAGCAACAGCAGGAGCTCTGAGCACTGCCGCTATCCAGCCCGGCCTGATCAGGAACCTTGAGCAGGCCAGGCTTGGGGGCGGGGCTAGCTGTGGACTCAAGAAGGTTTTGGAGGATGGGTGGCAGCGCTGCTGCTGCCCTTCCCTCCCCCAGCCTAGCCTGCTTAGGCGACCCCTGGCACCCACACCATCCCCAGTCCAGCCAACTCGGCAGGAACCCCAAGTGCTGCCGCTGCCCAGCCCAGCCCAATCAGGAACCCTGAGCGGGTCAGGCTCAGGAGGGGGAGAATAGCAGCAGCGCTCAGGGCTCCTGCTGCTGCTGCTGCAGCCTGCAATACTTCCCCTACTTCCGAGGAGACCAGAGCGAGTTAGCCGTGAGCCTGAGCAGGCTGACGAAGGTGGGGGGAACCCTGGTGAATGGGAGGCAACCCACAGGACCACCTACCCACCACAGCACAGCCCGCTCAGCAGTGGGTGACATATCATGGAACTTGTCACGAAGGAACATAAGCCCACACAGGAGAGATACTGAACTATAGGTCTAACAAATATGTAAAACTGAAACTTACACATGTATGTAATGTTAAAGATAAGAACTGAAAACTCGCTTCATGTTTTTGTCCCTTTACCCCTTCTCCATTATCGAAGTGCCTTTCTACAGGGTGGGGATGGATATTGTAGGTCCCATGACAAGAGCCTCCAGATCAGGGAAACAATACCTGCTAGTTGTGGTAGACTACGCCACTAGATATCCCGAAGCTGCAGCTCTTACGAAAGTTGACACTGTTAGCATAGCAGGTGCATTACTGGAAATTTTCAGTGGGTGGGGTTTCCCAAACAGGTCATAACAGATAGAGGGGCGAACTTCCTCTCCAATATCTTCCAACAGCTTTGGAAGTTATGTGATGTGCAGCACATAAAGACAGCTCCATATCATCCCCAAACAAATGGGTTAGTTGAAAGATTTAACGGGACATTAAAGCAAATGCTAACTTCATGACAAAAAGGACAAATAACTGGGACAAACTGTTACCGTACCTCCTATTTGTGTATAGGAAAGTGCCCCAAGAATCCACAGGATACTCTCCGTTTGAATTGCTATTTGGAAGGCAGGTTAGGGGTCCCCTAGATCTAGTAAGGGACTCTTGGGAAAACTCAGAGGATATTGAAGGACAACCTGTAACTAGGTATGTCCAACAATTCAGAGATAACACAAACTCCATGTTAAAAGAAGCCCAAAACAACCTAGCCAGCAGCCAGGAGGCCCAAAGGATAAAATATGACAAAAAAGCCAAAGATAGAATTTATAATCCAGGAGACACTGTGCTAGTAATGAGACCAACTAACAAGGTTGGGGGACAAGCCATTTGGGATGGCCCATATCATATAATTGATAAGAAAAATGAGGTCACTTACTATGTTAATAAACCTAACACCAGGACAAATGCCCAAGAATTTCACGTAAATAGAATCAAAGATTACCATGATAAGGACATACAGGCTTGTCTAGCTTCGGTGGCAGAAGGAAATGCCACAGCTGAAGGCTTGAATAATCCCCTACCAAACCTCCTACAGGAGAGCCAGGGAACTGAAGATCTGGAGGAAATTGGCATTTCCACAGCACTCAATACATCCCAAAGAAAGGAGATAAGGGCCCTCCTGCAGGAACACAAACAACTCTTTTCAAGCAAACCAGGGCAGACAGATTTAATTGTACACAACATAGAGACAGGGACAAAGGATCCACTTAAGTCCAGCCCCTTTCGTACAAATGGGAAAATTCAAACACAGATCCACCAGGAAATGGATGAAATGTTACGACTGGGAGTCATACAGGTCTCAAAAAGTTCATGGGCTAGCCCTGTGGTTTTAGTGCCCAAACCTGATGGCTCCATAAGGTTCTGTGTTGAGTATCACAAATTAAATGCCATAACTATGTCAGATGCATATCCCATGCCTAGAGCAGACGACATGATTGAAAGGATTGCTGGGGCTAACTATCTGACTACCCTAGACATGGCCAAGGGGTATTGGCAGATTAGAATGAACCCGGGGAACCAGTCCAAAACAACTTACATAACAGACAAGGGCCTATATGAATTCACAGTGATGCTTTTGGGTTAAAGAATAGTGGGTCTACATTTATGAGGTTAATGGACCACATCCTAGAAGGGATGTGCGACTTTGCCTTGGCTTATATAGATGATCTGGTGATTTACAGTGACACATGGGATACACACATGACACACGTAAGCAAGGTACTACACAGCATTAAGAAAGCAGAACTAACAATAAAACCATCAAAATGTAAAGTTGCTATGGGTACTGTTACATACCTAGGGCATGAGGTGGGAAGTGGCAAATTGCGTCCTCAAAAAGACAAAGTAGAGGCTATTTGCTCCTGGTCTGCACCCACAACCAAAAAACAGATCCAAAGGTTCATAGGCATGACGACTTACTTCCACCGCTATGTCCCACGCTTCAGCCACATAGAGACCCCCTTGACAGACAAATTAAGAAGCGCTGCCCAGAGAGGGTAGAATCGTCAAAAGAGTGTCGTGAACCATTTGACAAGCTTAAGAGGGCTCTGTCTGAGGCACCAGTGCTAATCAGCCCAGACTATGGGAAAGAATTCCATATCTGGACTGATGCCTCTGACACAGGCCTGAGAGCAACCCTCACACAAAAAGGGGGAAGGTGGACTACACCGTCCCATCGCGTACCTTAGCAAAAAATTCCCCCCAAGGGAAAAGAATATCACAACCATTGAAAGAGAGTGTTTAGCCATAGTTTGGGCTGTTAAGAAACTTAAACCATACATATTTGGTAGGACATTCACGGTATACACTGATCACTCACCTCTAACATGGCTCGATAAGGTTCGAGACTCCAACTCCAAACTACTTCGATGGAGCTTGTTTTTGCAGGAATTTGACATGAGAATTGAACACGTAAGAGGTAAACAAAATGTGATAGGAGACGCACTATCACGCAGGGACACACCAGTCCAATCATGTTACGGCATTCTGTCGTGTCCACTCCACATGATGTCTTAAGGGGGGTGGTATTGTCATGGGTTTGGGGGTACAACACCCCACTTTCCTGGGTTGGGTGACTCAATTTCCCTCGCTTGCAGCCCACCTGAGCCAGTTTTCTCTCTGGCTGGTCCAGTTCTGCAAAGAGGAGAATCCTTTTGCCACCCAAGGTCCAGAAAGCTTTCGGTTACACACTCTCACTCTCTGGATTCGCAAGAGCTTGAAAACTCAAGGCGCTCACTTGTGTTCCCAATGCAGACCACAGAACACTTCTTACCAAAGATGAAAGTTTATTGATTATATAAGCCAAGATAATTTGATAGAGTGGTTAAAGAAATGAAAAGTAATATAACGCATTCCTATTCTATACTGGGTGAATCCCTATATAAATCTTACCCTATGGAAAGTCCATACTTGAGGTTATTCTTAGTGATGTAAATGACTGGGCACTGATCTCTTAGCTGGTAGAAAGCAAAGTTCTTCCTCTCACCGCATGTTTTCCAGTAGTATCTCTTGCTGACAAGGTGTTGAGTGAGTTTCCAATAGTCACTGCCCCCTATGGGGTACAACTCCTTATATCCTTGGGGGGGAAACACCTAGTATCTTGACCCTTCCAGAACCTCCTTTGTTCTTCCTATCAGCGTCTCTGTGCCTTCTCTCACGCAGGCACAGGAAAAGGTACATTTGCAAGTGAATGTCCTCTGACCTACGTCTGGCAAGTTTTGTGACTTTCTCTGAATCCACATTCAGCATGCCTCTGTGTTTTTCATTACCTGACTTGAGCTTCCTGTTCTCAGTTTACATTACATGTTTACATGAAACGAGTTTTCAGTTCTTATCTTTAACATTACATACATGTGCAAGTTTCCGTTTTACATATTTGTTAGACCTATAGTTCAGTATCTCTCGTGTGTGGGTTTATGTTGCTTCGTGACAGAACTCCCTCCCAAGGAGAGGGAGTTCCATGATAATGGGGCAGCCACCAAGAATGTCTCTCTGCGTGCCCTTGTAAAAACTTCATGGGTAGATGGTACTCGCAAGAGGGCACATGTGGCTGATCACACAGGCTGCAACTGAACACAAGGAAAGAGGTGGTCTTTCAGATACCTGGGGCCCAAAGCGTTTAGGGTTTATAGGTCAAAACCATTACCTTGAATCATGCCCGGAAATCTATTAGCAGCTAGTGCAGACTATGGAGCACTGGTATAATGAGCTCCTGAGGACCCACCCCCATCAAGAGGCAGGCCACCGTGTTCTGCACCAACTGCAGCTTCCAAACAGTCATCAAGGGCAGCCCCATGTAGAGCGCATTGCAGTAGTCTAGACTCAGGGTTACAAAGACATGGATGATAGTGGCCAGGTCTGTATCTGATTTAAAAAAGTTGCAGCCCTTCCCACCAGATGAAGTTGGTGAAAAGTGTTCCTGGCCTGAACCTGAGTGACCAAGGGAGGCCAGACCCCATCAATAACAGGGGTTCTTATGCCTCGAGATCACATGGCCGGCCAGCTATCATCACCTCAGCCTTGCCTGGATTCAGCTTCAGTCAGTTCACCTGCAGCCAGGTACTGGGTAAGCACCTGGACTGCAGGACTTGGGACAGATGAAAAAGAAAGAGAGTTGGGTGTCATCAGCATATTGATGACACTTCACTCAAAATCTCCAAATGATCTCACCCAGGGACCTTAGATACACATTGAACAATAGACAAGAAGGAACCCTGCAGAATCCCACAACGAATCTCCCAAGGGAACAGTGAGCCACCACCCATCACCAAACATCCTCTGGATTCTCCCAGCCAGGAATGAGTGGAACCACCCCAGAGCAGTCCCGCACACCCCTGCCAAGTCCCACAGCCGTGTCAACAACTCCCCAAGATCAACTGTATCAAAGATCTAACAATGTGCAGGGTACAATTTCCACTGTCAATTTCCAAGCCGAGATTGTCAACCAAGACGATGAGTGCAGTCTCAGTGCCATGCCGAGGGCAAAATCCTGACTGACATGGATCCAGGAATCTAATAACATTGAGATGTGACTGAAGCTGCGATGCTTCATCAGCTCTAGGCTAGACTACTGTAACACGCTCTATGTGGGGCTACCCATGGTGACAGTTCAGAGACTGCAGCTGGTACAGGACGTGCCGGCCCGTCTCCTGGTGGGATTGAGCCACCGGGAACATATTACACCAGTTCTTCGTTCTCTGCACTGGTTGCCTATAGTCTTCCGGGCCCGATTCAAGGTGTTGGTGCTTGCCTATAAAGCCCTAAGTGGTCTTGGCCCGACCTATCTGCAGGACCGCCTCACCCCCTGAATCTTGGATCGGCCCCTGTGGTCATCGGGGGGTGCTCTCCTCGAGGTCCCCCGAGTCTGTCGGGGGACCCACGATGAGGAGGGCCTTCGCGGTGGCTGCCCCACAGCTGCCTCCCTGCCGTTGGAGGCCCGTTTGGCTCCAGATCTCCCCTCTTTTTGATGCTGTCGTAAAACGTGGCTGTTCCCACCTGGCTTTTGATGGGGAGGATGGGTTAGGGCGGTGGATGGTTAGAGATATTTTAATCCTCCCTGTTATGAGTTTTTAAGTTTTGTTTTTATTGTTGACTGTAAGCCACCCAGAGCTGCCTGTGGCAGGGTGGGTGGAGTAGAATTTTTTTAAAATAAATAAATTAAATAAATAACTGCTCCACCACCCTGATGGGGACAAAGAAGGGCAGGGATCTGGGCCCTCACAAGGCAATGGTCCAGCCATGACAGCGATGTTGTTACAACACCACCAATAGTCTGAACCCATTTCCAAGCCAGTGCAGAACGTAAGATTCAGTGTGTCCAGCCTCCTGTGTTGGGCCAGATATTATCTGGGATATGCCCATTTTAAGACTGCAAAAGGCTAGATTAGCTAAGCTAAACTTTTTACTAATTGGTTCTTTAAAACAATACTTGTGCCAAATCAGAAAGTTTTCTGGAAAACATAGTGGAAAATTAGCATCACTGGCATCAAGGCCTCCACAACTGATCATAAAGCTGCCCCCCCCCCCCCCCCCCCCCCCCCCCCCCCCCCCCCTCGTTTCAGCCTTGTACACCTTTAAACACCCACAGGTTGTAAGCAGAGGGTTCACCACCATGACTCGAAGCAAGATCCTCTTGTAATACTTATAAACAATATGTCAGTCTTTAACTCACCTCTGCATGTGAAGACATATCAGCTAACCAAATGGCAATATCTCCTTCATTCCATAACCTTAATCCAAAATGTCTAAAATTTTGGTATGGATTATTATCCCCTTTCTAGTTAACCTGTAAACATTTTAAAATCTTGAGTTTGCTAAATGTATTATTTTCTGTGAGAGACATTAAAGACCAGAGTGCAGATGAGATGTTCAAAGGCACATGATAAATGCAGTTTACTGTAGTAATATCACTTTTATATCTGTGGTATGTACATTCTTTTATATTATGGAAGTATCAGGTGGAAATTGTTAGCTTTGATTAAGTGGAATCTTGCACTTGCATTAGATTTCCAAACACTTAATTCAGAGGTACCTAAACTGTGGACTGCTAGTGGGGTCAGGCCATGTGTGGATCAAATCACAATCCCAAGAGATAGCTGCTGTGCTTTGTTGCTGTCTGGGGTCACAGATCTTATATTTAAGTCTCAAAATGGGGTCACAGAGGCAAAGGGTTCAGAACCGTTGATTTAAACACTCCTTTTTTATATGTATGAAACAGTTATATAAATTAAAACGAGTGTATAATAGCCAGTTTCTTTTTCCTATTCTTTTTGAGATTTTCTCCTCACCAGCAGCCACTGAAAGAATGACTGCCTGCCCAACCTGAATAAAAATAGAAGCAAAAAAAGAATTTCCTCATCAATTACAGGGAGATGGGTTCCGCTCCATTGACCTTTATCCACCCTAGACTGGATTGCCAAATAAATTTCACAGGTTTCTCATGGTAGCATCTGATGCATCTCAGCTTGGGGGACAATTACATCAATATCTCCATTAGGCCAATAAGTAGGAAATATTATAGTAGAACCTTGTTGAATTCCATACTTACAAACTGGCCAGTCAACACAGCCCCTCATTGGTTTCAAAGCTCCAAAGCACTTTTATATTGGGGGGGGGGGGAAGACCGGAGGATTTAATGGACATTTTAATCTGTGGTTTTGCTAAAGTTAAATTACAGTTGCAAGTTAAAAAGCAATAATGTGAAATTGTGTATTTATGAAAAGTACTTTTCAGTTATGAGCAACCTGCATTCCCAAGATGATTCTACATTTTAGGTTCTACTACATGCATTTGAAAGGTACCTTGAAAATTCAGTGTTTTGAGTTTTAAACTGGCTTATTGCCCTATATATTTTGGTATATACATGCTATGATTGGCGTGGTGAGTATACATTTTTTGAATGCAATAGCATTGAGACGCCTAACTTTCATTGTAATTCACTCTAACTTGTGTCAGCTGTCACTAGTCTTCTATGAGCAGGTAGCTTTGGCTGTCCCTGTCTATCATGGATTTTAGTGGACTGTTGCCAGGTGATAGTTACTTGCTCAAGTAAGAGATGCTCCTGTGCGTTCAGAAGAAGCGGAGGGAAGTAGTTTGAAAGGAGGTAGCAATGGAGCTTCTTAAATCTCTTCTGTTTATTTATTTATTTCCATTTTTTACCCCACCCTTCTTGCTATAAGCAACTCGGGGCAGCTTACAGTTTTCACACACAAAAAATAATCAGTATGAAAATATATAAATACAGCATAAAAATAAATAACAATATAAACCAATACTAAAAAACATCATATACAGTTCAAAAACTCTAATCGTGTGCATAGAGAGTAGAAGACCCCCAAGTGTATAAAATACCACCACCCTAACCAAAATCCATTCCAGCCTCCCTTCCTCCCCCGCCAAAGGCCTGGTGGAAGAGTCAGGTTTTGCAGATTCGTCGGAAGGTGAAAAGGTTCAGGCTGAGGCGAACCTCCACCGGGAGGGAGTTTCAAAGCAATGGCACAGCCACTAGAATGCCTTCCTGTCCGTCCAAACTCATCGATAGGGTGGAGCTTCCAGGAAGGCGCCCCTGGATGACCGCAGGGGCCCAGTGGGTGAGGCGATCACTCAGATAAGTCAGGCCTAGACTGTGTAAGGCTTTAAAGGTCAACACCAGCACCCTAAATTGGGCCCAGAAGACAATAGGCAGCCAGTGCAGTGCTTGGAGCACAGGTGTTATGTGCTCCCTGCAGCCTGTCCCAGTGAGGAAGCGGGCTGCCGCATTCTACACTAGCTACAGCTTCCAAACCATCTCCATGGGCAGCCCCATGTAGAGCGCATTGCGATAGTCGAGCCTCGAGGTGACAAACGCATGGATGATGATGGTGAGATTGGAGTCTGAGTCATATGGGTGGAGCCTATTCACCAGATGTAGTTGGTGAAAGGTGCCCCTGGCCATAGCCAGCACCTGAGAGCCTAGGCATAGCTGCAGATCCACGAGCACTCCTAGGCTCTAGAATATGCTAGGGAGGAGCCAGTTGTCATGGTACACACATGTACCAATGACAGGAAAGTTTAGGAGGAAGTTTCTGGAAGCTAAATTTAGACCTCTAGGTAGGAGATTGAAGTCCAGAACCTCCAGGGTAGCTGTAGCAAGGGCAGCCTGGCTGAGGGAGCCTGGCCACTTCAGAATACCAATAGCGCCATACTGGGTCAGACCAATGGTCCCATCAAACCCAGCACCTGCCTCCAACAGTGACCAATCTCGATAACTTGGAAGAAGTACCCAACATGTCATAATGGGGCGATCTGTTCCCTGTTGTTCACTCCTAGCTCCTGACAGTAAGAGGTTGCAATCCTCAAAACCTATCCACTTAATAGCTGTTAATGGACCTATCCTCCAGAAACTTGTCTAATCTTTTTTTAAACCCAGCTACACTACTGGTCTTGACCACATCTTCTGGCAACAAATTCCACAACTTAATTGTGTGAGTGACAAAAGTAGTTTGTTTTAAATCTGCTACTTGTTTGGTTTCATGGGGTGTCCCCTAGTTCTAGTACTGTTTGAGAGGGTAAATAACTGTTCCCTATTCCACACCACTCATGGTTTTATTATTATCTGCCATCTCTTCTCCAAGCTGAAGAGCCCTAACCTATCTAGCCTGTCTTTGTACAGGAGCTGTTCCATACCCTTTATCATTTTTGTTGCCCTTCTCTGTACCTTTTCTGTTTCTACAACATATTTTTTGAGATGGGCCAACCAGAACTGGGTCAATTCCAACCAATTTCTCCTCCCCGCTCTCTCTCCTTCCATACCTTTTGAGGCTCACTCCGTGCGCCTCTACTCCCTCCTCCGTCTACGTGTTGCTGTCATCTACCGTCCCCCTGGTCCTCTCTCTTCCTTCTGTCTCTTATACACATCTAGATGTGTATAAGAGACAGGGCTTGAATAATCCCCTACCAAACCTCCTACAGGAGAGCCAGGGAACTGAAGATCTGGAGGAAATTGGCATTTCCACAGCACTCAATACATCCCAAAGAAAGGAGATAAGGGCCCTCCTGCAGGAACACAAACAACTCTTTTCAAGCAAACCAGGGCAGACAGATTTAATTGTACACAACATAGAGACAGGGACAAAGGATCCACTTAAGTCCAGCCCCTTTCGTACAAATGGGAAAATTCAAACACAGATCCACCAGGAAATGGATGAAATGTTACGACTGGGAGTCATACAGGTCTCAAAAAGTTCATGGGCTAGCCCTGTGGTTTTAGTGCCCAAACCTGATGGCTCCATAAGGTTCTGTGTTGAGTATCACAAATTAAATGCCATAACTATGTCAGATGCATATCCCATGCCTAGAGCAGACGACATGATTGAAAGGATTGCTGGGGCTAACTATCTGACTACCCTAGACATGGCCAAGGGGTATTGGCAGATTAGAATGAACCCGGGGAACCAGTCCAAAACAACTTACATAACAGACAAGGGCCTATATGAATTCACAGTGATGCTTTTGGGTTAAAGAATAGTGGGTCTACATTTATGAGGTTAATGGACCACATCCTAGAAGGGATGTGCGACTTTGCCTTGGCTTATATAGATGATCTGGTGATTTACAGTGACACATGGGATACACACATGACACACGTAAGCAAGGTACTACACAGCATTAAGAAAGCAGAACTAACAATAAAACCATCAAAATGTAAAGTTGCTATGGGTACTGTTACATACCTAGGGCATGAGGTGGGAAGTGGCAAATTGCGTCCTCAAAAAGACAAAGTAGAGGCTATTTGCTCCTGGTCTGCACCCACAACCAAAAAACAGATCCAAAGGTTCATAGGCATGACGACTTACTTCCACCGCTATGTCCCACGCTTCAGCCACATAGAGACCCCCTTGACAGACAAATTAAGAAGCGCTGCCCAGAGAGGGTAGAATCGTCAAAAGAGTGTCGTGAACCATTTGACAAGCTTAAGAGGGCTCTGTCTGAGGCACCAGTGCTAATCAGCCCAGACTATGGGAAAGAATTCCATATCTGGACTGATGCCTCTGACACAGGCCTGAGAGCAACCCTCACACAAAAAGGGGGAAGGTGGACTACACCGTCCCATCGCGTACCTTAGCAAAAAATTCCCCCCAAGGGAAAAGAATATCACAACCATTGAAAGAGAGTGTTTAGCCATAGTTTGGGCTGTTAAGAAACTTAAACCATACATATTTGGTAGGACATTCACGGTATACACTGATCACTCACCTCTAACATGGCTCGATAAGGTTCGAGACTCCAACTCCAAACTACTTCGATGGAGCTTGTTTTTGCAGGAATTTGACATGAGAATTGAACACGTAAGAGGTAAACAAAATGTGATAGGAGACGCACTATCACGCAGGGACACACCAGTCCAATCATGTTACGGCATTCTGTCGTGTCCACTCCACATGATGTCTTAAGGGGGGTGGTATTGTCATGGGTTTGGGGGTACAACACCCCACTTTCCTGGGTTGGGTGACTCAATTTCCCTCGCTTGCAGCCCACCTGAGCCAGTTTTCTCTCTGGCTGGTCCAGTTCTGCAAAGAGGAGAATCCTTTTGCCACCCAAGGTCCAGAAAGCTTTCGGTTACACACTCTCACTCTCTGGATTCGCAAGAGCTTGAAAACTCAAGGCGCTCACTTGTGTTCCCAATGCAGACCACAGAACACTTCTTACCAAAGATGAAAGTTTATTGATTATATAAGCCAAGATAATTTGATAGAGTGGTTAAAGAAATGAAAAGTAATATAACGCATTCCTATTCTATACTGGGTGAATCCCTATATAAATCTTACCCTATGGAAAGTCCATACTTGAGGTTATTCTTAGTGATGTAAATGACTGGGCACTGATCTCTTAGCTGGTAGAAAGCAAAGTTCTTCCTCTCACCGCATGTTTTCCAGTAGTATCTCTTGCTGACAAGGTGTTGAGTGAGTTTCCAATAGTCACTGCCCCCTATGGGGTACAACTCCTTATATCCTTGGGGGGGAAACACCTAGTATCTTGACCCTTCCAGAACCTCCTTTGTTCTTCCTATCAGCGTCTCTGTGCCTTCTCTCACGCAGGCACAGGAAAAGGTACATTTGCAAGTGAATGTCCTCTGACCTACGTCTGGCAAGTTTTGTGACTTTCTCTGAATCCACATTCAGCATGCCTCTGTGTTTTTCATTACCTGACTTGAGCTTCCTGTTCTCAGTTTACATTACATGTTTACATGAAACGAGTTTTCAGTTCTTATCTTTAACATTACATACATGTGCAAGTTTCCGTTTTACATATTTGTTAGACCTATAGTTCAGTATCTCTCGTGTGTGGGTTTATGTTGCTTCGTGACAGAACTCCCTCCCAAGGAGAGGGAGTTCCATGATAATGGGGCAGCCACCAAGAATGTCTCTCTGCGTGCCCTTGTAAAAACTTCATGGGTAGATGGTACTCGCAAGAGGGCACATGTGGCTGATCACACAGGCTGCAACTGAACACAAGGAAAGAGGTGGTCTTTCAGATACCTGGGGCCCAAAGCGTTTAGGGTTTATAGGTCAAAACCATTACCTTGAATCATGCCCGGAAATCTATTAGCAGCTAGTGCAGACTATGGAGCACTGGTATAATGAGCTCCTGAGGACCCACCCCCATCAAGAGGCAGGCCACCGTGTTCTGCACCAACTGCAGCTTCCAAACAGTCATCAAGGGCAGCCCCATGTAGAGCGCATTGCAGTAGTCTAGACTCAGGGTTACAAAGACATGGATGATAGTGGCCAGGTCTGTATCTGATTTAAAAAAGTTGCAGCCCTTCCCACCAGATGAAGTTGGTGAAAAGTGTTCCTGGCCTGAACCTGAGTGACCAAGGGAGGCCAGACCCCATCAATAACNGTGTCATCTGTAAATTTGATAACCTCACTCTTTACTCCCTTTTCCAAATCGTTAATGAAAACTAGGGCTGAATGGAGTAGTAAAAAAACGACTTGTATTTGCTGAGTTCCAAGGACCAGTCCCGAGTGCTCAGGCCAGTCCGAGGACCATCAGCAAATACTTGCGAATAGTTTCCGAGGTGGGAGGGCATGGGTAATAGAATACATTTTCAATTTATAATCAAAGGTTTTCAGATTTGCATAAAATTATGTAATGTGTGCAAAATAACTGCAACTGTGCATAAAACTGGATTAGGTTTGGTAAACCATCAAAAATTGTATTATGGCCTTCCCCATCCCCAGGTACCAGCCAAGGGGGAAGAGAAAAGGATGCTAGGACTTTCCTCTATGCTCTTGGCAGGGAGGAGCAGGAAGGAAGCCTGTTCTCCTTCAGGGAATCTGGCTTCTCTACAGGATTTGTCTCTCTGTGCACCCATGTCATGCAGACTTGGTGTACTGATGGAACTTTCATGAGGACTCGCCAACTTACCTTGGGGATGACAATAGAACATAGGGGAGGAGGCAGTCTTCTAGGCTGCATTCCCGGCAGCGGTGGCGGCAGAGGGAGCGGTGAGGGAATACGTGGCAGCGGGGAGGAGCTGGCTGACAGAAAAAGAGTCAGTGCGAACGGGGATCTGCCACGACTTCCCTTGCGCATGTCAGGGCTGTGCCCTAAACATCTAGGACTGTATTCCCTAACATGCGCAGGAGAAGGCGCTGTAGATCCCCATTCGCACCAGCTCCTTTCTGTTAGCCGGCTCCTCCCCACTGCCATGTCTTCCCTCACCGCTCCCTCTGCCACCACTGCCGCCACAAATGGGAATACAGCCCTAGATGTGTAGGGCACGGGCTGTTTAAGTTTTATAGATCAAAGCCAGCTCCTTGAATTGTACCTGGAATACTCTTGAGGTATAGTGCAGACTCTGGAGCACCAGTATGTTGTGTTCCTGGCGACCCATCCTGTCTGAAGTGCCACATATGCTCTAACCACCTTCCCTCTCTCTTCAACTGCCTTTCTAATGCATTTATAATGCATACATCTTTTCACCAGTCAAGAAATGTGAGGTTTCTAGGATTTATGGCTTTTGCCACTCTACCTCTGTTGACTAGGATACAACATACCAAATCTCTGCTCTGGAAATTTGTATAGTGTTGTGGTACTTTTAAATCTACTGATTTTTAAGCCAGTCTCATAATTGTGAGGACCTGGCCTATCATTTTTGAATAATTG
Organism: Sphenodon punctatus; assembly: GCA_003113815.1. Taxonomy (NCBI): domain Eukaryota; kingdom Metazoa; phylum Chordata; class Lepidosauria; order Sphenodontia; family Sphenodontidae; genus Sphenodon; species Sphenodon punctatus. The sequence continues at coordinate 921,272 of QEPC01012832.1, forward strand.
AACATTTTGAAAATGTACCACTTAAGGGAAGGAGATTTTTCCCCATATAGAGGTTGTCCAAGTGGATTAAGGTTTTTAGTCGAGTATGTTCATAATCTTGCTGATGTCCCAAAAGAACCAGAACCAAAGTTCTAAGAGCACTTTTAACAAGTCCAAGGAAACATTCTTCTGTGCCAAAGAATGCCAACGTCCCTCCTGCCCAATAAACTATTCTAGTTTATTGCAACTAGAATAAATTATGCAGACTATAACAAACCATTCAGATTTGATTTATTTTCCTATTATACCCTGGTCACAAAATTTAGGTTTCCTTGGTTTCTTTAGTGCAGAATACTTGGTGGGGGGGAAGGGGGCACTGGCATTCTCCTGACAGCCCATGTAAAGGTAGAGGTCAAAGAGGGAGAGGAGGAAGGTAGTGGGAGTCTGAGATGAAGGTGGAGAAAGGAGCAGTGGCACTGGGGCAGAGGAGACAAAAAGTAGAGGAACAGGGGCAGATGTAAGAAAGGAATTAAAGCACTAGGACAGTGGTAGGCATGAGATCTATTTGTATCCTCCCGACAGCTCTCAGCGTTTGGAGATGGGCAGAAGATAGGCGGGGGGAGGAGAAATATGGTATCATATGCTGCTGCTCCTGCTATCTACCCCGATCCAGTCAACTCTGCCAGGAGCTATTGAGGGAGGGAGCTAGGGAGATTCCAAGACATCTAGCCTTTGCTCAGCTGAAAGTGATAGCTGCTGGGTCCTAGTTCCTGGCTGGTTGTTGCTGCTTAGTCCTTGGCACAGTGCCAAATTCAGCAAAATCTGGACACTTGTAATTTTTGAAGTAATGGAATCCTGCATATGGTACATCACTGTGGGATGTAAGACCACGATCAACTCTGTGGTATGCTGAGGCCATCTGATAACTCAAGAAATTTACAGCCCTAGCATGCCTTGCATGAATGTGGATAAAAAAAAATTCAACTGATTTTTTAAATATTCTCCTACATACACCTGCTATTTTCACAATTGAACATCTCGTGTCATCCTGATCGTGTTTTGTTTTTTTAAAACAAACATTCACAGGGCCGTTGATACCACAACTTTGTTATAAAATCTTTACGTTTCAGACCCATTTGCTTTTTTTTTTTTAAAAAAAATTGTTTAACTTGAGATCTCTTAACGAGAAGCTTAAGAAAAAACAGTCGTCAGAAAATAAACTGTGTAAAATGTTCATAATAATCATGCTATCAACTGATTCTCTTTCTACCTTCATAACCACTTCTTCAATGTCTTTCTTACTGATACCTCCTCTGCATCCCTTTCCCTCTACGTTGGGGTTCCCCAAGACTGTCCTTGACAGTCTCTGTTCTTGCTTTACACTGTATCCCTGAGCAAATTCATTTAATCTCCCGGCTTGCAATATTACTGATATGCTGATAGAACACAACTTTCTCTTTCCCCTGCTCTCTCTTTATCCACAGCCCCTCTCCCTCTCTATTCAGTCTCACTTCACAAATTATCTCTCTGACACCTTTCATTAAATGTCTCACCTTCAACACAAGCTTCATATGTCCAAGACTGAGCTGCTCATCTCCCTCAAACCACCATCTCCCTCTTCACTGTTTATTTTCTACTGATGGCGTCACCATCCAGCCCATCCCCCAGGCCCGTAGCCTGGCAGTCACCTTCAACGTTCTCTACCTTTGACTCCCTCCACAAGGCTCCCTGTCCTCCCCCTCCTTCTTCCCTTTCTGCTCAGGATCTTGCCTCCTTCTTCACCTCCAAGATAGACAAGATCCGCCTCGACATCGCTTCCCACTCCTCTC
>QEPC01012832.1:937140-947140 GCA_003113815.1 Sphenodon punctatus
GGCCGCCGCGTCCGGCCGATCGTGCCACGGCCCGGGATCCCGCCGGGGATCCCGGGCCGTGGCACGCGGCCAGACGTTACTTTTCCTTGGCCACGGCCCGGGGTCCGTTTGACCACGCTTCCCGGGACCTTCCCCCGGCTAGCCCGGGAAGCGTGGTTCAAACGAACCCCATGTGGGGATTGACCGTGGCCAACATCTGGCGCGCCGCAAACAGACGTACGGTACACGGTGACCACAGGTGGGTATTCACCGTGGTTCACCGTGTTAACGTAACGTCTGAAATCACCCTTTATTAGATGTCAGCGGCTTTTGACACAGTCAATCATGTCAAGTCGAGTTGATGACACCCAACTCTGCCTCTCATTTTCATCTGACCCAAGCCCTGCAGTCTTAGTGTTTACCCGGTCTCTGGCTGTGGTGGGGGGTTGAATGAGGGTGAGCTGTCTGAAGCTGGATCTTGACAAGACAGAGATGATGTTGGTGGGAAGGGGTGGAGGCTCCCATCATTGATGGGGTGCATCCCTCTTTGGTCCCTCAGGTTCGGAATCTAAGTGTACTCTTCAATTCACAGCTCCGCCTGGATGCTCAGGTGGCAGCTGTAGCAAGGAGTGCATTTTATGGTCTGTCAACTTCAGCCTTGTATCTCCTGCTCTGTTCTTGCCACCATCATCCACGCTTTCCTCACCTCAAGATTGGACTACAGCAACGCACTCTACGTGGGGCTACCCTTGGTGACGATCGGGAGACTGCAACTGGTGCAGAATGTGACGGCTCGCCTCCTGATGGGGACAAGTCACCGGGAGCACACAACACCGGTGCTTCGTTCTCTTCACTGGCTGCCTATAGTCTTCCAAGCCCGATTCAAGGTGTTGGTTCTTACCTTTAAAGCCCTATACGTTCTGGGCCCTGCTTACCTGAAGGACCGCCTCATCCCTCAGGTCCTGGATTGGCCCCTGCAGTCGGCCAGAGGCATCTTCTTGGAGGTTCCCCGGGTATCCCAGGTGGCGACCTTTGAGAGGGCGTTCTCAGTGGCCACGCCAAAGCTGTGGAACTCTCTCTCGGCAGAAGTTTGCCTGTCTCCAGATCTCCCCTACTTCTGTAGACATTGCAAAACGTGGCTGTTTCGCTAAGCATTTGGTGAGGTGGGGCGGGTAGTGGGTGGGGGGTTAGGGGTATATATTTCAGGAACTCTTGGTTTATTATGAACTGTTTTATTTGATATTTTATAGATTATTGTATTGTATTGTATTTTATACCTTCTATAATGTTAGCCACCCCGAGCTGCCTTTGGGCAGGAGGGGGATAAAAATTATGAAAATAAAACACATTAAATTGCCTTGAAAATATTTTAGAAATCTCAAATTGGGGCTTGCCTCTAAGAGGGTAGCATCTTTTGCTTAAACAGCAAGGAATCCAAAAAGCACCCTGTGAAATGGCCATTTTTCAAGAAGGGCTGATGTCATTTTTTGTTGTGATTCTCCAGTTTCTGAAGATTAGTTAACTTCATTTCTTCCAGAGTCGCTCTTGGCCTGTGTTAAGCTGTTTTCATCATTGTAGCTGACCTCTGTTTTAGTGCTTCATGTTTCATGCTGGAAGATTAACCCAGCCCTTTGCAGATTGTATTGGGTGGGTGGATGTGTGAAGTAGGAATATAAGCCAACAATACTGGTAACTTCTATGTTGTCATCTTGCAGCCCCCTAAGTGGCAGACCTTGCCAAAACATATTTACTTAGGTAGTGAAATAGAAACAGGTTTGCCTAGTATTGTCACAGCTGAGATTTGAGGTTGTATGTTTTACTTGCATATTAATTATAGTGTTTGGTAAATTAAATACTGAATTGCAAGCTTTGCTTCTTTATTTTCATTTGCACATTTCTAGTTCTTTCTAGGACTGAATAATAATCTCAGCTAAAATTCATTGAAATATATTCCAATGTGATAAATTAGAAACTTTTAAATATGAAGGAAAATCTTTTATGTGGATAAAAATTACATAGGGGTCGATCTTAAGCCCCATGCAGTGCATGCCCAATGTCTGCTTTGGCAACATGGGTGCGCCCCCACTATGGGAACTATGACGTGTGCAAAGTACGTATGAGGGAATTTAGAATCGGCCCCAGAGTGATTTAATATGAGCTTTTTTCATTGCAAGAACCTTTTTCATTATTTTAAATTAGAATGTTAGGGTAGTATAATGTGAAAACAAGGAAGATGTATACTTCATAGCCTATTACTATCTGTAAAATAATCATATTCTAGAAGTGACTAGTGCCCTGATCCAAGGTTCGCGTGTGCACAGACCAGGTCTTCCCAGGTACGCAGATTGTGCCCCTGGTGAAGTCGCTTCCCAACTATGGCACCACCTGGCAGAAGGAGAGGTGGAACTGCAGCAACAAATGCTGGTGGCAGCCTGTTTCGGAGGCAGAGCACCTAGCTGGGAGCACCATGTGCATGCACGTTGTGTGTGCACATGCCCAGGTCAGTTTGGTACACATATGCACAGATCTTGGATCAGGGTCCTGATGTCTTATTTTTGTCTCAAGCACTGTGTATCTGCTGGCCCCAAATGATGAGCAGAACATAAGAAGTGCCATATTGGGTCAGACCAATGGTCCATCGAGCCCAGCACCTGTCTCCGACAGTGGCCAATCTCGGTTGCTTGGAAGAAGTACCCAACAGATCAGAATGGGGCAATCCAGTCCGTTGTTCACTCCCAGCTCCTGACAGTAAGGAGTTACATTCCCCAAACCTACACTGCTACTAGCTGCTAATTGACCTATCCTCCAGAAACTTCTCCAATCCTTTTTTTTAAACCCAGCTATCCAACTGACCTTGACCATATCCTCAGGCAACAAATTCCACAACTTAATTGTGTTGAGTGAAAAAAATACTTTTATTTGTTTTAAATCTGCTACCCGTTAGTCTCATGGAGGTGTCCCCTAGTTCTAGTAATATCTGAGAGGGTAAATAACTGTTCCCTATATACTTGTTCCACACCATTCATGATTTTATAAGCTTCTGTCATATCCCCTCTGATGTCTCATCTCCAAGCTGATGATCCCCAACCTATCTAGCCTCTTTTCATAGGGAAGCTGTTCCATACCCTTTATCATGTAAAACTGTGCACAAACCACGCAGATCCACATTGCCCTGCGGAAACCATGTGCACGATCCGCAGGGCATAGGATGGAGCCCTATATCTTTTTTGAGATGGGGCAACCAGAACTGCACACAATACTCAAGGTGCAGTTGCACCACAGATTTATATAACAGCATTATGATATTTTCAGTTTTATTCGCTATTCCTTTACAAATAATTCCTATCATTTTGTTTGCTTTTTTGACGGCCGCCACACACTGAGCTGAGGATTTCAATGTATTGTTGACTCTTATGGGAGAGCTTGTGTGCACTGCTACTTGCACGGAAGGTTCCCTGGATCATGGTCCAGATATATGATTCGTAGAGCATGTTGTTGTTTACCTGATAACGGTGTACATCAGAAGTGCAGAGTAAGGTATACAATCAGTTAATGCCTTTGACCAATTGTACAATATATATAATGTGATAGGTTTGTGTCCATAAATGTGAAAATTGTTATCCCATTGAATTTTATTTTTGGTAAAGCATCTACTACCTTCTTTGAAATATTTATTTATTTATTTATTTTTCAGATTTTTATCCCGCCCCCTCCTGCAACGCAGCTCGGGGCGGCTAACAACAACAATAATAACAATAAAAACAATTAAAATTCACTTAAAATATAAATATAAAATACATCAATAAAACAGGGCTAGAGAACAAATAAATAAATAGATAAATGGGCGGGGGATTAAAATCACACACCCCCCACCCTCCCTCCCGAAGGCCTGGGCAAACAGCCAGGTCTTACAGTTCCGCCGAAATGTCAAAAGGCTTGGGGCCAGGCGAGCTTCCTCCGGAAGGGAGTTCCACAGCCGCGGCCCTACCACCGAGAATGCTCGCTCCATCGTGGCCCCCCGCTTAACACGGGGGACCTCCAGGAGGGCACCCCCGGCAGACCGCAGGAGCCGTTCCGGGGCGCGAAGGGCGAGGCGGTCCCTAAGGTATGAGGGGCCAAGGCCGTATAGGGCTTTATAGATCATCACTAGGACCTTGAACTTGGCCCGGCACACTATCGGCAGCCAGTGCAGCGCTCGGAGCACCGGTGTAATGTGCTCCCGGCGACCCGTCCCCGTAAGAAGACGAGCCGCCGCATTCTGCACCAGCTGCAGCCTCCGGGCCAAGAACAAGGGAAGCCCCACGTAGAGCGCGTTGCAGTAGTCGAGCCGCGAGGTGACGAAGGCATGGATGAGGGAGGCCAGGTCCGGGCCAGAGACATACGGACGCAGCCTACGTACCAGATAAAGCTGGCGGAAGGCAGCCTTAGCGACTGCCTCCACCTGCCGCTCCAGCCGCAGGTCTGCGTCCAATATGACCCCCAGACTCCGGACCTGCTGAGCTACAGGGGGGCAAACCCCCCCAACCAGGGGGGCCACCACCCCCTTCGCCCTCCCCACCACCATCACCTCCGTCTTATCTGGGTTGAGCTTCAGTCTGCTCCGCCGCATCCAATCCGCCACGGCCTCCAAACATTGGGATAGCACCGAGACAGCAGGGTCTGGGTCAGTAGAAAACGAGAGGTACAGCTGAGTATCATCAGCATACTGGTGACATCGCACCCCGAACCCTCTCACGACCTCCCCCAAGGGCTGCATATAGATGTTAAATAATAATGGAGACAAGATCGATCCCTGCGGAACGCCACACGGTAAGGCGCGGGGGCTCGATGTTTCCTCCCCCAACACCACCCGCTGGCTCCTCCCCGAGAGGAATGAACGGAACCATTCAAGAACAGTCCCGTCCAGACCCCCCCGGTCACGCAGTCGTCTCAACAGCAGCCCATGGTCCACGGTGTCAAAAGCGGCCGAGAGATCGAGCAGGATGAGAAATGTCGAACATCCCGCATCCATCTCCCGGCGGAGGTCGTCCACCAAGGCCACCAACGCCGTCTCGGTGCCATAGCCGGGGCGGAACCCAGATTGAAAAGGGTCAAGGAGCCCGATATTATCTAGATGACCCTGGAGCTGGAGCGCCACTGCCCGCTCAATAACCTTCCCTAAAAAGGGAAGGTTAGAGACAGGTCGGTAGCTGGCGAGCGCGTCCACGTCCAACGATGGTTTTTTCAGCAGGGGGCGCACCACAGCCTCTTTTAAGCAAGGCGACAACCTCCCCTGCCGAAGGGACGCATTCACCACCCTCGCCAGCACCGTCCCCAACGTCTCCCCGGAAGCTTTTATTAACCAGGACGGGCATGGATCTAGTTGACAACACGTGGCCCTCACAGACCCCAGGACATCCACCACATCGGCTGGCGTCACTTCCTGAAACTCACCCCATAAAGATGGACCAGACGGACCCTCCGCCCCCCCGCGCTCTTCCCCTACTGCTATCAACCCAGCGTCGAAATCGGCCTGAATCCGAGCGATCTTGTCTGCGAAGTAGATGACAAACTCCTCACAGCGGGCCCGGGACAAGTCCCCATCCAGGCGGAGGGAGGCCGGACTCACCAGCCCCCGCACCACCCGAAACAGCTCCGCTGGACGCGACTTCGCAGACGCTATGAGGACGGCGAGGAATTCCTTCCTCGCCGTCCTCACAGCCTCCACATAGGACCGCAAATGGGCCCTATGGAGAAGACGATCGGAGACAGACCGAGTCCGACGCCAGCGTCGCTCTAGCCTCCTGCCTACACGCTTCATACACCGCAGCCCCTCAGTAAACCAAGGGGTCCTGCGGTGACGAGACCACGGCAGAAGACCACGGCCATGTAGCTGTTTTCTTCAAAAAAGCTGCTTGTTATTATTTTCAGCTGCAGATGCACTAAAATATTAACCAGTCAAAAAGTATTCTGTTTAAATTAGATGAGTTTAAATGAGTTCTTACGTAACTATTTTTGTGGCTTCATGTAATCTGTGAGTTATAAAGAAAAATATCAGCAGAGCACAGTTGAATTGAAAGACTGACCCTTTAAGGAGTTGCATCAAGAGAGATTTCTTGAAGTTGCAGGTTGTAGGTGGTAATTACCCAAAATGCCTTCCTTAAGGAGAAAGTTAGAAGGCTAATGGCAGCTCAGGGAGTCCACAAACCACATGAGAGTTCTGGGAAAGAGACTGGGACAGGAAGACAGTAGTGGGAAAGATCCCGCACATAAAGGGTTCTAGAGCTGGGAGTCGGGAAAAGCCAGGAGGGCCTGACTCCCACCCATTCTTAGGCAGTAGAAGGGGTATCAAAGACACATGGTTGCAAGGTGTAGACGGAGGAGCCAGCAGGCAAGAGAAAAGATTGGTGATTGGCAGTGATAGAGCTGATCACCAATCAAAAGAGAGACAGATAGTGGGGTACAGGGTGAAAGTATAAGAGCCGGTACCCTAAAAGACATTTTATGGAATGATTGAGACAAGGGTCATGGATGTAGGGAGAGCCCTGCTGTGAAAGGGTTACTCCAGGGACATTACTGTGAACTGTGGATTATGATAAAAACTGTATATGTATTATGAAAGTTTTATATATCCAACCAACGTACTGGGCTGTCTGTAAGGGGTGGAGGATGCAAGAACCATGGCTGCAGTGTGATGGGATGGAGCCAGCAGCAAGGCAGGGTGGAAATTCTATGGAACTTTGTTGTTAATAACGTGAACCAAAAGTGGAGTGGCAGGATAAAGGTAATGGAGCCGGTCACTCAAGGAATCAAGAGGGATTATAGGATGCAGACGACAAAGTTGGTAACCCTAATGACAAAGGCTGTAGAATGCAGGCAGTTGAGTCAGCAGCCTCAAGGAGTTGTGTATGGTGACTATACAGTGATGAACTGAACTGTGAAAGACTGTATTTGAATTCTGTAAATTGGGACGTTATAAGAAGCTGCACCCTGGTTCCTGAAGGATTGCCTCACCCCCTGGGCAGCCCTTGTGGTCATCTGGGAGCATCCACTTGGAGGTTCCACGTTATTGGTGGATCAGAGCAGACAGGAGGGCATACTCAGAGGCAGCACCGTCACTGTGGAATGCCCTTCCAGCGAAGATCTGCCTCAGCCCAGATCTCCTTGCTTTCAGACAAAGTTACAAGACCTGGCTCTTCAATCAGGGGTTTGTCAGGGGGAGGGAGTGGGATGGGTTAGTGGGAAGTTGGGTAGGACTTGTTTACTGTTATTCTGAGATTCTCCCAGGAATTAGCTCCACCATGGGGTCAGTGATCTCCCTAGAAAACCTTAAGTTTCCTTTACCAAAAAGTCACAATAGACAATTATTATGACTAAAATACTACAATGTATTGCCGTGCCAAAATGGATTACACGCTACTATAAAAGCACTAAGGAAGCACACAAAAAAGGTTATTGATTACAAATATATATATATATAAATATACTTGGAGAATATATCTCACCACACAGATATCGCAGGTCCCCAAAAAGTTGTCCAGGGTCTGTGGGATGCTGCGGGAGAATATAAGATGTTAGCTTGCTGCTATGCTGGAGACTTGATACGAATTAAAGAAAAAATAGTAAAAATACAAGATAGAAAAGATAAAGAAAAATATAAAACAAAATTGTCCAGAGGTTGAAGAATGGTCCCTCAACAAGCATGGAAGCTCCAAAAAGGGAGGGAAAAGACAGAGAAGCACTTGGGAAACTCTGCCCACAAGGCTGAGTAAAATTATTTTAAAGGAAACAGTCCCATCTGGGACCAATACAATGGTTCCATAAAGAAAAGAAGAGTTGGCAGTTGGGGACAAAAATTTAAAGAAAAGTAGGAATTGCCCTTTTCTCGGGCAAAAGGAGGAAAATCCCAACTGGCAGCAAATAAAAATAAATTAAAAGGTAGGAATTTCCCTTTTCTTGGGCAAAAGATTAGAAAATCCCAACTGGGAATTAAAATAGCTTTTAAAAGAGTAAAGAAAACAAAACAAAAGAATTAACATTTTAGGGCAAAAAGAGAAATTAAAAATGGTTTGAAAAGAGTGAAAAAGAAATGAAATGAAAATGAGAGAAATAACTTCAAAAGCTGTAAAATAAAATAAAATGTCTTTGCTAGAGCAAAAGAGAAAAGTAAAAGCTTAAGAAGCTTAAAAATAACTTTTAAAATGGAAAAGAACAGACTGGAAAAAGACATCAAACTAAAGAATTAAAGGGGGAAAAAAAACTAAGTCCCTTCAGGCCTATTCAGGCCTTTGCCTTTCAGCAAGTCTCCATAACACGCAAGATCTTCCTCTAATGTCAACAATATCCTGACAGTCTTATAGGATTTCTGAGTGTCTTTCAATATGGCTGCCCAGTGGTCTTCCAATCAGTTATGAGGGAACCCAGTGTTCCTCCAATCAGCATGAAGTTTGCTTCTTGCCAAGTGATGACGCAAAAGAAAGATGTTTTTGGTTTACATGTCTTCACAGCCGTATCTCCTTCTTGGTTATTTTGACTTCACCCCTTCTTACTTCTGTGAACCAAGACCGTTGTGACCTTTTACTGGTCCTGATCTTTGTCCTACTTCAATAGAGTGTATTAGCTCAATAGAGCTCTATGAAAGCCAATGGAGCCTAGTAGCCTCACTGAAGTCTTATTAAATTCTATTAATTCTACGTAATTTCATATAGGGATTCTTTTCAGGAAGTTGTTGAAGAACAGAGGCTAGATCTGCTTCAGTTCTACCCACTTTAGAAAGATATTTCTAGAGCAACACTTATTTATAAGACTTTGAGTTTCTTGTTAAGACACAGTTCAAAGGAACAATTACTTATTCATCTGAATGGTGTATTTAGGTATAATTTGGAAGCCAAACTTTCTGTTCGAATAAACATTAATCCACTAATTAAATAGTTATTATTATTATTGTCTTCAGTCTCTAATTTCTCCCCTAGATTTCCAGAACTGTCACCTAATCTATACAGAATTAGTTCATTGAAATAACTTTAAACAGTTTAGAGTTTACATTATGAAATGTGTTGATTACTACTACTACAATTGGCAGCCTTTAAAATCCTTATTTAGCTTAAAAATTAAACCTATTTCAACATTTGAGATATGATTAAAACAGTAAAACACTTCTGCGGGGTGGCGGTATTTCTCTATTATCAATATTATGGCTTTATCATTAGTTGAAAACATGTGAAAACATGTTTTCAACTCCTTTAATGTTATGAGAAACTGTTTTGACCCAAACTTACAAAAAAGACCTTGAGTCCCAGAAACAAACATGTTATCAGTGTATTTTCTAATTTTCTAATTCCTTCGTGTCAATTATTCTAAAAGTCTGCTTAGCTACAAAACAGACTAAAAAGCATGCTGCTTTTAAGGCCAAATTAAACCACTGAATAAAGACAAGTATATTAATAGAAGACATTTTCAATGGGTGGGGAACAGATTTTAAAAGTCTATGCTGATGAGAGATGAAGAAACCAACATAAGACAAAGAAGCAAGTAAATTTCATTTAAAACAACAAACTATGAGCAAATGGCAAGTAAGTCAGACATGTTTACTGCATTCCAAACCTAATAAAGTCAAAGCAACATAGTTGGAGCAAGGACATTTCTACTGTTAATTTCTGCACTTTCATCATAACCAAAACAAGATAATCAGTGAAAGGCCAAAGTGTTTACTGCTAGTTCTATAGCGTGCCATAGGTTGCAAGAAAGGAAAAGAACAGAAAGAAAAATTGATTCCGTGGCCTATTCTGAAACATGAACACTTTAAATCTATGATCAATTTTATCCATAGTTAGGATGGAACAGTAAAACTCAGACCTGAGTTAGACCCCATAAGGAATCCCTCTCCCAGCTGGGCACTGCCTGGGCACCCTAGTTAATCCAGGTTGCTTTCGGAAAACAAGATGTCTAAAAAATGTCACCTGTTTTAAAGGCTGTAGCTTCTTTTGCTATACCAGTGCCCACCAAACAAGATACCCACATCTTGGGGTCAAAGGACCCACCT
>QEPC01012832.1:952140-969894 GCA_003113815.1 Sphenodon punctatus
TGTCGGCTTCAGTTCTCCATCTGTAAAATGGGAAAATAATGATCTCACAGCGTTGTTGTGAGGGTGAATTAGATAAGGATTGTAAAGCACTTTGAACATTGAAGGTACTATATAAATAACATTACACTAATACTGCTTCAAGGATCTCCGCGATTCTCACTATTGGGATTCACTTCCTGCTTCGCAGGTACCGGAAAACCTCTTGTCAGCAGTTTCCAGGCAGAATGGAGGCCTGGAAAGATCTAGAACAAGGTGAGGGCTCCGTCTTTCCCACCCCCCTCCCGCTCGGAAAAAGTGTGGGTTTCAGCTCACACGAGAGCGGGAGTCTATAAAAGGGGGCGGAGCCCTCACCGCCTCAGTTCCTTCCAACCGCGTCACGTTTGGGCGACCTCCGTGCTACTCAGCACGCGTCAGCATTTACCGCACAGAGGAGAACTTCTTCTCTGGTAAATCCTTCTGATTCTTCCTAGCTAGGGGAATGAAAGTTCTTAGTTAGGGTTCTAGTGCGGCTCTGTCCCACCCCGAGGGGTTTTCCCCCTCTGGGACTTACCGCCAACTCCACAAAGTATGCCCAAACAACTGGGCTTCAAGCAGTGCACCTTCTGCCCTGCCACACTCTTGGTGAGTGACACCCACGATCTCTGCCTCGCCTGCCTCAGAGAGGTGCATAGCACCAGGGTTTGCTCTCACTGCGCGTTCCTCTCCTCTCGAGCGAAGAGGTTGTGGGAGCTCCTCACCAGGAGAGCACTTCAAGGGGGTGACGAAGGACCCCTGTCCCTCTCGAACGAGCACTGGCCCACCATGGAGCCACCAGCTGCCCCACGGGCTTTGTCTCCACGCTCTACGGAAGGGGCATCCGGGACCTCGGTTCCACCCGTACCAGTGGTAAAGAGCGCATCCAGCACCGCCACCGGTACTGCTACTCCAGTCACCAAGGAGAAGCGATCCAAGCACCAGGGAGAGCACCGCAAGAAAAAGAAACAACCGCTCAGTGCGGATGCTATGGTCTCCCGCACCCTACAGGTGCACACGGTGTTCTCGGAGCCGGTCCCGTCGCATCTGAGAGCACCAGAAGGCCTATCTTCATCAAGGCCAATGTCTGGAAGTCCGCTACCGCAACCTACGCAGCGGACCCCGGTACCGCAGCCAACCAACCAGAGCCCGGCACCGCGGAGAGAGAATAGCCCGGTACCATTGAGGAATCGGAGCCCTGCACCACAACCTCACCGTAGCCCAGTACCGTTGGAGAGCCGCAGTCCCGTACCGCAGCCGCACCATACCCCGGTACCACCAAGACATCCGGTCCCGGCTCAACCCCCAGTAGACATACGTCCAGAGGACTGTGAGGGGTATTCCCGGCGGGCTCACCACTCCCGTTCTAGGTCACCGAGACGGGAACCCAGGGAACTGGCGTCGACATCTCAGAGGGAGTACGCTGATCCGCAGCTCCATTTCCATAGGGAACGACGCTGCTGATCCCCTTGCTCCTGCTGTTCGCCGTACCGAGACACACGGTACCATCCGGAAGACTTTGGCCGGTACCATGGGTATGACCACTGGGACACTCGCTACCACTCCCAAAGTAGATCCCCTTATCCATCTAGTAGAGACTTCCTCTTCTTTGAACAGGAACAGAACCGTTTCACACATCGATACATGCCCCCTGCGCCGCCACGGGTACCACCATCGGCAACGGTGTCCAGAGCCCCAGAGTCACCACAGGATCGCCCTGCCCTGTCGTGGCTACAACAAATTCCACGAATGCCACTGTAAGCAACGGTGCCTAGAGCCCCAGAGTCACCGCAGGATTGCCCTGCTCTGTCGGGGCTACAGCAAATTTGGGGAGAGCAGCACGCACTGGTACCGCTGGTACCAGAGGTCCGCATGGAACCGCAGAGAGGAGTGGAGACAAGGTTAGACCCAGCCAGTGAACCTTCGCTTCTTAATGCCCTCCTGGGTATCCCACAGCCACCCAGGGCTAACCCTATTACAGCTACCACTCCTGCCATCCCCACTGATGCTGAGGCTCTGAGAGATCATTCTCCGGTTCGTCCTCATCCTCTCAAATTGATGAGGATGAAACTATCTCACCACCACCCCCTCACACCATCTCTGATCCAAGCCTCTCCTGTTCCACTGAGGACAGCAAGGCCTTCCAGGCCATGCTACAACACTTGGTAACTGCCCTCCCTAAGTTCCCTATGAGGGTTGTTAGAAAGGCCCAATCAGGACCCATTTTTGGAATCCTGGGATCTGATGAAACTGGCCAGATCATGATCCCTATGCTTGAACAACTCCTGGAACCTTCCAAGACAGTCTGGGCCAAACCATCCTCCGCCCAGCCCACTAACAAGCTGGCGGACTCACTATACACAATTCCCAGGGAAGGGGCGGCCATGTTCTATAGACACCCAGCCCCCAGTTTCCTTGTTATAGCCGCAACCTCCCTAAAATCTAGGGCCGGTGGCATACAAACGTTCCCTGCAGACAGAGAACGGAGGCGCCTGGATGTCCTGGACAGAAAAATCTTTTCGTCGGAGAGACTCTCCCTGCGTGCGGCCAATTACGGCTTCGCACTCTGTGGATATCAGCATTGGCTCTGGTCACAGTTGGCCAGAGCCACTGACCCGACCCAGATCCTGGCCCTACAAAAGGAAGGCATGCAGATAGCTCAGTTCCAGCTAACATGCATATTGCCGACTCTAATATAAGAGGCATGGCCTCAGCCATCACCCTGAGGCGGCATGCGTGGCTTCGCTCCACCGCCTTGGCCCCCGAGAACAAGACCCGTATTGAGGATCTCCCCTTCAATGGGGAGGGACTCTTTGCTGCCTCCACCGATGATACCTTGAAAAAGGTTAAAGAAATGTTCCAAACCACCAGATCCACAGGGGTCATTCGATCTGCCAGAAAGCGGCCCTTCTATCAGACCTCCACCCCCTACCCTTACCAGGCCAGACAACGCCCTCAGCCCTATCTCACCAACAGAAGGTACGCACCACAATACCAACACTCTCAACCCTCCACGGCACAATCTTGGAGGAAATTCACACTCTTCCTCCTGAATCTCCTCCCTGCCCCTCCGGCCCCCGCTCCCCCAATCCTCAAATACTTCTGGAAATACAGGCACTTCTAGCCAAAGGGGCCATAGAGGAAGTTCCTCTTCCTGAACGTAACTCAGGTTTTTATTCTAACTACTTCTTGGTCCCCAAAAATGATAAAGGGTTCAGACCCATCTTGGACCTACGCCATCTTAATAGGTTCATTAAAAAATGTAAATTTCGTATGAGTTCTCTTCCCATCATCTTCCTCGGCCTGCAGCAAGGAGACTGGCTGGCCTCCCTAGATCTCAAGGATGCTTACTTCCATATTTTTATTAACGCTGCTCACAGAAGACACTTCCGTTTTCTTGTAGGACACCACCACTACCAGTACTCAGTTCTACCGTTTGAACTCTCGACAGCCCCAAGGGTCTTCACCAAATGCGTAGCAGTGGTAGAGGCTTATTTGAGGACTATGAAGGTGAGGGTGTTCCCATATCTGGACGATTGGCTGCTTGCAGCATCTTGCAGAGACACACTGATAGACCACCTACAAAGAACTTTAGGTCTTCTGACAGCTCTAGGCTTCATAATCAGCCACAACAAGTCTCACTTGATACCCTCACAACGGCTCCAATTCATAGGTGCAGTTCTGGATACCGTTCACTCCAGAGATTATCTACCAACAGAAAGATACCACGACATAGTGTCCGCACTTTCAACCATAGCAACCCGACTTACCAGACCTATCCGATCCTTCCTCCATGTAACTCCACATGCCCGTCCCCACCTTTGACTGCTACAGCAGTGGCTCGCGAAGGTCTATACCCCACTATCCATGCGAGTGACCATCCCATCAGGGACCCTCGCAGACCTTCAGTGGCGGATAGATCCGGACCACTTGCTAGTCAGCATGCCCTTCGACCCTCCTCAACCGACAAGGTTCGTTACTACTGACGCATCCCTCACGGTGTGGGGAGCCCATATGAAACACATAAAGGTCCACGGCCTCTGGTCCCAGGAGGAGAGTCTCCCTCACATCAACGTGCTGGAACTCGGGGCGATCCGATGGGCTCTCAGAGCTCTAGCCACTGACATCGAAGGTCAAAATGTCCTCATCCTTACAGACAACACCGCAGCAATGTGGTACGTAAACAAACAAGGTGGCGCCAAATCCTCTCGCCTATCTATTGAGACCCAGACGATTTGGACCTGGTGTATCGGATGACATATTCACATCCACGCTATTTGCCTAGCGGGTCAGGACAATACCGTGGCAGATCACCTAAGCCGCAAGACGTCCGATCAACACGAATGGGTGCTCAACGACGAGGTCCTCAACAATATCTTCACCACTTGGGGTACCCCCGCTATAGATCTGTTCGCTACTCAACAGAACGCAAAACTACAAAGATTTTGCAGCAGAGTGGGCAGAGCCCCGGGGTCTATCTCCGACACCTTCGCCATCTCCTGGAAGGGGCCCTTGCTATATGCATTTCCCCCAATTCCTCTGTGCGCACGTAATCCTCATAGCCCCAGCCTGGCCCCGCCAACCGTGGTTCCAGACTCTACGGAGCCTGACAGTGGACTCCATTCTTCTTCCACTTCGACCTGATCTTCTCTCTCGCCAACAAGGCACGATTCTACACCACGACCTACGGGCGCTACACCTTTCTGCCTGGTTGATCCAACCGTGATGCCCCACGCCCCTCCCGATGTTGCGAGGATCCTACTTAACTCCCGCAGACCCTCAACCCGAGCCGCAAAATGGTCTCGTTTCGCAGCATGGTGTGAGTCATTGTCTCTCTCGTTGTCCTCTATCTCTCTCCTCCACGTCTTCAAATGTTTGCTACATCTCCTTGGTTCTGGGCTTTCAATCTTGTCCCTCAAGGTGCATCTAGCGGCACTTTCCTCCCGTCTACAACCACAGGGAACAGACTCTCTCTTCTCTCACCCTCTCACTAAAACTTTCTGGAGAGGATTGGTAAACTCGTTTCCACCAATTTCGCAGCCTGCCCCTCAGTGGGACCTTAATTTGGTCTTGACCAAGCTTATGGAACCACCCTTCGAGCCTATGGCCACATGCTCTCTGGAACATCTTTCCCTCAAAACGGCTTTTTTGCTCGCCATTACATCGGCCAGAAGAGTTTCGGAACTCTCCGCCCTCCGGGCATCTCCTCCGTATACTCGATTCCATCCTGATAAAGTAGATCTCAGAACGGACCCTTCGTTCGTTCCTAAAGTAGCTACTCCTTTTCATCTGAACCAGATGATTTCCTTGCCTGTCTTCTTCCCGAAACCTCATACCTCCCGAGCAGAGCAGACACTGCATACACTCGACATCAAGCGAGCCCTTGCTTTTTACATTAATCGTACTCATAAAATTAGAGCATCCGACGCCCTGTTTATTTCCCATGGCGGACAACGCATCGGCGTTCACCTTTCGTCACAAAGGCTATCTAAATGGATCTTACTTTGCATCCAGAAGTGCTACGAACTAGTGGGGAAGCCTGCTCCCTCCCCACTTAGAGCACACTCCACCAGAGCAGTGGCCTCCTCTCTTGCTAATCTCCGTGGGGTCCCCATTCTGGACATCTGTAAAGCTGCCACTTGGTCCTCAGTGCACACCTTTACCAAGCATTACTCCCTGGACCTAGCAACCAGATTGGACTCGAATGTGGGTAGAGCAGTCCTACAGTCTCTATTCACCTGACCTCCTCGCTCCCACCTCCTGCAGGTAGGTTTCTTACTGCTATTCACTCTCCCAATAGTGAGAATTGGGGAGATTCTCGAAGAAGAAATAGAGGTTACTTACCAGTAACTCTGTTCTTCGAGAGAGCTCCGCGTATTCTCACGACCCGCCCAGCCTTCCCCTCTGTCTCGGAGGTACCTTATTAGGTCTTCCTGGGACGGAATTGGAAGGAACTGAGGCGGCGAGGGCTCTGCCCCTTTTATAGACTCTCGCGCGAGCTGGAGCCCGTGCTTTTTCCGAGCGGGAGGAGGGTGGGAGGGACAGAGCCCTCACCTTGTTCTAGATCTTTCCACGCCTCTATTCTGCCTGGAAACTGCTGACAAGAGGTTTTCCGGTACCTGCGAAGCAGGAAGTGAATCCCAATAGTGAGAATATGAGGAGCTGTCTCGAAGAACAGAGTTACTGGTAAGTAATCTCTATATTTGTAAAAGAACACTATTAGACCTAAATTTATTATTAAATTTAACATCATTTACTGTTTTCTATGTTGCCGATCACACAGGACAGAACAAAGATATTGATGAAAGTATTCATGTTATGCAACAAAGGAATAACTAAAGCCATTTTCACACAACACTGCTGGGTGAGGGGGATGCGCCGGTGGTGGGTGGAGGTGGGTGTGCTCCCTTTCCCACGGGCACGTACCCATCTCCACCCACGGAACCTCATCCGTTCTGTCATATGTTTCCGTGGGTAGGTGATGGATGGAGGTGGGTGCGCGCAGGGAGCGTGCACACACCCTCACCCACTGCCCATGGTGTTTCCACGGGTACACACCCATCCCCCCCACCACTGCGGCATGCGCATGGATGCCCCCCACCACCACATACCCACCCACACTCCCACAGGGGGTGCAGAGCATCTGTGTAAAAAAGGCCAAAGTTAAAAACATGAAGTGCAGATATTTTTTAAATGTTCACTTTCAAAGGTATGCAACTAACAGTCTGCCATATTGAAGAGCTGCACTGATCTACCGCTTGAAGGAAGATCAAAGTCTCAACCAGAAAAATTGGAGGACTTACTGAAGAATTGGAATTACCTGATACTAGAAAAAAGCTTGTACCAGTTTTACATTTATAACTTTGTCCCGTTTATCTCTCATATTTCACAAAATAAATTTAAAAGTATCTTGAAACAGGACATATTTAAAAGCTGGAATTTACAAGAGTCAAATTTCAGTACAGAAATATGTAAATATTAGACCTGGATCACTGACATAGAAAAGTCCTAGAAGATTTTAGTTCTTATTTTTTCATTATCCTATTCTTCTCCTAATTTAGACTGTTGTATAGAGGAGACATGCTTATAATAGCTAAATGGAAAATACCAGACATCTAGTTCTTCTACATTGGTGAAGGGAATGAAAAGATGGGAGCCCCTCTGCTGTGAGTAGTATGAGGGATAGAAGTTCTAATTCAGGACTCTTGTAAGTCCATTTCTACATTTGGACTTCTTTCCTCCCCTAATCTTATGGTGGGAGGGAGGGGACATTGTGAGGCGGAGGAAAGAAAGAAGTATCTACTGATCGAACCATCCATCGCCTTCCCTTTTTTGGAATGGTCCTCTCCTTACCAACAGAACCCCTAATAGCTCCTTGCATACAGAGCAATACAAAACTGAAATGTTTTTAATTTTTTTCCATGGGACTCTGAAATTCACAACACACTATTGAGTTTCACAATTGCCAGAATATTCACCCTGTGGCTTGCCAAAGCTATGGATACCTTTAGAGGCTCTAGTATACTATTGACAGATTCAAGAAAGCAATGTCACATGAACTTATACTCAAAATTTATCTTTACAGCCATAAAGGAAGCCTTTGGGGAAGGATGGATTTAGAAATAAATAAAATAAAGATGGGAAATTTATTTTTTAAAGAAGAGAATCTAAATTGTCCAGTATATTCTATTTTCATCTTCCATGCTTGCCAAAAGAAGCCTGACTTGTCACCTGCATGTAGTAGAGTGCTTTTTTTTTTTTTTTTCTTTTTCCCAAATGTTGAAATAGAACATATTTTAAATTCTGCAGTTTGGCAAACAAAGCTACAAATACATTTTTGACCATTAGGGGAATTTCAGACATTACACGCTCCCATGTCGTCACAGTGGATCCTGAACTGTGGAAACCGCCTAACCCCCACCCGTGGTTCTGACAAGCCCCAAACAGACATGACGGGAGCGGTACCACGGCAAGGAAACCGACAGCCAGGCCACGAACCGGGACAGCGCAACAGATGTTACACCGATCCTGGACCATGACAAGAACCCCCAGAGCCCACCGGGGTGGGGCGGGACACAGACATGACCGACCGAGGGCAAAGAAAGCTGAATGCGCCACAAGGCACCGCCCACGCTAGGGAAACAGGAGAGGGGAGAGGAGAACGGCAGAGGAGAACACACACAACAGGGAGAAGGAAGCCACGGACAGAGCAGAACGCAAACCCCACACACACAAGCGAGCACACGCAGCCAAAATGGAAAGGAATGAAGGGGGAGACACACGGGCACACAAGGAAACAACAACAATGGGACAGGAACAGACAGAAGAGACACTCAGACAGGACACCCCACACAGCTAGGAGCAGCTGCACACGGGGGAATGGAGAACACCACACCGGGAAGCCCAACAGACAGCGCCAAAGACACGGGGGTAGGGGGCGGAGGTCAACAACAGGCACAGAAACAGGAGGAGGAAGGGGCCGGAACAGAACAGGACACAGGGGTAGGCACCCAAAGCCCACGGACAGCACAGGCAGCACGAGACACCCAACAGCAACACAGTCCGCTGAACTGACAGGGGTCCCCACGGTGACAGAGCAGGGTCATGGGAAGAGCCACCAATCCAATGAAGTCACTGGAGAGGGCCGAGGCAGGTCCTAACAGCAAGACAACCTGTTCCAGATGAAAATGCACAGCCAGCAAGGGAATCGAGCACCAAGCTGCGTACAGCTGATGTTACCACCACCACCCCCAAGGGGAAGCCAGGTGTCGCATGCATGAGAACCCCAGACACAAACTGTCACGGAGGCACCGTGGGGGTGGGGGAAGGCCACGGACACAGGCGGGAGCCAGCTGAGCAAGGGATGCAAAGGTCCACGGGGAACCCCAGTAATTCTGTCAGACAGCACCAAACAGCAACACGGGGGGCGGGTCATGGAAACGAACCCCATGGTTAGTCATGGGGTGCCACACAGAAGGCCCTGGCGTGCAGGCAAACCGACACAGCCAAGCAGAATGAGGCAACAGATGGAGCCAGGACAATAGCGGGTTCAGAATGGGAACGATGGAGCGGGTCAGAAAAAGGAATGGCCAGGGAAGTGCAAGGAGGAGCACACAGTGGAGACGACATCCGAGACACAGATGACCCTGGGGGGACCTACAGCCAGCTGCATGGGGTCACAAAGGGGGGTGGGACTCGGTGGTCCAACAGATGAATGTAGTGCGGCCACTGTAACTTGCCCCGCCTTTGGCCCATCCGTGCCATGTGGTGGGCAACAAGATATTAGGCCTCAAAAGGATCAGGACTGGTGAGCCCAACCTGAACATCAGCACTGGACCACACATCAGACAGCGCCAGCAGCTTGGGTCCTGTGGGATCAGGCAAGGCATAGTCAGCCGCAGGGGGCCACGCCAGCTGTCCAAACTTCAACAGGCAGTAATAAGCAGCCTGACGTGAATGCTGGTAGCCACAGGCCCCGACGATGCGGCAGAAAAAGGAAATAGCCAGGGCAGGGCCGCCCTCTGCCAGACAGGTCTGGAAGCTGGACAAGGCACATGCAGATAGAGTTGACACCATCTCTGCCGTAGACCATGACATGTGAACCCCTCAACTCCGAAATGCACCCATCCAGAAAGGGACAGAGGCCCAGCTCCTCTGCATGGAGCCGGCACTCACAAGTGTTAGCCACATATCCAAAGCCGTGAAGGCCCGAGCTCAGACAAAAATAGGCATAAGGGAGGGGAGCACAGGAGCAGTTGAACAGGCTGGGAATGCCACAGATCACCTAGAGCCATGGTCTCCCTGTAGGTACAGCAATGCGGACCGGCTGTGGAACTTCAGAGAGGGAGCTCCAGCAGTACCAGCCATGGTGCAACTGGCAGAGGGTCTGAATAGCAAGGAAAGGGGCCCCACAAACCAAAGTATGCAGAGGAGGCAACCAGGGGAACTCCAAGGACACACGATAAGGGTACAGGCAGCACTATGGGAAGGCTAGGAAACAATGCGTGGGGAGCGGACACAGCACAGCTACAGGAACTGAAATCCGGGGATGGCCGACACACAGACAGCTGTGTTACACAGACAACGTACAACCAACCACACACCACCCTCACATAGCCACCGACATGCCTGAGGCAAAGCCCCCCCCTCTTCCGCTATACACCAGAACACCTTAGCGCCCATATATGGAGAGCACCCAACACCACAATATCTACCTGCCAGTAGTAACAGGGAGCCCAAGACGTACAGGTGGAGCCCTCCCGGTACAGGTGAGTGTCCCCGTGCCACCCAGACCACCTGTTAACGCATAGCCCACCACCAATAGGCAAAGCACCACAGTACATGGCCCAATGGATGTCCGCTGGCGGATGGGCGTGTGCCAGCTACAGGCCCATTATAGCGAGCCACAACCTGCTGCACATTGGCACTAGCGTGCCTCTGAGCACCGTGCATGACAATACCCAGTACTCTTGAGGTGTTTACCTGCTCAGTCCCTCGCTGTTACCCGCCATGGATGCCAGTGGGGTGCCCATTGGCTCATACTGGAGATCATCGCTGAGTGGTACCGTCAACACACCAAGCTCCTGCGAGTCACCACGGACATGCTTGAACTGTTCTCGCCGGGGTCCAGGAATGCCTGACCTGTTTCACTGCAACCAGCCTGCTCATCCACCACAGGCGCCACTGCATCCAGGACATGCGAACTGTTGCTCGCCGGGGTCCAGGAATGCCTGACCTGTTTCACTGCAACCAGCCTGCTCACCCACTACAGGCGCCACTGCATCCAGGCCATGCGCACGGTGCTTAGGCTATCTGGGATTTACCACAGGGCCGGGCTGATTGCACGCACCCGACCAGCAGCCCTCAGACAAGCAGCTGCTCGCCACTACTGGAGGAAGGCAGCCCTCCTCAGCACTGTCATGCTCGTCATGCCCACTGAAAGGTGCCTCTGGGCTGTGCATGCTGGGAGGGGTCCCGACACAGTGAGAGGATACTGCTTGGAGGGTCCAGAATGGACCAGCATACCCTCCTGTGACTAGCAGAACTCTTGCTGCCCTGACTAGAGTGTCAGCACATCTCCATGCACTCCCCTATACCCATCGTGCAGCGGGTGGGCATAGCAGTCTGGGCCCTGGCCACTCTGAATTCCTGCCGTTCTGTGGCACAACACTTCGGTGTGGGCCTGACTACCATCACCTGCATTATCCATGAGTTCTGTGAGGCTGTGGAGGCGGTTCTCCTTGACTGCATGATCCAGCTCATGGATCAGGAGGCTGTGATGGCCAGCCTCGGGGCTTCCAGGTTCCCTAACTATCTGGGTGCTATCGATGGCACCCATATCGAGATCCTCCGTCCCCCCAACGATGATGCAGCCGAGTACATTAACAGGCACAGATACCATTCATTGCAGCTCCAGGCTGTTGTCGACTACCGGGGTCAGTTCACAGATATCTTCACCGGCTGCAGCCATGTTGCCCAGATCCTCGCTACTTCCCCCCCTCTTCACACAGATGTACAGGGGGGACTATGCCAACAGGCAGATGTCCCGGATCAAGGGCGTGTTGATGCCCCCCTGCATAATTGAGGACCCAGCCTATCCACTCCTCAGATGGCTCATGAAGGTCTATCCAGTGGCCAGGAATCAAATGGAATCACTGTACAACACCCGGCTGTGCACCTCGAGGACCATTGTCAAGAGGGCCTTCGGTGCCCTCAAGCAGAGATAGAGGTGCCTTGCAGGACATCTGGAGTTTGCTGTGGAGACCTCCGCCCTTGTCATCGGTGCCTGCTGTGTGTTGCACAACATCTGCGAGACCAATGGAGCCGCCCTGGCGTATCATCTGCCACAGCGGCCAGCTGGCCCTGTTCCACTATATGTGAATGTGGTGAACCCCAGGGAGTACCGTTATGCCAAGCGGATACGAGCAGCTGTGAAGAGGCACATATCCAGGGTGCCCCTGCCTTGAGTCCGCTGGGATGCTGCCAGAGATAGTAGGCTGTGGATCCCCAGTATTCCCCAGTGACTGTTAGCTGGATCCCCATTCCATTTCCCATTGGTGCTCCCTTCCCTCCGGGTCCCACTAGACACGTGTCCCGTGGCCCCTGAGGCTGTGGTGTGGAACCTGTGGCGTAGCCGTGACCAACAGGGCCATATCCTGACCCAGTTCAAGCACAGTCCAAAACTTGAATAGCTAAGAATGACAGACATTATTATTATTATTATTATTATTATTAACAAACATTTATATAGCGCCAGCAGTGTACCTGGCACTTTACAAAGTAATAAAATAGACACGGTCCCTGCCCCTAGGGCTTACAATCTGAGAGACAGGAGCTGGGGGAGAGACTTAGGAAGGGGAACAGAGGGAGAGACAAGGGGTCTAACATTCATGAAGATGCGAGGTCTCAAGTGCACGTACTTGGCTTGGTTACGATGAGAATGACAGCAGGCAGGTCCATGTTGCAAGGATAAGGGTAAACCGATCGTAGGTATAGGAATAGTGGCTCAGCAGGATAAAGAGTCAGACAGAGCAGAGCGAAAGAGGTGAGTTTTAAGGAGAGATTTGAAGGTATGAAGGGAGGGGGCAAGGCGGATGTGGACAGGGAGGGAGTTCCAGGCATGGGGGGCAGCAAGTGAGAAGGGACGAAGGCGCTTAGGGGAGCAGGGAAGGCGTGGAAGGGTGAGAGAAGGGACAGAGGAGGAGCGAAGTGCACGGGCTGGAGTATGGAGGGCGATAAGTGCAGAGAGGTAGGGGGGAGCAAGGTTGTGAAGAGCTTTATAGGTGAAGACTAGGAGCTTGTGCAGGATTCGTTCAGGAAGGGGAAGCCAGTGAAGCGAAGAGAGGAGGGGCTGCACATGGTCGAAGCGACTGGCGAGGTGTCTAATGGTGCTCTTATTTTATTTACAGTCCTCTCAGTGGCCTACTTCCCCCGACCCTTACCCCCGACCCGTATTGCTGTCTGGGCCAACCTTTCCCTCGCCTGACAGGCGGCTCGGTGGTCTGTGATCTGCCCTCGGCCACGCTGTCATCCCCCTCCAGCGTTTATTGGCTCTGGCACGGCTCCTGGCTGTCCTGTGTGGCAGGGGTTGGGGGCTGGACCAGGCCCGGAGCTGGCTGGTGCTGCTGCACCTGCCTGGCCGGCTGCTGCCTTCTCAGCCCCTGTGGAACGGGTAAGCAAATGCGCGGCCCCTGTGGTCTTGGCTGCTGCAGCTGCTGTGGGATGGGCAATGGCAGTGAGGTGGGTGTGGGGCTGCAGCTGTTATGGTGCCCGGCGGTGCAGCTGCCATGATGTATGCACTCATGGTGCCTGCATGTCGCAGCAGCAGCGAGGTGCCAGTTTCAAGCAACCTGTCCAACTTTCTGAAGTGGTCCGCTTCCAGGCGGTCTATTGTTTGGGTCATTCTCTCGCATGCCTCTATTTGCCTGGTGTAGTCCCTTCGCTCCTGTTTCCTCTCCTTCTGCATCTCCACTAAAAGGTGTCTGTTCTTTCCCTCCACCTGCTGTACAGCTCTGTTGGTGGCACCCTCCATCCTGTCAATGGATGCTATCATGGCCTCCCCCCTGCTGTGTGCTCGTTCGCAGGATCTCCTCAACAAGGTCCTCCCGCCATTGGCGTATATATGCCCTGTGCTTGCGCATCCTCTGGGCCAGTGAAACAGGTTCCCGTCATGGCTGGGCTGCCTGCATGGGCTGTGGCTCTGTGGGATATAGGTTGGATATGTTAGGTGGGACTCCCATTAACTGCACCTGTACCTTCCGGGGACAGTGGGGGGGGGGCTGGGATCCCATCCCTGCTGTCCCCCATTCCCTTGGGCAGTCCGGTCCCCTCCCCTCCCTACATGTAGCTGTGTTCCGCGACTCCTCCTTTATTTCCTCGTGTTTATCCTCGGCTTTCCTTCCTGCAGCTGTACTTCTCATTCCCTTACAGGCTCTGGGTTCCATGTGCGCATTCCCATTCGCTCCCTCTTGGGCCAGACACCTTCGTTCACCTGTAGGACTGGCCTCCCCCCTGTCTGCTCACCTTGTTGCTCCCACTGTTGCTGCTGCTCACCTTCCTCATCTGCCTGTTCCTCCTGCTGATATGGTTGTGGACCTGTATGGAAACAAACATGGTGGTGTCTCTTTGGGTTGCTTGTGTCCCTTTCCCCTTGTCCCTCCCACCCCCCCTCCCTCTCCTGGCATCCCATGGGCCCTGTCCCTTCTGCTAACCTTCCTCCATGTGTTCCACTGACTCTGACATCGGTCTTGGGCTCCCCGTGCCTGTCCGTGACAGGGGCCTGCTGCTCCCCAAGGTTCCAGCTGTTCTTCTTGGGGTGGGGGGGTCACCAGTGTCTGTGGGTGCAGCTGCCATGGGTGGTGGAACATCCTCCCTTGTCCGGCCCTGTGCCACAGCGCTCCTTACCAGCCTGGGGGCCACGCTGGAGCCCTTCATGTGCAGGATGTGGTCCAAGGCATCATAATAGGACGCTGTCCTTGCTGCATGACTGGACTTCTTGTAATTGTCCTTTATGTTCTTGTACCCCCTCGTTAATTCCTTCGCCTTGGACCTGCATTGTGTTGCCAATCTTTGGTATCCTGCCTGTTGCATTTCCCTGACAATCTGATCGAAGACGTGTTCATTCCTCTTGTTGACTGCCAGCTCAGTCTGGTTTTCTAGGGACCCCCAGATTTTATGAAGTTCTGTGTCTCCTTGTATCCCCACTGTCCCCCTCTCTTGTACTTCCATTTCCCTGGTGCCCCCTCTGACTCTGGTGCTGCCGCCTCCTCCTCCTGCCTCCTCCCTGCTGGTGTCCTGTGAGGGTTCCGGGACTCGGGCTCTTTTCCTGGTCTGTTGGTTGGACATGGGGGGTTGAGTGCTGTGCTCTTTCTGTTCCGGCCCCCACTTCCCGACCTCCCTCCATGCCTGTCTGCGTCCCTTCCACCCCCTGTCCATCCCCCCACCCGTTGTGGCCTCCTTACCCGTTTGTAGGGGACCTCCGTTCGGTGTTCCCCTGTGGGGCAACTTGCTGTAGATCCTGCAGGTACTGCTGCAACGGTGGCTGCTGCTGTTGCTCCATTGCGGTGTCTCTCCTCTCCCTTCCTGTTTGGTGTTTGGCGTTCACATTCCACTGGTGCTGTGTGCCCTTTAAATATCCCTCCTTCCCAGTGGGAATTGCATTGACCACGGTTCTGGAGGTGGTCCCGTCCCGAGCTCCAGGACCATGGTTGGCTTTGACCCCTACCAGTGATTGACTGGGGTGAACCTCTAGATGCCGCTGAACAGACGTTATGGGCTCATTGGCTACGCTGGGGGTTTGTGTGTGATTCAGTGTGGTTGACTGTGATCTCGTAACATCTGAAAGTACCCTTATAAAGTGTAAATGTTCCGGGGTGGGGGTGCGGGAGGGAACATACAGAGTGCACTTTTTCTTGCATATGAATATATCCATCAAGTGTGAGAACAAAAACCAAAAAAATACTTCACTGAAAATTTCCTGACAAACTAACTTGAATATGACAACCTGAAGATGACAACTGAGTTGCATGTACGTGCTAAAAACAAGATGGGAAAGGTACTAAATATGCAGTGTATAAGTGGGAAGAAAGATTTGTAACTGACTTCATGAATATCTCTTTGAAGAGCACTAGTGGAAGTACCCTCTATCAGATACACGAACTAGATGTTTACTGTTAAACAATTTCTACATTCAAAACACTAATTATAGCTTATCTGATGCTTTAACTTTCTCTTTTCCTATGACTTTACTGACATACCAGGACAAAAACATGATACCAAAAATAAGTCCACAAAGGAAAATACTGTTTTATGTTGCATTTCTTCATTTTTCAAATTATAGATCTAAGTCATCCTCAGATATTCTCTAAAATTATTTTAAAATTTCCTCAAAATTTATTCTTACTATCCCATTTCATTAACACCAAGATATTTTTACATTTTAGTACCTTCAAAAGAGAGGAATCATAGGGGCTTTTTAAAAGAGAAAAGGGCAAATAGTAGTATAAATTGGAAATGCTTACATTGATTGTAAAGTAATTCCAGTTTCAAAATCTGGATAACTTTATTCAGATTTAAATAGCATAGTTACGATCTTCCTTTTGTGAAATTAACAGAGGAACCTGTCTGGTGGTGACTTCTGTCCCCTGTTATGCTCTGTCATTGAACCCTGAATCACCCACCCTTCAATTAGAGCTTTCTCAAAATCAAGGATGTCACTGGTGGCAGTGGTGAATATAAAGTGTCACTCTATCACTGACACCCTATAGTTCCTTAAAGATGTGAGAAAGATGTGATCTCTGAAAACACTCTTTATGTTGATTCTGAAATGTCAGGCTTACTCCAATTACAGGCTAAATTCATCAAATTCGGAAGTGATGTTAATTTCCAGTGACCTGATGTAAACAATCTATTTGTCAGGAGGTCTTTTTTTATACGTTTCATGAAACTGTGTTGTAGAAACGTGGCATGCTTGACACAGAAAGGTCTCTCTTTATTAACTTTATTGAGTACTGCTAACGCTTGCATTACCTTTGAAGATCTGGATATCTCCAGATTCTACATCTTTAATCTTTGCAAATACACTTTAACAGGACAAAATTTTGTTGTGGCTAAGCTAGTCACTGAAAACTTAATAAATGAAAGCTGGATCTGTAAGCATTATCTATTTAAGTAAATTTCTAAGGAGCTAATCATTAGAGCATTGGTTTTAAGATGCTATTTTGTACGTAAATACATGGACATTTACACACCCAGAAGATTGAGCAGTATTACACCTAGCTGGTTTCTATGCATCATGATTATGAGATTCTTAGGACATTTTACCTGTAAAATGATGCTTATGTACTTCATCAGAAAATTATGCCATGTACTTTATATCAGGAAAGTTTTGGAGTACTACAATTACTACACATTTTTTATTATTATTATTATTATTATTATTATTTTATTATACAATTACTACACAGTAGCAAACATAAATTCCTTGGAAATTCAAAAATAGTCACAAATATTTTTTTGGCTACGTGGTACAACCTACTCCTGGTTCATCAGAAGGTGAAAAAAGGTGAAACTAGCTGCCAGCAGCTTTAAAACAAATAAAAGGAAGTACTTTTTTCACTCAACACATAATTAACCTATGGAATTTGTTGCTAGAGGATGTTGTCAAGGCCAGTAGTATAGCTGGGTTTAAAAAAAAGACTGGATAAGTTCTTAGAGAGTAGGCCCATTAATGACTATTAACCTAGTAGCTTACGGGATGAACTTCTTACTGTTGGGAGCTGGGAGTGAACAATGTGGAATGAATTTCCCATTGTGACTCTTGGTTCTTCTCCCATGTGATTGAAATTGGCCGCTGTTGGAGGTCAGGATGCTGGGCTTGATGGACCATTGGTCTGACTCAGTATGGCATCACTTATGTTCTTATTACCAGAGGTGGTATCATAAGCCAGATCATTTTGTGGCAGAACGAGCAGAGACTCCAACCGGGGTGAGCAAAATGAGAGTACCCCCAATAAATTCTCTTACCTGTCCTAAATGAAGAGCTAACTAGTTAATATGTGTATTTAAACTACTATAACTTTGGGTGTTCTCAGACGTGATACTCCCGCCGCCGCCACAGATGCCTCCAGGCAGTGATGGGAGCTGTCACTGGCCTGGATTCGGCCTGATGGCCAAACAAATGTGGTGGCAGCCAGGGACGGGGCGGGGGGAAACACATACGTGCGTCCGTTCACCCCCACACTG
>QEPC01012832.1:984687-997054 GCA_003113815.1 Sphenodon punctatus
ATCAACATTTTGAACTAAATAAGTATTTCATTCATTAAACCTATAATTAGATATATAAATCGGGTTGGGAAATTTTGCTCCAGGATTCTGTCATACTATTTATACTTGTAGATAAAAATCACTAGATTTCACCTTTAAAATGTGTGTTGTGTAATGGGTACACTGATCATTAGCTACAAAGGAGGATTTTCTTAATTTTCTCTGCATGAACTCAGTCAGATGCAGCAGCATTAGATAACTTTAAACTTTGGATTTGAACAAAATCCAATAAAATTCAGCACAACCCTAATTAAAAATGTAAGCACTGGCTTAAGTGTGTCCCTGCTCAGGACTACTGAATCAAACTTAAGAAAAACATTGCTTAACTGCTCTACTGAACAAGAATATAAAGCCACATAAGCATGGGATTTTCTGGCATGTGCTTAAGTTTGCTTCAGTTCTCCTTAGCAAATTTGGAATCACACTATTTGCTAAGACTTTCCCAGGGAAGACGCTCAGGAATTACAAAAAACTCATGATATAAGATCCCATAGAACTACATATATGTAGTTCTCACCTCTTCTAGAATAAACATAGAAAAGGTGTATAATTTCTGTCTCGTGTTGGAACATTATAGCTAAACAAGACAGGTCAAATATTAATTGTGTTTTTAAAGACACACTAAATATGTCTAGAACTGAGAATAGTTTCTTTTTTAAATATAAATTTGATATAAAGTAAATGTAATATATTTCACTATATACAGTATCAACACAGTGGATAAAAACAAGTGTGCAGAGTGGGAAACCACAGCCAACACAAACCAGGTCGGGGAGGGGCACCGAACAAACTTGCCCATGGCCAGAGAGCTGTCCCGCCGCCCACACGACCCGGGTAAGGCTGGGAGCTGAACAAAGTGCAGGTGGCCAGTCCCAGCCCCACCCTGCTTCCAGTGCCCAACCCCCCAACCATGACAGACAGCCAAGGTGATCATTTGTAATGCTTTGGAGGCTAAAGTCATATCTCGCTTGTTATTTGGGGCCCATGTTTGGGGAATAGACGATGAAGTGATACACTCTTTGCAACCAATAATTTCACAATTCTGGAGGAAGATATTGCGATGTCCACAGGCCACCAGTGTGGCAGTGTTACTAACGGAATTAGGTTGCCCATCATTGCCTGCCCAGGTGGAGATAAGACTATTATCCTTCTGGGCTAAGTTGCGCAATGCCCCGGAGGGCTCTTTTCTGGAACGCACGTGGGTGGAGAAGGTAGTGGAGAAAGTGGGGTATGACCCCTGGTATAAGGGGGTGTCTGACAGGCTGGCCCGGCTGGGTTTTTCTGTACCCTTTTTTCAATATGCCACTAGCTCCCAGGTTATAGATCTCCTAAAGTCTCGTATCCTTGACATAGACAGGCAATACCTTAGGGCCTTTGCGACGTCCTCTGGATTAGCCCGGCTCTATCAACACATTCTCCCTCCTCGGACAGGGGCCTCTTATCTATACTCACAGCTGAATCCTGACTTGAAATATAGATACTCCACGCTCAGGTTCCAGACGATTAAAACGGCAGACCTGCTGGGGAAATTCCAGGGGACCCCAAAGGAAGAAAGAAAGTGCCCCTGGGGAACGGATGTTGAGACTCTAGCGCATTATCTGCTAAAATGCCCCCTGTATCAGACGATGCGTAGGAGGTTATGGGCAAAAATAGGTATGGGAGTGGGCTGGACAGAAACTAACCAGTTAAAGTATCTCCTGGGGGATTACGCCCCTGAAAGGACAAAGCAGGTAGCTGTTTTTGCCTCTAGGTGCTATGCTGTTAGATCCAAATTTTTGGCATTTAAGCCTTAAGTTATGAATCCCATTCCTAGAGTTACTTTTATCACAAAGATGTTTTGTTTTATTTTGTTTACTGTATTCTATTGCTATATTGTTATTTTGTTATATTTGTGTGATGGCCATGCGGCTAAACATAATAAAGATTTGATTTGATTTGATTTGTAATGCTCAGCCATGGTGACCTCTGCCCCAGGGTGGGTATGGTGGGGTTGAACACACATGCTAGCCGCGTGGGCAGCCCTTAGCCCAGGCTGTGTCCTTGGAAGTTTTACTGAGGACACAACCCGGCCTAGTCGCCTACCGGACCCAGGGCAGTCCTGTACTAACATCACGTAAACAGACATGCTGGTGGATCTTGAGCCAAAGCGGGTCACTGCCATGACTGTTTTTACCCAGCATTAGCCCCTCATACAATCCAGAGAGAGTGTGTGGTTGCCATGTTGGTACCAAGTGACAGAGAGGGAGACAAAGTGGTTCAAATGGTATCTTTTATTGATATCACCTCTTCTGTTGGTGAGAATGAGGAAGCTTTTGGGCCACAAAGGGTCCTTCCTCAGGCATGTAGCGTAGCCAGTCAGAAATATATAAGCTGAGCAGATATAGGGCAGGTATAGATGAGGAGGCATGGAATGGATGGGAGTGGATAAGACTTCACTAAGGTGGGAGGAGTGGGGGGGGGGAGAGAGAGAGATGCCAGACATTTAAAAACAGAGCTGTAAAAAATATGTATTGGTGTAGGAGACAAAGAAACAATAGGTAGTGGTAAACACTTAGGATGAGGCTAAACCAAATATGGGTACTGCTGTGAACCCAGTTCCTTTCATATGCATATTCCCTTCACTTGAAAAGCTGTTATTGGCGCAGGATGGTTAAGCTAAGCTCCAACCAGTTCTATACTGCCCAATTAATATTAGTGAAATGTAGATATAAGAAATTAATAAAGGAAAAGAAAAGGATTTTCCAGCATAAAGCATGGACGGAGCTGGCCACTGCCTATAATCAGCATGACCATGTATCTTTTTGGGCAGTGGTCAACCGGGGGTTTAGAACATCCTCTTCTCAGGCTAGTTTAGCCACCAACGTATGGCTATCCCACTTTGGGGAAATCTTTTCACATATTCCTGACATGTATATTATACCTCAGGAGACCTTGAGAGAGGCTGTTCAGTGGCCTCCTGTGGACTGCGAGGAACTTAGGTTGTTGTTTAGTTCCGTGCGTAAGCGGAAAGCGCCCAGGATCGATGGTATACCTGCGGAGATGTTTTTGCATAACCTTGACTGGTGGTTACCGATCCTTGCTCACCTATTTAACATGATTACTAATTCTGGAATTATCCCGGCGGGATGGAACATCAGTATTGTGATACCTATTTATAAAAAAGGGGATAAAAAGCTCCCCCAGAATTTTCAGCCAATCAGCCTGATCAATGTGATCGCCACGCTCTACGCCAGATACTTACTTGGCAAGCTGGAAGATTGGACTAGGCTGGCTAATTATTTTCCTGAAGAACAGGCGGGCTTCCGGGCGGGACACTCTACGATAGATCACTGTTTCTCCTCATAGCTCTGCATCCTCCTCCTGCTGGGTAGTTCTACCGTTGACAGCTAGGAGGCAGATGATACAATTTTCTTCACTGCGCCTGTGTCAACAGAGCTACCCGGCTCTCTCGCCAGTCTGTCATCTGCCTTAGGACCGTTAGGATGTGGTGACAGGTTCCTCGGACTCAGCGAAAAGAAAGAAAGAGGATTCAGCGGGGCACTCAGGGGCAGTGATCCCAGATGCATTATCGGGCTCACTAGGCCACGCCGCGAAGATTGTGTTTTAAATCCCCACCAGCTCCCTTGCATTATGTCTTGGGAGCAGGGGAGGCCACCTCCTTCCCAAGTAGTGGGAGCGGACTGTTCAGCAGCGCTCCCCCCGCCTTTTTCGGTCAGGGCTGGCACTGCTTGGCCCTGCCGACCAGAGAAGCCCCTCCAAGATAAAAAGAGCAGGCAGCTTCGACAGGCGTAGGCCCCGGGGGGCTAGCTCCTCCCAAACAAGACAGGAAGCCTGACTATGCCGCATCAGCGGTAGGACGCAGGCTCCAACAGTTCAGACCAGCTTGGGAGGAATCGGTTTCCGATGCCTGGGTCCTTTCCTGCATAGCGGACGGTTACCGCGTAGAGGTGGAGTGCCTTCCAAAGCAAAGGTTCTTGGCCTCCCCAGTTTCCAGGAATACAGAAAAGCACCTGGCCTTATTATCCAAAATCCACAGACTCGTAGGAATTCAGGCAATAGAACGAGTACCGGAGCACAAGCATTTTTTGGGCATTTATTCCTAGTCTCAAAAAAACTGGGAAAATGGAAAGCTGTCCTGGATCTCAAGAGCCTAAACAGGGTTGTAAAAAAGCAAAGGTTCAAGATGAAGACAGCGGCATTGGCGTGCCGGAACCTACAGAAGGGTGACTGGATGGCATCCCTGGATCTCAGGGAGGCATATCTGCATGTCCCCATTTGGAATCCACACAAGAAGTGGCTCAGATTTTCATACAACGGGGAACGTTGGCAGTTCAGGGCACTATCGTTCAATCTGCCATCATCTCCCAGGACCTTCACAAGGATCTTGGCTCCACTTATTGCCCACCTTCGCAGCGAGGGCATGCACGTCTATGCCTACCTGGACGACATTCTGATCAGGGGCAACTCCCCCTCCGCAGTGGAGAAACACTTGGGCATTTGCTATCTGGAGAAGCATGGCTTCATAACAAACAGAGAAAAGAGTCACCTCGTGACGAGTCGCATGTTGGAACATCTGGGTATTCTAATAGATACCTGCTCCGATCGAGCATTCATGCCACCGGAACGGCAGGAAAAAATTCTGAAATTAGTCAGGTTACTCAAACAACAGAGACGCATGAGACTCAAACAACTGGCAAGATTATTGGGCCTATTAGTATCCTTCATAGGACAAGTGACGTGGGGCCGCTTCAACCTACGCCCCTTGCAGAGACAGCTAAGAGGTTTCCAGAGAGAGTTCACACTCAGTCTCGATCTGTGGGTCCCCATCCCACAGGAATTAAAGGTCTCAATGTCCTGGTGGTTAGACCCAGAAATCTTCTGGGCAGGAGTGCCTCTCTCAGAACCAGCAAGGTCAGTATTGACAACAGATGCTGTCCTCCAAGGCGGGGGGTGGGGGGGCACTCAGGGATTCACTCAGCGCAGGGACCTTGGTCTCAAAGGGATTCGAACAGATCGATCAACGTCCTCGAACTCAAGGCCATCTGCCTAGCATTGCAACAGCTGCTTCCTATGTTTCCATCTCGTCACCTTCTCGTATATACAGACATTGTGACAGCAGAAACTTATATAAATCATCAGGGGGGATCGAGGTCGAGAGAACTACATCGGGAGACAGTCAAGCTCTTCGCATGGATACAGTCGAATCTGATGTCAATAAAAGCTCTGCATATCAGGGGCCTGGACAACAAGCGAGCCGACTGGCTGAGCCACCATACCTTGGATCCATACGAATGGACACTGGACAGGTCCGTTTTCTAGCGGATTGTGGCATGGTTCGGTCTACCTGTGATGGATCTATTCACTACCAAAATGAACACACAGCTTCCTCGTTTCATGGCGCAAAGACGGTGCCCAGAAGTTGAAGGCTTTGATGCTCTAAACCATCCTTGGCCCAGGGGCCTCTTGTACGCTTTCCCTCTGATTCCTCTGATCCAGAGAACCATAGCCAAGGCTATCAGGGAGCAGGCACATCTTCTACTGATTACTCCATGGTGGCCCAGGAGACCTTGGTTCTCCGAACTGATAGAACGCAGTCACTCACAGTATCGCAGGCTACCTCTTATCCCAACACTAATCACCCAGGGCCCAGTATGCTGCGCAGAAATACAGACATTCAAACTAATAGTTTGGAACTTGAGCGTGCGGCACTGAGGGCGAGGGGCTACTCAGAGGCAGTTTTTAATACGATCCAACATTCTAGAAAGGCTGCCATGAGAAGGAGTTACCGAGCCACTTGGAAAACATTTGCTTCTTGGTCACTCCAACTAGGCCGGGACCCTACCAGAGCGGGGGTGGTTCAGGTTCTAGAGTTTCTTCAGTTGGGTTTAGAAAAAGGGCTCAGAGCTAACACTCTGGCCAGGCAGGCAGCGGCCATAGATTCAGTTCTTAGAGCAGTATCGAACAAGATAGTCTCTTCCCATAAGAATGTGAGGAGATTCCTCAGAGCAGCTAGGATGATATCACTTCCTGTAGTGCATAGGGTTCCTTCTTGGAATTTAAATTTGGTACTGGAAGCCTTGACGAAACCTCCTTTTGAGCCCCTGAGACACGTATCATTATATTTTATGACATTAAAAGTTACTTTTCTCGTTGCAGTTACTGCAGCAAGGCAGGTCTCCAAGCTGGGGGCTCTGTCCAGGGAGGACAACTTTTGCATCTTCCAGAAGGAGTCAGTCACCTTAAGATTGGATCAGGCTTTCCTGCCAAAAATTAATACTTTTTTCCATAGATCTCAGGAAGTTATTTTACCCTCATTTTGCCCCAATCCTACTCACCCGAGGGAAAAGGCTTGGCATACGCTGAATGTAAGATGAGCTCTTAAAATCTATTTAGCTAGGACCAGGGGTTTCAGACAGTCCACGGCACTGTTTGTGAATATTAGGCCAGGATACCAAGGGGGCAAGGCTACTAAAACCCTGATATCAAAATGGTTGAAGCAAGGGATCATTGAGGCTTACAAGGCAAGGTCCCTCCTCTTCAGATCTGGGCTCATTCGGTGCGTAGCGCTGCCACTTCATATGCTTTTAAAGCGAGAGCCTCATACGAAGAGATCTGCAGGGCAGCTACATGGGCCTCTATTCACACCTTTGTTAAACACTATAAGATTAATGTTTTCCAATCAGCAGAAGCTGTTTTTGGCAGAAGGGTGTTGCAAACGGTACTGGATTCCCCCAGTGCTGTTGGCTCCCACCCTTAGCTTGTTATCAGGAGGCTTGGGTACGTCCCAGCAGGAGGAGGATGCAGAGCTATGAGGAGAAAGGAGAATTGGTAACCTACCTTCAGTGAATTCCTTTCTCTCATATGCTCTGCATACTCCTCCGACCCTCCCTGCCAAACAGCACAAATTGAGAGCAGGGGGTGGGGGACTGGTACTACAAGTTAGTTTAGGAGTTGTATCGGGTTCTCGGAGTCTTAACTTAGTTATCTTAGCGAATTAGGGTAGGTAGTTTTTGGTGTTGTGGCATAACCATTGTTTTCTAGTAATGATATTCGGAAGGATGATTCTTCAGCTTGCGAACAGACTGGCGAGAGAGCTGGGTAGCTCCACTGACGCAGGCGCAGTGAAGAAAATTATATCATCTGCCTCCTAGCAGTCAACAGTAGAACTACCCAGCAGGAGGAGTATGCAGCGCATATGAGAGAAAGGAATTCACCGAAGGTAGGTTACCAATTCACCTTTCACACTTAACCATCTAATGGAGAAATATGTGAGTATCAGGAAAGGCAGCTTATTCATAGCCTTCCTGGACCTGCGTTCGGCCTTTAATCTCCTTGATCGTAATATCCTCTGGGATAAATTATTTAGTACTAATATGGATCGGAGACTAGTATGCCTGGTGCACTTATTGTATAAACCAACTTGGCTTTGAGGGTTCGAGTGGGCAACAATGGCCGACTTACAGATCAGTTCCCTGGCAAGGCTGCGTCCTAGCTCCTTTTTTATTTAATTTTTATGTTAATGGGATAGTGGCTGCAGTTACCTGGGATCATTGCCTTCCTGCAAGGGTTTTGGGGCAGCCTCTTGCAATTTTGTTATATGCTGACGATATGGCGATTGTATCACCTTCTGGCCTGGAATTGAAGAGAATGTTGGCCGTAGTCGGACAATTTTGTGCAAGTATGCATCTCTCCATTAATTATCAAAAGACCAAAGTTATGATAGTGGGGAGGTGCTCTAGGAGGTATAGGCAGTACAAGTGGGTGGGGTTGATCTTGAGCAGGTCTCCGTCTATTCTTATTTGGGATTACGATATGCTGATAATTCTAGTTGGCGGAGGCATATCCAGATGACCAAAATCAAATTTCATCAGGCTGTCCTGGGTCTGCTGAGATTTTGGAGGCTTTATGGGGGCAGATTGGTGGCGTTGGCATTGAAGCTTTTCAATGCAAAGTCTAGACCATGTGCTTTGTGTGGTGCTGAAATTTGGGGACTGGCCCCTGTCGAGGCCCTCGAGTTTCCTCAAAATCTGTTCCTGAGAATCCTCCTTGCAGTACCTTAGTGTGTTCCTGCTTGTTTATTGCGGCTTGAAACTGGTACTCTGCCTATAAAAGTAAAAATCCTTATGGCTGTAGTGAATTATTAGATTAAATTAGAAGGTATGTCAGACGACAGACTACCTCGGTGTTGTTATGCTGAGGCTAGGACTTGGTACTCTTCATATTCCTGGAGCAACAGGGTGGGGAGTTTATTACACAACTTGGGCCTTTCTCTGGAGATGCTAAATAACATCCCCCAATGTAGTAGAAAGAGACTCATTCACAAACAGTTTACAGACCAAGCAGTTCAGTTGGATGCAGGGAAAATGTGTGTACTCAAGAATGCTCCACTATATAGGGAGCTTAAGTGCTTCACTAGGCTTGAATTGTATTTAGATATATTAGAAGATCCCGGCCTACATAGGGCTCTGACTAGAGTCTTGAGGTTTGATCTAATACCCACTAAAGTGCTGATTGGGAGGCGCTCTGGAATACTCTACGAAAGAAGATTATGTTCTTGCAATTTAGGATGCATCCAGGACCTGCTTCATACTTTATTTGTCTGCCCCCTCATGCAGTATGCGAGGGAGCTGTTCCTTGCCTCTGGGCTTGCCTTGAGGTCGCACTCATTCCCCATTCAGTTGTTGGTATATTTTGCAATGGCTAAAGCCCCCAACCTTATAGTCAGCTTAGCCCTGATGGCCCATGATCTCTGCAAGCATATTTCTTGAGCTATTCTAGCTTCCCTGGCCTTGCTTTACAGCTTACTTTGGTAGTCTGGTACTCCGTTCTCATCTATTTGTCTTCTAGATTGAGCATCTGTGGTTAATATTTCAGTACAGCATGTCATATTATTCTTGTGTATGCATTCCCCCCCCATGTTGAGGGATTTTTGTATGCGTGATTTTATTTATTCATTCTTTCTTTGTACTGGGACATGGCAAAAGCTAGATCCCTTAATAAAGTATTTATTAATTATTATTATTATTATTATTNACTAAAACCCTGATATCAAAATGGTTGAAGCAAGGGATCATTGAGGCTTACAAGGCAAGGTCCCTCCTCTTCAGATCTGGGCTCATTCGGTGCGTAGCGCTGCCACTTCATATGCTTTTAAAGCGAGAGCCTCATACGAAGAGATCTGCAGGGCAGCTACATGGGCCTCTATTCACACCTTTGTTAAACACTATAAGATTAATGTTTTCCAATCAGCAGAAGCTGTTTTTGGCAGAAGGGTGTTGCAAACGGTACTGGATTCCCCCAGTGCTGTTGGCTCCCACCCTTAGCTTGTTATCAGGAGGCTTGGGTACGTCCCAGCAGGAGGAGGATGCAGAGCTATGAGGAGAAAGGAGAATTGGTAACCTACCTTCAGTGAATTCCTTTCTCTCATATGCTCTGCATACTCCTCCGACCCTCCCTGCCAAACAGCACAAATTGAGAGCAGGGGGTGGGGGACTGGTACTACAAGTTAGTTTAGGAGTTGTATCGGGTTCTCGGAGTCTTAACTTAGTTATCTTAGCGAATTAGGGTAGGTAGTTTTTGGTGTTGTGGCATAACCATTGTTTTCTAGTAATGATATTCGGAAGGATGATTCTTCAGCTTGCGAACAGACTGGCGAGAGAGCTGGGTAGCTCCACTGACGCAGGCGCAGTGAAGAAAATTATATCATCTGCCTCCTAGCAGTCAACAGTAGAACTACCCAGCAGGAGGAGTATGCAGCGCATATGAGAGAAAGGAATTCACCGAAGGTAGGTTACCAATTCACCTTTCACACTTAACCATCTAATGGAGAAATATGTGAGTATCAGGAAAGGCAGCTTATTCATAGCCTTCCTGGACCTGCGTTCGGCCTTTAATCTCCTTGATCGTAATATCCTCTGGGATAAATTATTTAGTACTAATATGGATCGGAGACTAGTATGCCTGGTGCACTTATTGTATAAACCAACTTGGCTTTGAGGGTTCGAGTGGGCAACAATGGCCGACTTACAGATCAGTTCCCTGGCAAGGCTGCGTCCTAGCTCCTTTTTTATTTAATTTTTATGTTAATGGGATAGTGGCTGCAGTTACCTGGGATCATTGCCTTCCTGCAAGGGTTTTGGGGCAGCCTCTTGCAATTTTGTTATATGCTGACGATATGGCGATTGTATCACCTTCTGGCCTGGAATTGAAGAGAATGTTGGCCATAGTCGGACAATTTTGTGCAAGTATGCATCTCTCCATTAATTATCAAAAGACCAAAGTTATGATAGTGGGGAGATGCTCTAGGGGGTATAGGCAGTACAAGTGGGTTCTCAATGGGGTTGATCTTGAGCAGGCCTCCATCTATTCTTATTTGGGATTACGATACGCTGACAGTCTTAGTTGGCGGAGGCATATACAGATGACCAAGCTTAAATTTCATCAGGCTGTCCTGGGTCTGCTGAGACTTTGGAGGCTCTATGGAGGCAGATTGGTGGTGCCAGCATTGAAGCTTTTCAATTATTATTAATGCGAAGTCTAGACCGTGTGCTTTGTATGGTGCTGAAATTTGGGAACTGGCCCTGTTGAGGCCCTTGAGTTTCCTCAAAATCTGTTCCTGAGAACCCTCCTTGCAGTACTTAAGTGTGTTTCTGCTTGATTATTGCGGCTTGAAACTGGTACTCTTCCTATAAAAGTAAAAATCTTCATGGCCATAGTGAATTATTGGATTAAACTGGAAGGTATGTCAGAGGACAGACTATGTTGTTATGCTGAGGCTAGGACTTGGTCCTCTTCGCATTCCTGGAGCAACAGGGTGGGGAGTTTACTACACAATTTGGGCCTTTCCCTGGAGATGCTAAATACCATCCCCCAATGTAGCAGAAAGAGACTTATTCACAAACAGCTTACAGACCAAGCAGTTCAGCTGGACGTAGGGAAAATGTGTGTACTCAAGAGCGCTTCGCTATATAGGGAGCTTAAGTGCTCTATCGGGCCTGAATTGTATTTAGATATATTAGAAGATCCCAGCCTACATAGGGCTCTGACTCTCTTGAGGTTTGATCTATTACCCACTAAAGTTCTGATAGGGAGTCGCTCTGGAATACCTTACAAAAGACGATTATGCTCCTGTAATTTAGGCTGCGTAAAGGACCTGCTTCATACTTTGTCTGCCCCCTCACGCAGTATATGAGGGAGCTGTTCCTTACCTCTGGGCTTGCCTCGAGGCTGCACTCATCCTCCATTCAGTTGTTGGTATATTTTGCAACGACCAAAGCCCCCGACCTTATAGTCAGCTTAGCCCTGATGGCTCGTGAGCTCTGCAAGCTTATTTCTTGAGTTATTCTAGCTTCCCTGGCCTGGCTTTACAGCTTACTTTGGCACTCTGGTATTTCATTTTAATCTGTTTTTTAGATCGAGCATCTGTGGCGAATATTTCTGTTCAGCATGTCATATGATTGTTGTGTATAAATTGCCCCCTATGTTGAGGGATTCTTGTATGTGTGATTTTATATATTCTTCCTTTGTACTGGGACATGGCGAAAGCTAGAACCCTTAATAAAGTAAATAAAATGGAGAAAAGCTGTTTGCCACTATAGCCCCAACCCATGTTTGCTTTAGCCTTGTCTTATGTGTTTACCACTACTCATTGTTTGTCTCCTACACAATACATATTTTTAACAGCTGTGTTTTTAAATGTCTGGCATCTCTCTTTCCTCCCTATCTAGCCCCCCTCCCACCAGTTACCTTGTCTTATCCACTCCCACCCATTCCGGGCCTCATCTATACCTGCCCTACATTTGCTCAATTTATATATTTCTGACTGGCTATTTTACATGCCTGAGGAAGGGCTCTTTGTGTCCCGAAAGTCTGCTCATCCTTACCAACAGCAGTTGGTCTAATAAAAGGTATCATTCAAGCCACTTTGTCTTCCCCTCATGCAACAGGAGCTTTGACTAAGAAACAAATTGCAGGTAATATTTTTTTAATATGTTACCACTGTCTGTATGGTTGCAGAGTATTTCATGTCCCATAGTCCCAGTCGATAGGGCCTGGGAACTATGAAATGCATTTATATAGTTACCTAGCTTATTTAAGAATAAAATTTAAGTTTAAAAATTTAAAATTTAAAATTAAAATTTATCCTGCTGAGCCACTATTCCTATATCTACGACGATCGGTTTACCCTTATCCTTGCAACATGGACCTGCCTGCTGTCATTCTCATCGTAACCAAGCCAAGTACGTGCACTTGAGACCTCGCATCTTCATGAATGTTAGACCCCTTGTCTCTCCCTCTGTTCCCCTTCCTAAGTCTCTCCCCCAGCTCC
>QEPC01012832.1:999626-1030388 GCA_003113815.1 Sphenodon punctatus
TCTGTTCCCCTTCCTAAGTCTCTCCCCCAGCTCCTGTCTCTCAGATTGTAAGCCCTAGGGGCAGGGACCATGTCTATTTTATTACTTTGTAAAGTGCCAGGTACACTGCTGGCGCTATATAAATGTTTGATGATAATAATAATAATAATAATAATAATAATAAGTAAGATTTCAGTCATCATTGTTCGCTATCTCAGTATTAATAAACCACAATCATAGGTATCTTCACATATTCTAATTCTTCATCAGTGAACTGCATTAAGGCAGATAAGTATAAATTGTGTTTATGCATGCCAGTCATATTTCTAATTTATCATAACCATGTATCTTGCATTACTTCATGCCTGTTGATTGCCAATTTATATTCAGAGACTACATTACAAAAAGTTGCAATACATTTAAGTAGAAAGATACAATAAAAGTGAATTGTTAAGTGCATTTTCTAAATGCAGCTATCTCTTGGCTAAGGACTAGATCCAGAAATCAAACCTGGGCCTAAACCCTAGTAAGAAAGATGTGAAATAATTTCCCAGTTGTTCTCTCCTTTTGGAAATATTGCCACAATGAAATCGTATGGGAAGCTTGAAGACCCTGCGGTGAAATACACTTACTAGCGAGTGCAAGTATAGGAATGGGGTGATATAACATGAGAATGCTTGACCCATGAGTGAAGAAGGAATGGAACCTTAGAGAAGAGGAAAGACAAGTTGGTGAATACTGACAATCTAAAAAGGTGGATGAAAGGATGTTGAAAGGAGATGTGGGGAAATCTGGTTGCAGAAAAGGGATTTGGGAACTTATTGTGGCAAATATTGAGCTGGGAAGGGCAGAAGACTCTTCAATGTGATACTGAGAGGTGGCTGATAGTGTGAGGAAGATGTAGGGGAAAGTGTTGGTAGGTGAGAGGAAAGATGATGAGGAACCAGAATGGGAAGTGACCAAGGAACAGGAAGAGCTCAAATGGCTCATTGTGGGTGAGGCAGAACAAGGAGTACCTCAGCAGTGGAGTATGACATTACACTATGAAAGGAGATCAGCAACAGAAGGCAATGTATCAGGGAAATTTGGTACTTACTGGGTTTGAAGGTCAGGAGGCACAAATGTCCCTCTTGGAGGACAAATGTAACAACATGCTTACTTTTGCTACAGTATCATTTATTTGAAGTGTACTGGTAAGGTAAAATAACACAACTTACATTATTTTGGATTTCTAAAATCAAACGTACTTTTTAATTATTAAAAACCAATTTTTCATTTGTGTTCTCGTACATTTATACCAAGTAATTTTTTTGATATACGATATTGATACTAAGTAAAATATCTTATGGCAAGTTTAGAGATACGAAAACATTAACATAAAAATCACTAAAAGAGCAAAAAGCTGAAAGTGAGAAGACTAGAAGGTCTTTATCATAATTTTTTTAAGAACTCTATTGATGCAATGTTTGCAAATCACTGGAGCCTAAGGAAAATAATGTAAATGGTTCATTATTTAGCTTATTGAACTTTCCTGCAGTTAGGTTGACAGATAATGCCAATGTTTCCCAATCACTCAAGTACCATTTTAAAAGCATTTTTTATTGAATAAAGTGCTGTGAATATTGCACCCTGGAGCTTTATTTAAGGAAATGGTTCAATTGATGTTTTTTTTTAACCCCAGTGTTGACCTATCTCAACATATTTGGTTAATAAGCAAGACTATCATTTAATAGACTTCACCAGTTTTTTACATTAAGTTTTCTTAATGCAACATTACTCTCACATTTTGCTTATAGATTGACAGTCTTTTGATGAAAGATGATTTTACATATGGTAATATTAGTAGCTTTCTGTGCTGTGTAATCCAGTTCTACAAATCATCTTCGTAATGGACATTAAAGAAAAACTAGACAGCCTAACTATAGTCTGTTCTTCCATTTGGTAAACGTTTTGGAAATATATTGTACAGTTAATGATTTGACATCAAGAATTACTCAAAATTTGTCATGGTTCACTTTGTATGTAATATCCCTGACCAAAAAATGCACCTAGCATTAGCATGCTAATTCTAAAATACGTAGTTATTGCATTAGAGTAGCTTCAGGTAAGTAATGTATTATTTTATATTCTTAACATGAAACAAAGCTCATTGTTTCGTATGATAAGTGATCAATATTTCATTTTCTGTGAAAGAAGGAAAAGTTTCATTTGTCTGCCATTTGTGTTACAGCTGCAGCATAGCAAACCATGCGTACATGCTGGGAAACCCATTGATAAAATAAAAACCAGCTCATGCTCAATTGTTGTAAGTGTGTGACCGGTTCAGATGTGGAAAGCCAGTACCAAACTAATGTAATGAACAATCATAAAAGGATATAAACTAAGTAGACAGAGCAATAAAGTTCAAAGGTCATAGACCCAAGTAATTCAGGGGCATGCTATGAACAGGAGCCTTTGAAGGCCTTTGGCCCTCTTCAGTAAGGAAAGATTGATTAGTCATGATTTTTAATGACTCCTTACTCTCATAAACTAGCTATTTATTGGTTATAGTTTTTCCTTCACAGATATATTCTAAAATATCTCTGCTTCCAACATTTTGAATATTTAAATATTAGGCTATGGTGTAGTGAATCATCCTCTAATTCAAACATTTATGGTGCAGCTGACAACAGAGATTCTGAAATTAATGACAAGGATACAACACTGATCATTTAAAAACAGACAAGCAAATGATATGCCCTTGGAGAAACCAGCTTTTGTGTTTACAAAAGTAAGGCTATAATGTATGAGGCATGCTGTATTGTTTAATTCATTTTATTGTGTGTGCTTATTGAAGCAAGACTAATTGTGTTGTTTTGTCAATGTATTTGTGAAAAGCAAATCATTCAGTAGCATAAAAACATCACTTCCATGACCTTTGAGACCTAC
The DNA here is from genome assembly GCA_003113815.1 of Sphenodon punctatus. Lineage (NCBI taxonomy): Eukaryota > Metazoa > Chordata > Lepidosauria > Sphenodontia > Sphenodontidae > Sphenodon > Sphenodon punctatus. Next base: position 1,002,534 of record QEPC01012832.1, read on the forward strand.
AAAGAATAACTACTCTATAGCTTGCCTTGAATATTGACTGGTAGTTTTTCCAGATGATCAAGCTGTATTTTAAACTTAATAATTTTATTATATTTTAATCGTGAAGGTTCTGGCACAAAAAACATAAAATACAATTATTGATAATTAAATGATCATTGGTATCACAAAAAAAGTATTAATTTGTTTGTATATAACTAGAAGTCTCTGTAAATTATTGCAGACCACATGGGAACAATTTCTCCAAACTTCCCAGAAAATTACTTGGAATCTCTCAGAAATGTTCAGTATTAGAATCTCCCTTCTCCACCAATCCCTAAATAATTCTTTATTTTAAAATGGTTTGCAGTTACCCTGTTTGTTCTGTGTGGAGCAGGCTAATCACAGGTTTATTGGGAGTAAAGCTATCGACTACACTGAAGTTGCTCTTAACTTTGAACCAACTAACCTGAAACTCTGTTTAGGTTAGTTGGTGCAAAATTAAGAGTAACACCAGTTACTCTTAACTTTAAAGAAATTGGAATTCAACTGATGGGCTAGAAAATCTCTGGCCAATCATTACAATAAATAAATTAACCAGTCATTAAAATAATAATTTAAAATAAAGTGGAATTCAGCTGATGAGCTGGAAAATCTCTGACCAATCATCATACTGTATTTGTGTGATGTAGCTGAATGTGGTTTAATATAAATGCAATGCTTTTCTGTCTTTAGCAATATGGAGCAAGAAAGAAAGGTAATAAATCCAAATTTCTTTTATATATTTTTTACAATACTTAGATTGGTAACTGAGATTACCATCCTCAAAAGATCCAAAACTACCAGTTAGATTATAGTCATTAAATTGCCTTTAAAGGCCTGAAAACTTTAGAAAAAAACTATACAGGATGGATTTTGTACGTGTCTTCTGGTTTTTGAGCATGGCACACTGCTGTGATGTGTCACGTTTTCAACCTTTTCTCTGTAGCCCTAAAATCTAGAAGCATACTTTTATTTTATTTTTTAATGAAAGCTTAGGTGCTCATGGTATAGGAAAAATCCAATGATATTGCCATCATGTCCTTAATGGTAACACATTCCTCTTTTAAGCTAACTCTTGTTGTACAAATCTGTTTAAAATAAAATGTTAAAATAATGTTCAGCAGTGCCTGCCTGGTACTGAGCCTCAAGCATAAAACTACAAGAAATCTGGAGAGGTTTTATGCCAGAGGTAATGTTTACATCATCCTTTGATAAAAATGTTTGTTACAATACCAAATACAGGCATTTATGTAATCCTTCTGGCAGGACAGTATGTTTCTTCATATACAGAACAATAGCTCTATCAACGTTAGGTAATAGAAGTTCAGATATATAACTCTTGTCGTTGACAATGCCTTTCCCAAGGCTGGCAAAACACATTTGGTCTAGCTGCCACATGCTAGTGTTGTTTTTGTAGCTTTGTCCATTCACACTAGGACTGAACAGAGTAGAAGAAAAAGTATTTGTGAGTAGCCAAGTACTAGGCCTGAGCTTTTGAGAGCTACTTGGTAATACTGTAAAATATTGTACCATTTGGTACTCGGTAAAATACCAGGTATTTTGCTGAATATTTTGAGTCCCCCTAAGTGGCGGCCAGGAACTGGCAGCAAAACAAACTCACAGAGAGGATGTGGCCTGTGGAGTCTAAGCAGAGGCTGCTCACCACCTGCCGCCACCACCGCCAGTGAGGTCCTCTCATTGCTGCATGTCTCCTGGCTGCAGGCCTGGAGATCAGGCTGCCATCTTTTCTCTGGAAGCATGCTGGGAAATGTAATCCAGCAGGCTCCCAGAGAGTAGATCTGGGAGCATGCTGGATTACATTTCCCTCTTATTTAAATGAATCCCAAAATTTTCAAAATATGTAGAGGAATCAAGGATTTATAAATATACCCAATTTTATAAGCATTCATAATAATAGCAGTAAGCACCTGATATATATGTGCGACAAAACGTTGAGGGAAGGGATCTTACCAGAAGTTACAGATTCACCTGAAGGAAAGGATCCTACAAGAATTTACAGATAATCACCTGTGTTTTATATAATATACGTTGTATCATCTTGTACATATGTAATCATCTGTGATTTGTATATTTATATGCTGTTACTGCTATTTGTCCTTTGTACATATATATCAGGTGCTTACTGCTGTTATTATTATGAATGCTTATAAAATGGGATATATTTATAAATCCTTGATTCCTCTACATATTTTGAAAATTTCGGGATTCATTTAAATAGGAGCTGACTTTTAGAGCAGTCTCCCCTTTTTGATGGCATAATTGTACGGATGTACTGCTCTTTATACATTTTTTTGTTATAAATTTGGACTGCATTTCCCAGCATGATCCCAGAAAAAAGATGGAAGCCCAGTCTTCCGGCCTACAGCCAGGAGACATGAAGCACTGGGGGACCACATCAGCGTCGCAGCACTCAGAGGACCACACCGGCAGTGGCAGGCAGCACAGGCCACATCCTCTAGGTGAGTTTGCTTTGCTGCCCCTGCCCCCTCATGCGCCTACCTCATGCGCCTACCCCCCTTCTGCCCGATGTACCCAATTGCTTGATCGAGGAGTTATCAAGAAACCGATAAAATTGAGTGTAGCACCATGATCCTCGGTAAAACCGAGGACCAAGTTCACCCCGAATTCACACCCTGAACTCAGTAAGCATGCTGAGCACGGTAAGCAGCCATTCAGGATATTTTCTGTATAGCAGTAGTTCTGCTGGCAGTCACCCCTCATCCTTCATCCATGCTTATGAACTGGAAGGAGGTTACAAAAGGGGTGCAGCACTGCTCAGCCTGCCTCAGTGATTCCAACTGTGATACAGTTTGATGATCAGAAGTGCAGCCTTTCCGTGCGCGGTCTTCTGTGATCAACTTACTTATTTGTATTTCCTTTCATTTCTAGGCCACCCCTCTTGTAAAAGCCCACGTACAATATAAATGATAAAGCAATAGTAATACAACAATAAAAATAGAATAACACTCATATTAAAAACAATCTGACCCCATGCACTCTGTCACAGAAAACATTCCACACATCCCACTAACCCTCCCCTGCCGCTCAAGGTAACATGGGCAAGCAGCCTGTCTTTGCCTCTTCTCTCCCAGAAGCCTGCCTCTTGCAAAGCCGTGAAACAGATTGACACCACTCCATGTACCATGTCAACCTCATTCACCTGCTATCTCTGTGTTATCAGCATTGTCAGAAACAGCACTACCTCTGCAACCAGTGCAGGTACCTACAACAGCCATTGCACTGTTGACAGCACCAATGTAGCAGATGTCTGTGATGCTTTCTTTGCTGTTGGCAACAAAAACACAATACCGGTCCCCTTGAGCAAGCACCCTCCCCACGCAAACTTTGGCACCAAATTTAAAGGTCTGTCCATAAGCACTTGTTTCACCAGCATCATATAGAATCCTGGATATGTTGAATCCCCATACAGTCATACACCAAAAGACCCAATAGACATTAGCAACACTTCCGGATTGTTGCTTTCTCCCTCAGAGGACTCCAAATATTTTCAGGCATTGCTGCACAAAAGATGTCTACCTCCATCACCTTCCCCACAGTGAAGTTGCAGGATACACCATCTGGATCTATTTTTAGAACCTTGGGCCAAAGTGGCCAAGATCATGGTGACTGTTCTGTATGGCTTGCAGGATCCAATAGAGGTAAAAGAAAGAAACCTTTTTCAATACCAACATTATGTAGGGAGACCAATTTCTAAAAAGGTTACCACAGTTTTTCTAAAAAAAAACCAATCTGTTTTTCGAACATCCTGCACCAAACCCCTGAGTCATAGCAGCATCCCACCTCCAACGTACATACTTCTATAATGTGCTGTCCACCAGAGAGGGACAAAAGCTGGATGGTAGTGGAAGAAACTTATGTTCTTCAGCAACAATGGTGATGCAAATAGCAAATTCAACATTTCCCAGAGGACAAAATAGGCCAGCACAGATCTCAGGACAAAGGAGGACTAGAAGAGCTTCAGGTCATACAATTTCAGTTACTCACAACAAAGGATATCTTATGCTTTCTCAAGAGCTATGGCATCAACAATCTCTTTACAAAGGCATTTTTGGCTCAGATTAGTGGCCCTATAGACTGACAGTAGACTTGGAGCTGAGAACCTCAAATTCAGTGTGACAGCCCCTCTTACAGAAAGATGTGCTGAGCAGAACCATTGGGTGAAAACAAATGAGACAATAGCCCGCAGTAGCCCACCACAGTTCAGTGGCCTCCAGATGTTCACCCACTCCTACCATGGGGTGGGCGGGCAGCTGCTACCGAAGGTGTCGTCCAGGGAAGGTTGGCAATGCAGCACAGGCTAAGTCTCGCCCAGCCAGGCTAATCCAGGCTAACGTGTACCCTCCCCTCTGTTAGGCCCCACCAAGCCCTGCTGTGAGGTGAGGTCCAAGGATTGGGGCCAGAGGAGCGCACTCACCCCAGCCGCCAAACAGCTGATTGGGGGAGAGGAGCCTCCTCTGTTCCTCCAGCCCCACCCTATCAGCTGTTTGGTGGCCAGGGTGAGTGTACTCCTTTTCCCCCTGCACCCCCAATTAGCTGCTTGGTGGCTGGGGTGAGCGGGCTTCTCCTGCCCCTCCCCTCCCCCCATCAGCTGTTTCACAGCAGCTCCTTCCAGCAGCCTGATCTTGCTGCGCAGCAGGAGTCGGGGAGACCTGGTCTGTGTGGATGGCTCCTCGGCTGATCCATGGCATGGAGGGACTTGTGACAGAAGCCCCCCCCCCCGGATTCCCCAGGTGGGACTGCTCATTTGAACTGCCCTCCCCACCACCCCAGAGTGATGGCCCTCCCCAGGGCAAGCAAGGGAGCCAGCTCACACTTGTTTCATTTGTTTTCACCTATTGAGACACAGAGCCATAACGTTCAGGATAGTGTAGTCTTCATGGCACAGACAACATTCCTGCTCCTCCTCAATTAAGGCTCAGCAATATTATAACGTCGATTCCTCTTGCGTGCAGCTTCCTCAGTGCTCTCAGGAATACTTTAGCAAGAGCTACTGAAAACCAAAAACAACATCTTGTAACCATACATCTAAGACCTCTGCTTCTTTGCAATCCCAGCAGTAAGTTAGAAGGGAATTGAGAACTATGTTTCTGAAGACTTCCCCAGCCACGCTCCCTTTTGAAGACTGTCTGATCACTTATTCTCTCACTGTTGGTGACCTGTCACAATGGATAGATAGTATTTTAGAAATAGCTACCAAAGATTGAAAATCATCCCGCTACCCCATCACTTTTCAGTTATCCATCCACAAGTAAATAATGATGAAAAATGCATGCTCTTCTTTTGAAAGGAGCAATAGAGGAGGTTACCCAAATTTCTGTGGTAGGGGATTCTATTTCCATTATTTCCTAATGCTGAAGAAAGAAGGCTGTATTCAGTTACTGACTTCTATACTCTAAATAGGTATGTTGGGAAGATGTGCATCCTGTTGGCCTCCTTCACTTCCGTAATCTTGTCTCTTCAGATTGATGAGATTCATACATGGCCTCCCATTTCAGAGATGCATTCTTTCCAGATCGACATACAGCCTTCATATCCCAAGTACCTTCAGTTCCCATAATCACAGGATGCATGCAGATGTCTCTTCCTGGATAGGGTGCTCCAATTTGGACTCTCAGTACTACCAAGGATACTTAAAAACTACATTTCATGTGTAACTATTAACTTAGTTCCAGGATGTCTAAAGGATTACAACATTCTAACCACGCAGATGGTGAAAATGACTGTTGTATAACAGTATTTATTTAGAATGTTCTGATAAAACCTTGAAAAGGTGTTATACAAAAACGTTCTAAAACCCGGAAGCAAGGCACAAGCATCACAATTTTTAACATTCTAACTATCTGGCCAGTCACCTTCAGAATAACATTAAAAAACTACACTGTTCTAAACTTTATTTATTTATTTTATTGCATTTATATGCCGTCCCCTCCTGCACAAGCATCTTGGGGCAGCTAACAGCATTTTAAAACACACAAAATTTTAAAATTCAACATCACCCCACGTTAAAATAACCCAACAATAAAACTCCCACCCATCCCGTCTCACTTGGTAAAGGGCCGGCAGAACAGCCAAGTCTTACACTGTCTACAGAAAGAGGAGAGGTATACAGCCAGGTGGACCTCCAACAGGAGGGAGTTCCACAGCCATGGAGCAGCCACCGAGAACGCCCTCCTCATGGTCGACACCCGGGAAACCCAGGGGACCTCAAGGAGGGCTCCCCCAGCCGACTACAGAGGCTGATCCAGAATCTGGAGAGTGAGGTGGTCCTGCAGATAGGTGGGGCCTAGGCCGTTTAGGGCTTTAAAGGTCAAAAACAACACCTTGAATTGGGCCCAGAAGACTATCCGCAGCCAGTGCAGAGAACAGAGCACTGGAGTAATCTGCTTGCAATGACACGTCCCCTTAAGGAGACGAGACACCACATTTTGCACCGGCTGCAGTCTCCGGACCGTCACCAGGGGTAGCCCCATGTAGAATGCATTACAATAGTCTAATCTTGAGGTAATAAAAGCATGGATGATCGTGGCAAGGTCCGATTTCGGGACATACGGCCTAAGTTGACGTAACAGATGTAATTGGCAAAATGCGCCTTTTGCCACAGCCACCACCTGGACTTCCAGGCAAAACTGTAGATCCAGGCGCACCCCTAGACTACGGACCTGAGATACCACGGGAGGACGGACCCCATCAATGATGGGGGCCATCACTCCCCCGGCTTTGCCCACAACCATCACCTCCGTCTTGTCAGGATTTAACTTCAAGCGACTTGCCCTCATTTGGTACTCCATAGCTGACAAACACCGGATAAGCACCAAGACTGCCAGACCTGGGTCTGATGAAAAAGAGAGATATAATTGGGCGTCATCAGCATATTGATGACACCTTACACCAACCTCTCTGTCGACCTCCCCCAAGGGCTGCATATACACATTGAACAGTAGCGGGGATAAGATAGAACCTTGCAGAACTCCACACGTGAGGACCCAGGGAGAAGATGAACAATCACCCAGCACCACACGCTGTATTCTCCCAGCCAGGAAGGAGTAACACCATTCAAGAACAGTCCCGCCCACCCCTGCCCAATCCCACAACCGAGTCACCAACAACCAATGATCAACTGTATCAAATGCAGCCAAGAGATCTAATAGAATCAACAGGGTCAAACTACCCTGGTCCAACTCTCAGGAGAGGTCATCAACCAAGGCCACAAGTGCAGTCTCCATGCCATAACCTGGATGAAAGCCAGACTGAGGGGTCCAGGAAACTGATCTGATCCAGATGCTCCCGAAGCTGCCGAGTCACCACTCATTCAATAACCTTCCCTAAAAAGGGAAAGTTAAAGACTGGCCGATAGCTGGCCAGGGTGCCAACGTCCAATGATGGCTTTTTCTGCAGAGGCCGCACCACCACCTTCTTGAGGCAGTTCGGTACCCTGCCCTCCCTGATGGAGGTGTTGAAAGTCCTGGACAGCAATGGCCCTAATGTCTCCCAACTGGTTTTAACCAGCCAGGATGGGCACGGATCTAATTCACAATAAGTGGCTTGAACACTTCCAAGAACATCCCCCGCATCAGAGGGTAACACATCTTGAAATTCATCCCATAAAAGAGGCCAAGATGGGGTTTCAACTGCCTCTGATTCACCCACTGTTAAAAGTGCTACCTTGAAACTGTGATGAATTTGAGCGATTTTTATCTGCAAAAAAGTCCACGAAAAAGTCACAGCGAGCATTAGATAACTCTGGATTCAGGCAGAGGGAGACTAGACTGACGAGCCCCCTCACCACCCGGAAAAGCTCAGCTGGACGGGACTTTAGCAGATACGATGAGGGCAGCAAAGAAGGCCTTCTTTGCTGTCCGCACCGCCACAGTATAGGTACGTAACCAGAATCTGTCACAATCTGTCAATTTCAGTACAAGAATGACAGCACCGTTGCTCTAACTGCCACCCTTCTCACTTCATCCACAGCAGCTCCACGGGGACCTGCGTTGTTGGCGATTAGGGAGCGGACACCTCGGAGCTGTACAGTCAATGACCTCCATCAACACAGAATTCCAAATGGTCGCAAGGTCATCGAAAGAACGGCCATCGAGATCAGAGGGACTATCCCCCAGAGCATTCCGAAATCTCTCTGGTTCCATAAGCCTCTGAGAGAGAACCAATCGAACTGGCTCTGCACCCTCCCGAGAACCGACATGCGCCAGGATATCAGCCTGGAAGAGATAATGATCCATTCATGACAAGGGCATTTTTGACACCTCCCCCACCAATGTATCCCCCGCCTCAAGGCCAATGTAAAATATGTCCAGGGTATGTCCTCCAACGTGTGGGGCCCAGAATTCTCTGAGACAGGCCCGTGGTTGTCATGGTGGCCATGAACTCACAGTCCGCCCCTCCAAGACCAGTATCGGCATGGATATTGAAGTCCCCCAGGACCACCATTCTAGGGGACCGCAAGACCACCTCCAACACCAGTTCAGTCAGAGCAGGCAGGGAAGCTGTTGTACAGGTAGGTGCACAGTATATCAGCAGCAGCCCCACTCAGTCTCTGACCAAATCCAACACCAGGTGGAGGCTCTCAATTCCCATGATAGGTTGCACAGGAAATCTCCTCCCAGACCATATATCAAAAATAATGGCTACACCCCCCCATCCCAGTCCCTCCAGCCACAGCTGATGCTGGGCAGAGTACCCAACTGGAACAAGGTCAGCCAGTATAGGCCCCGACTCAGTGTCCAGCCAGGTCTCCGTAATACACACAAGTCGGCCACCAGATCACCTCCCGGACCATAGTTGACTTATTGGCAGCTGACCTCAAATTTATCAGCATCAAACCAAGGCCAGGTGTCCTCTGATTAACAATCACCTCACCACCTGACCAGGGGCCGTTGAGCAGGACAGATGTTAAACATCTTTCCCATCTCACAGATCTAACTCACCTCCTGGAAGGACCATAATTTCCCCAGCCCGTCATGACCCCTGTAGCTGAGGACCCAACACCCACCCACCCCCGGTCCACCACCACCCCGACACCCCCAGAGGCCATCCCACCAGCCCTCCAAGAGAAAACACCCCATCCCCTGTCATTTAAAAACAGCCTGAAAGACTGAGCTCAGGAGGAAGGGAACAGAGATGAGGGCCTGCAGTCTAAGATAGGGGGATGGATCTATGGCATAGATCCATGAACTGGACTCTCCCCTTCCTTTCCCCATCTGAGCACTCCTTAAGCTCCCCTGCCTCCAACTCCTATCCAGCCTGTAAAGCTTGTATTAATTTTCAAAGTGACCCACAAGAGATTCAAGTTTAGTCACTCCTCCATGTATCTGGACAACTTGCTCCTGGGAGCTGACTCACCAGACAATTTAACCATGTCCCATCTGCACTTGTTCTATGAGACCATGGTTTTCATATAAATGAAAAGAAATTGTATATCTCAGCAATTCAAATATTTTGCTTACAGTAACTGTCCTCAACACTCAGACAGAAGAAGATAGTTTTTTTTTCACCATCTACTACAGTGATAAGGTGCACCTACACATCTTTAATAAAAATTAATTATTAGTAAATTCAATTTAAGTCCCGCCCTATTCCAAAAAGGGCTCCGGGTCTGAGTAAGAGACATCACACCTTTTTCCTGTCTGAGATTCTGTCCCTTGCAATACTGGCTGCCATCATACATTGCCTAGTCAACCACTCTTTGCAACTACAGCCTTGCGCTCTGGAGGAGGACCATCCAATAAGCCACTGTTCTACAGAGAATATCCCAGTTTTCTGCCTGCTACACTCAGGATCCCCGTGGTGTGTACAAACAGAGCACATCTCGAGGAACACAGTTAGAGGTAAGTAACCTTTCTTTTGTGACGACTTTATAAAATTTGCAACCAGTTGCATTTTAACCACCGAGTTAATTCTTGTGCCTCCTCAGCTACAGTATCAGTGAGCACTGATCAGTTCTAAACAAACTTATAGAATTGTCTGCCAGGTATAACACTCTAAAATGACTGTGCTACAAATTGCTAATTCAAATGGTCTGTGAAGCCAAGCATAAACTAAATAATAAACAGATGTGAGTCACCAAATATAGAACACTTGAGTCCTAGCTGCAAAGGGACACAAATGAGATGATAGGGTATTAGCAGAAAGATGCAATTTACAGGTCAGAATGTAATAGTAACCTTTCACTGTGAAAATTGAAAATTAACCTTGTGAGTTTTGGATCATTTGCAGCTTATATGGTAGTTTTATTGGCGAAGAGAAATCTTTAAAAGACATTCTTTGTTATTTGAATCTAAAAATGGTGTTTTTAAAATGTGCTCGTCTCTTGCTCTCCTTCTGTGTAATCATCTCTGCTCCAGATTTTTATCTTTGGTATCTAAAGCAATATTCACAGCAATGACAACTTAAGAGTTTCTTATTCTGGTTTATCTGACCTTTCCTCAAATGAATCTTTCCCATAAGGGACTATAATAGAGTGACCCTACTACATTGTGTTTTGATGTTTTTCCTACAGGACTATTGTTTTTCCTACAGGAATATTGCTGTCTAGTTTTTAAAAGATTTTTTTTAAAAACAAAAACAACCACCAGAACTGACTAAAGTGCAGTGTGCCCTCTGCAATTTCATCAGTTGGATGCCAAGAACTAGGGCTGAAATGAGAATCAAATTAATTCTCACAAGAATCTCAGCCCTGGTGAAATCTTGCGAGATTATCGTGAGGAACTCTAGAACCTCAAAATAGCAATAAAAAATGATCTGCGCATACACAAAATGGCCCTGCATGCGCAGAACAGCCCTGGAGGCTATTTGTGTGCATGTGCAGACTATTTATTTGCTGTTTTGAGGTTCTCAAGTTTCTCGAGAGACTCTCAAGATGAGAAAATCTTGTCGAGAAGCCTATTCTCGATGAGATTTTCAACGAGGGCCAAATCTGTTTCAGCCCTACCAAGAACCCAGTGGTGTTTGGTAACTGGGGAATAAAGTGCAGTTCTGAAAGATGAACTGGAAAAGTACAGCAATGGCCCCCTTCAGGCTGGGGCTCTACACCAGTCTCAGCAAGGATCAGGAGCACTGCCTGCCAGTGTTACAAAGGTTGGCCAGAAGCCCCCAGGGAGGACTGCCTCCTCTACTCAGTGAGTGGGGCCACCCAGTAGCTTTATTGCAAGCCATCCACTCCTGAGGCTCACGGTGGCAGAAACCTGTGGTGAGGCTCCTGGCTGCTGCCCCCCCAGTGGTGAGAACCTTGGCAGTTACAGCAGGCACCACAGAGCAGTGGCATGGCTTTCAGTGGGTCCTGGTCACACATGCAAACACACCACAGCAACTTCTAGAGGTTCTCCTGGCTGCGGCCCCTCTACAGCAGTAGCAGCCTGAAAGGGGGGGCTCTTGCTCCACTAAGGTAAGCCCCATCCTACACTTAGGAGCCCCACCTCCTTGCCAGGGCTGGACTTAGGAATTTTGTGCCCCTAGGCTGCCACCGCCAAGCCCTGCCCCCACGCTGCATGTTCATGGGTGGGGGAGCTCCATGTGAATGATACGGCGCGCATGCCTGCGGTGACAGTGTGTGTGCACCCACCTGCCTAACACGCATCCCCACTCACCCCCCATTTGTCCCCACGTATGGAGTAACTGGGGAAAATGGAGGTTGCGCCGTGGGTACGGATGAGCGGGAGATGAGTGGGGATGCGTGTGAGGTTGTGTGCATGCCACACCCCATTGCGCCCACGGACCCCTCCCACCCGGCAGAGCCATGTAAAAAGGGCATGTGAGGAGCCACTCAAAGAAGAACAGAAGGTTGCTTTCTTGTAAACAAGGTTCTTTGAGATGGCTCCAGACATTCTCACACCACCACCCCCAGCTCTGCATGGAATTTTTTTCTTATATTCTTAGAAAGGATTGGAAGGAACTGTCATTCTGAGGGGGGAGAGTGCTTTTTATAGTAGAGGAGCTCAAGACCATCACGTGGTCTATTATTTTAATAGGGTGAGCACGCACAACCCAGATGTGAGAACGTTGGGAGCTATCTCGAAGAACCTTCTCTACAAGGCAACAACCTTCTGATCACTCATGTGGGGAAGAGTTGTTTGTAAACAAATAGCTTTATCTCCCATTCCGATCGTGTCCCGCTGCTGCTGCAGCACTACTAACAGGCAGATGGCAGAGGCAGGTGAGGGATGGGAACCCAGGCAGGAGCCTTCAGCTGCGGGCAGCAGCCTCGGCTGTGCAGGGAGAAAAATGAAAATGGCGGACCTAAGGTGCCTGTCCCTAAGGCTGGGCCTGCTCCTTGCTTTAGGGTGCAGATAATTGAGACGTGAGCCCAGGCCCTGCACTAGAGGTGTGCACCAGTGACCCAATATGGAATTTGTAATTTTGTTACTTCGTTATTATGTAGCTTCTGATTTTGTTATATATGAATTTGTTGTCGTTATTGAACTTGGGGGTTTTTTTTCATTGATTTCTATGGGAAATTGGTTTCTGGCTGTACCTTCTTCATTTATTATCAGATATGCTTGAAATTTGGACTGATTTTATTCCTTTACCCATGGGATCATACCTGCCACGTTTCATAAAGATTGGATAAAGGCTTCCAATTCTGCAAGCACTTGAGGTTTTGTAGTTTACGCAAACATTTGTAGCTATAACGTCTTTGTTTTCCAAGCAATTTGGGTAAAATTTGTACTTGTACCCATCCTGAAAGGGATCATCCCTGCCAACATTCAGGAAGATTGGATAAAGGGCCCTGATTTTATTAGCAATTTAATCATTTCATGGTTTGTACACACATTTCCAGGGATAGGTCTTTGTTTTCCATCCAGTTTGGATGAACTTTGGACAGGTTGTTTCCCTCACCCAAGGGATCATCCTGGACACATTTTAGAAAGATTGGATAAAGTGTCCCAATTTTATAAGCAATTTCAGTTTTGTGGTTTTAACAGAAATTGCAATTTTTCTTAAATTCACTTGCAGGTGTTGCCTCTGTTTAAACTGTAGAGGTTTTACTAGATACATCTTTTTGGAGAATTTGTACAGACTCATTCTCTGGAGATGCTTCTCAAACTTCTAACTTGCCAGTACCCAATAACTGCAATCAGGGAGACTTGGGGGTGGGCACTGGGGTGCAAATATAAGCTCCTGCCAAGCTGCACAGTTTCCATCATGGTTAGATCTTTTGTGTGGCTCGTAGGCTAGTTCAGTGCTCTGTGTGTGTGACTGTGCCGTAGTCTTCAGCCTAACTTCAAGTGTTCAAAAAAGCAGAACTTTGCACCTGCTCTCCCCCACCTATCCCACCCACAGATTTTGGGGTGCCAATGACTGGTGCCAGTGCCTCTGGCTCCTCTGCTCTGCCCACCTCCTCCTATCTCCCTGTACAAATTCTACCCAGACATGCGCTGGGAGACTGGCCCATAGGAGGTAATGATCCGTTTATAACAAAGGCACTGCTGACACCTCCCCTACCAAAGGATCCTCTGCCTCAAGGCCAGTGCAAAACATCAGGTCCAGGATTTGCCCCCCATCATGTGTCAGGCCGATGACTACTTGAGGCAGGCCCATGGTTTCCATGGCAGCCATGAACTTATCGAATATTTCTGAAACTTGGCACAGATGATTCCTTGTGTTAAGGGTACGCTATATCCGAGTTGCATCCAAATTTGATGGGCAGAAAGGACGTTACAGCCATAAATGTATTAACACCATAAAGCTTTAAAATGCAGTCCTCCTGGAATTTGGCAGACATGTACCCTTGGGTGAGAGGTACAATCTCTCCACATTTTACTAAATTCAGACACAAAACAAAAAACATACAGCCTAAAATATGTGTCCCATGGTCAGGAAATAACAAAATAACTACACAATCCAAATTTATTTTATTATTTTGTAATCATTTAATTCATTATCGTTATTGTAAAAATAATAATGAAATTGCTAAATTCGTTAGCATTATTATAATAATGAATACGAAATACAGACCCCTACCCTGCACAGCCTTAATTACGCCCCTGACAGAAAAGGTGGAGCAGAAGTATTTTTCTCCAAGAGTCAAAGCACCTAGAGCCAGCCCTGGAAACTACCTAGTAAAGAATATGGAGTGTTCAATCATTTTTCTAAAAGATTTTGTGTTTGTGGTCGGGAAATGAAATGGTAATTATAAGCATATGAAAAATATTGTACTGAAGTATATAAGTAACATTCAAAACAGAGAAAAAATACTGCTCTACTGAGTTAGACATCTTTTTAAAATAGTTTTTCACTAGGGGGAAAAAATAAAGTTCCCAGTTCTTTTTCTGAGCACTAAGGTGTAACGATGCATTGGAATTAATTTAGCCAGCATTTGTCAAAAATGTGCAGTACAAAAGTTTGTTTTTCTTTGTAGAATATTCATTTAAGCATATTACATTTTATATAGTAAAACACAGGCCAGGTGAGGGGTGCGTGGGTGCAGACCGGTCCATGCGCGGTGGGTGAGCAGGGCGTGTACACGGCTGTAAACATCCCCTCCCCCACACTCATGCCCACATACGGAGCAACCTCCATTTTCCCCAGTTGCTCTGTGTGTGAAGATGAGTGGAGATGCATGTTAGGCGGGAGCGCACACACACCCCCCACTCACCCCGTGCACACTGCATCCTTCATGCAGGTCGCACCTGCTCATGAACATGCAGATTTCTGCATGTTTATGAGTGGGAGAGGCCCATGTAAAAAGGGCCACAGATATAGTATGTTTTACATGAAAGGCAATAAACTTAAACGTTCTAGTGAATAAAGTATGTTGGGAAAATTTAATAGAAGAAATTTTAACTTTTTAGATAGCTACTTTTTAAAAACTGTATATCAAAAGTTTTATTGTGAATTCTTGCATTATTTTAATTGGGTTTTACTTACTCAAATCTGCATATTGTGGAATAATAATTTTATGTTTTGTTTATATTTTATTGACATGTCTTCTGTAACATTAATTAGACAAACCAGCCTGTTTTACTACTAAAGGTGTTAAAAGTGTTTCTGAACAGCATATTCTAAGTACAGTACAGATCTCCTTCAGTGAATAGCTGCATATGAAAAATGAAAACCAAATGAACTGTTTCATATACTGTACTGGATTGTTTTATTTAAAAAATCTTTATACAATAACATTTAAATGATTGGCAGTTGCACAAAAATCCTTGTGCGCAATGTCTATAAACAACACATATGATTTGTTTAATGTCTTAAGATTCTTGGCATCCAAAATTAATCCAGTTGTTCGTCTTCACTACGGTTTACACAAGGGTATAATTGACCTTTAACACTTCAACATGGTTTTTCTCTAGGTAGCTCTGGTGCAGTGGACAGAGATTGTTGGCCTTACCCTGGTTAACCGGGATCTAACCTCAATGCAGCTGAAGACCCCTGGTGGACAGATTCTAACATACTACATTCTGCAAATTTTCCCCTTCACATCTGAGAGCAAACGCATGGGAATCATAGTGAGGGTATTTTTTTTAATACTTTAAGAATTGTTTGTCTTTTTTACCAAGTCCTTTTGCAGTATATTAGTTAATTTCATGTAAATATGACATATAAAATTGTTGCTTTTCAGATATAAAAAGTTTGTAAACTGCATGAATAATACGAATTTAACCAAAACCAACGTTCACAACAAAATCTACAGTCGAAAATATAAAGCTAAGACTGACATGGTTCAGCAAAACTCACATCAGCACAAAAGGCTAACAAATGCCAAACATTTGCAGGATCGTGTTCTCAGATCCTGGCCCTGCAAGCTCCTCCATGTAGGTGAATCTCTCTCTGTACAGAAATCTGTGTGTTCATGAGTGGGAGAGGCCCATGAGAAGGACGCGGTGTGGGAACATGCGGTGAGTTGGGGTGAGTGCGCGCTTCCACCTAACATGCATCCCCCACTCATCCACACGCATGGAGCAACCAAGGAAAATGGTGGTTGATCCATGCATGGGAATGTGTGCGGGTGCGTGGGAGTGCATGTGCCCGCCTACCCACCACACATCCACCGGTGCGCCCACAAACTCCCCCCTCCCTCGCCCCCCACTGCGGGGCCGTGTAAAAAAGGCCTTAGTTACTACAGTTACTCACAGACAAAGCAACTTTTAGGATCAGGGCCTGAAACTCCATTTTAAATCCTGAAAGTTAAAAATAATATTAAGAGCCAAATATGCTTAATATACAGAAAAACAGGTGGCTGACAATTGGTGAGTTGTAAATGGCAAAAATATAGTAGTTCCTCATAGAAATATTGAAAGACCCTTTATACCATGAAACATTGAAAAACCTATAACAGTTTTCAAAAGTAGAATGTAATTTTATTTTTCCAACACAAAATTTGAAAGAAAAACTGATACCAAAATCTGACATTGTTTTCATTATTTATTATTATTATTATTATTATTATTATTATTTATATAGTGGTGGTAATGCACCTGGCACTGTACAATCCACAGTCAGAGACCGTTCCCTGCCCCGAAGGGGCTTACAATCTGAGGAACAAGGGAGGGGGATACGAGGGAGAGGTAAACATCATGAAAGACAAGAGTGACATTCATGAGGTTGAGAAGTTAAAGAATCAAGTGCTTTGCTTAGTTACAGTGATTTAGGTTCTGAGTGAGGGGGAAAGGATACAGTATCACTAATGACAAGCTAGGGAAGGCCTGACGGAAGAGGTGTACTATAGTGTGGAAATTCATATAGTGTAGTGTATTCATGTACTATAGTGTGGAAATTCATGACTTTTACATTGGTAGGACATGTAAAAATAGTTTATTTTATATTCCCTTTTCTTCTTGCAGAAAGCTGCTCTATGTAGCAGTGACATTTAAAATATGTGAGATAATGAAATAATTTTGAAATACCTTTTATATATTTTCAAGGAGCAAATAACATGACTCCCAAATTGCTACTTCCCTATTTATAGTTGACTTTCTTGTGTAGTTCCCTATTTATGCAAATAAATAGGCAGTCTGGTATAGCAGTGATTTGGGGTTATAAAGTTGTTGATTTACACAATCAGTTTCTCCTAGGGAACTGCATCTTAAAAAATACAGTATGGACTATGCAAGAAAGTCAACAAAAAATAGGGTAATAGTCATTTCGGAGTCATTTGGGAGTCAAATAGCATTTGTTCCTTGAAAATATATACAAGGTATTTCAAAATTATTTCATCGAGTTACCTATTTTAAATGTCACTGGTACATAGAGCAGCGTTCTGCAATAAGAAAAGAGAGACTGCTGCTGTCCTCAACTCACGTGTGCCAGCAGAATCTCACTGAAGTCGGCAAGGCTCCATCAGTGCAAGTGGTTTGAAGATTTGCAGCCAGAATCCCCACCTTTTCTCTTTGGTTCTCTGTGCATGGTGACAAAAGCTACACTTGAGCACATGTATTCTCTGCACATGCAAGGTTCCCCCAGCAAAGTCCCCCACCTCCTGACTGTACCACCACCCGCATCGGCATCAGCCGCTACAGCCCTGCCTCTCCCACTCTCAGGTAGCAGTGCAATTGGGAGGTGGGGAACTTTGCCAGGGCGCGCTCTGTGTGTGGGTGCAAATGTAGCTTTGGTCGGTGCATGCACACCTTGGATCAAGGCCATTGGCTGTAAATTCAGCTGTTAAATGTTTAGCACCCAGACTTAAGACACTTGAGGGTTGATATGCTATACATTTAAAAGGCGGTGGATGAGGCTTCCTGCTACTAACTACTTCAAATTTATTTATTCTATTCTTTTTTCATTTTATATGGTGGCACTTTAATAAATGCAATCATTTTGTTTCAACAGTACAGAATATTTTTTTTTTATTTTTTTTTTAAATTGTAGGAGGAATCTACTGGCGAAATCACATTTTATATGAAAGGTGCAGATGTCGCAATGTCCACCATTGTACAGTATAATGACTGGTTGGAAGAAGAGGTAAAGTACAATAATGACAACTATTTCACCTTGTGAGGGGAACAAAATGAATGCTCTATTTTGTCATGCAGAAATATTTTAAGAGCCGATATTTTTAAAGAACAGAAGGCAAACAATAATCTCTTCTTTAACACAGATGTTAGTTGAATAGGCTCAAAGATGGAAATCCTGAGCCAGAGCAGTAATGGATTGTGAAATGCAATTAAGTGTATCATGAATGGATTTTTAAAGAATTGCAGTTTTCAATTTTGGTATAACTCAGAAACGAAAGCAAAGTTAACTGTTTGACTGAACAACAGAATGGCTTAGACAAAACTGAGAATGTTTTCACTATGTGACTTTCCCAAACAAACAAACATATAAAACGTCCTATTATACATCATCCGATTTGTCCAGGAAGTCATTTCTGTCTATTTTTAAATTAAGTGGATAAGAAAAAGAAATTGTTAAGTGGGTAAGGAAAAGAAAGAAGAAGGAATTGTTAAAATTCCAGAATTCTATAAAAATATCATGATTGTAATTAAAGTGAAATAAATCTTCTTAACTATGCTTATATAAATGCATTTTTACAGTACGGTATATTTAAATTACAGATATAGCTATTTAAATATTCTCTACTGTGTAGCTGTATGAGACACCAGCCATCATCTTAATCTGACCTTACATATACACAGTATGATAATATGATGATTGATCACCCACAACAAAATAAATGGTCCCCAGTATAACCACACCAGAAAAAGGAATAATACCTAGGACCACCACATGGCTAAATTAAGGATCATATGTCTAGAAAAATACCTAAAAGGGATCACACATGCAAAAATGTAATTAATTTATTGGCACCTTCTTGTGTAAAAAGTGAGCATAACACTTAACCAGGTGTACCAAACTACTATGTCAGTTATAACTGGTTAAGTGTTATGCTCACTTTTTACACAAGAAGGTGCCAATAAATTCATTTAATTTTTGCATATGCAATCCCTTTTAGGTATTTTTCCAGGACATATGATCTTTAATTTAGCCATGTGGTGGCAATATGATGATCACACCACGTATGTTCATAATGGTATTGGCAATATGAATCAATATCTGCTTCAGGGCAGCTTGATTTAATCAGGGACATGAATAAATTAAACTCCCTGAAGACTTAGCGAAATGTCATAAAAATTACTTTTGGCGATAATGATGCACAATTAATTGTAAAATACTTGTTTAATTTATTTAGCATTATGAGGTCAAATCAATAAGTGTTTTGCAATAGACAGACAACATCAGGCTTATTTTTTTCATGAAGACAGCTAAGACTACATTTAATGTAAGGTGTGTTTAATCCGCACAGAATGAAATCTTTTTTTATTGTATAGTTGCTGCTTAACCCTATTACATAGACCTTTAACCATTTAAAAGGAATATTCCTTTTTTAAAAGATTAGCAGGAGAAAACTAAGTGGCTTGGCTTTAGGATACTATCTAGTCATGCAGGAGAATTAAGAGGTTTTTGTTTTATTTTGTGTTTTCCCTTTGATTCATTCTCTGACTTTTGGTATTCCTGATGAGCAAATGTTGAGACCTATAGACACATTAAAACTGGAAAAACACTATAAATACACTTCTAGTAGTACATCTCTTTGCCATTCTATTATAATGGTTTGTTGTGACTAGTTGTTTTTTTTAAAAATCTCTGAAGCAATCTAGAAGTCATGGAAGGATGGGAAAGAGCTCTTCACATTGTTCAGTAGTGGCAATCGACTCTGGCCCTTTTTACATGGACGAAGGTGGGTGGGGGGATGGGTGTTTTGGCGCAGTGGGTAGAGGTGAGTGTGTCCCCCTTTACATGAACACACATCCATCTCAACCCACCTCCACACACGGAGCCTCCTCTGGTTTTCTGGAGGGCTCCGTGGGTGGTAATGGGTGGAGGTAGGTGTTGCACGGGAGCATGCATGCACCTCCACCCATCCTGCTCAGTGTTCATACGAACGAACACCAAGTGGACACCCATTCCCCCACCCGCTGCCGGCCGTTTACATGGATGCCCCCGCACACCTGCCCAAACACCAAGCGGGGGCGGGAGGCGTCCGTGTAAAAACGGCCTCCATTGATTCTTTAGGACAGGGTTTAGGAAACCTTTTCCATCCCAGGGGCCACTTTGAAAATTAGTACAAGCTCTAAGGGCTGCATAGAAGTTGGGAGTGGGAGTGTTTGAGGTGCACTCAGGAATAGGAGGGTCTAGATCATGGATCTGTCCCCTGTCTTGTGTGCATGCCCTCATCTCTGCTCCCTTATTCTTAGCTCAGTCTTTCAAGTGCCATGAGGTAGCAACTGGATCTACTTGAAAATGGCCAAATAAAAGCTAGCCACAGCCTGCATTTTGGTCCTAGGCCTGCGATTCCACACTCCTGCTTTAGGGCTTGTTTTCACAAGTGATTTTTATGGAGGTGAGCAACCTTCTTGGGTGTTAACAGATGTGATGGTGGCCTGTTGTGGTCCACTTTCCCACACTTTAACCCACGAGCCACCAGCACATCAATTGAGGGCCAGCCCAATGCTGGCCCGAGCTTGCCCCAGCCGTGTCAGCAGATAGCTGGGCTGTTATCCCACAGACCCTTCGAGTCACAGACCAGACTAGGCTTCACCCAGTCGGGGCAAAGCGGGCCTCAGTAAGCTATCACATGGGGTGTGGCCCACCGTGACCCAGCCCAGATTGGGTCTCCCAGCTTCACATTATGGTGGGGGCAGGACCCTAGATGCAGCCGGCCACACATTCATGCATCTTCATGGACTCCCAGCGACCCGGCCACCGACAAGGTTGTTGAGCAGCCTGACCTGGTCTGGACTGTGTCCGCAGCACTTTTCCTCTCCGTACTGGGTCAGGCCGCCACCAAGCCACAAGTAGGGGATTAGCACAAGGATACCTCTCAAAAAAAGTGCGGTTAAAGGAGGGAGTGGGAATCCTATAACTGGGGAGGCGGCATTTTGCAGAGAAATTCCTTTTTCCATGCAGTTCTCTTCTTCACTGAGCACAATCCTCATTCATCTGAGTGGGGAGACTTTCATGGGGTAAATTATTTATAATTGCTAGTATTTAAGTCTTTCATCTTCTCCAATATATCAAGTGTTAGCCACTGTAAGAGCAGATTGCTGAACTATGTAGACCACAGGTCTGCTCCGATACAGAGATTCTTATATTCCTATTACTCTCTAAACTCTAGCTCTCTGGGCATTAACACATGAGGGGAAGCCCCTGGAGCCCATGGTTGCTCCTTGGGATGCCCCTGTAGCCACCACGTGTAGGTTCTGTGTGGGACCACAACTAACGGGCAGGCGTTCCTCCCTGCTACAGTCCATGGCCCTTTTTACACTAGACGGTACCACTCATACCCATGCAGCAGAACTGCGTGGGCATGAGTGGTGCCGTCTTGTATAAATCCCACAGCCAGTGAGTGGAGGTGCGTGCATGCTCCCACGAAACACGCATCCCCACTCTCACACCCACCCACCTGTATCCCCACACACGGAGCAACCGGGGGAAACGGAGGTTGCTCCATGCATGGAGAATATGCGGGATGGGTGTGCACCAGCACCCATGCTGCAACATGCACCCCCACCCCCCATGCTACCGTGGCCCATGTAAAAAGGGCCCGTCACCCAGCATCCAGACTAATTTATTGGAGACCAGAAATAACCAAATTAGCACTATTATTGAAATGCATTTTTGTTAGCTTGATAATAAATATCTACCCAGTTCTTGATTATTTTTGTCATTTTAGTGTGGCAACATGGCACGAGAAGGATTACGCACACTGGTTGTTGCCAAAAAGTCTTTAACGGAAGAACAATATCAAGATTTTGAGGTATGAAATATAGAATAATCAAATATTATTCAAATAATAAAGAACACTTTATAATGACTATTGAGAACATTATTTTTTTACAAACAGAATCGATACAACCAAGCAAAATTAAGCATCCATGATAGAGCCCTCAAGGTGGCTGCTGTTGTGGAGAGTTTAGAAAGAGAAATGGAATTACTATGTCTCACTGGAGTAGAAGATCAACTGCAGGCCGATGTTAGGCCAACTCTGGAGATGCTAAGAAATGCTGGAATAAAGGTACTCAATGTTCATTGTCAAAAGGAAGTTAACTTGCTTTAAACCTAACATCCTTTGCGAGGTGGGTTTGTTTAAAACTTTTTTATTTATACAGTAATAAAAAAGCCACACTTAGGTCCTAATCCAAGGTCTGCACACACGTATGCCAAACCTAGCTTATGTGCGTGCAGATTTTGCCCAAGCATAGTCCCCTGCCTCCCAACCATGCTGCCACCCATGTCCACTACTAAAGGTTTCCTCTGCTGGGCGGCAGACTTTGCCTCAGGTATCATGTGCACACTGTGTGTATATGCACATGGGTAGGTTTGTTCTATGTACACAGATTTTAGATCAGGACTTAGATTACTCTGAATGTGATAGTTTCTCGTCATCAAATTTATTTTATTTTTGCTTTGAAAATTTTATTTATATAAATCTTATTTCACAAAAGTAGAATAAAGTTTTGTGCACAAAGGATATGTTGGTTCTGTACTGGTAATCAGATGTATTCATTTTTATTAAGGCTGTGTATTTGGGTTTGGAATTTGAGAAATGTAAAAAGGACCTTTTGGGTCAGTATTCAAAACACAAATACTAGGGCTGTATATGCGGGTTCTGAGTGAAGCCCGAATTTCCTGGAAAATGTATTTGAGGTCTCAACCAGGCCCCCAAACTTGCAGCATATATCAAGCTTGGAGTCAGGCTGCTCTCTGATTCTCAGCTTAGCCATCTGTTTGGGGAACCTGTTCACGTATAGGGGCCGGTGCTGTCTCAGAACTGCAGGCTCCAGCACTGCAGCCAGCCTCAGCAGAAACCAACTAAGCTAGCGAGGATATGGTGAATTCCCAAGCAAGCAATCCCCCCCTAAACAAGTGACATACCTGAGCTAGTCACATGACCCATTCCCCCTTCCCAAGCCAGCAACCTCTCCTTAGCGTAGTTCCTCCCATGCCCCTTTCCCAAAGCCAGAGACTCCTTCCCTAAGCCAGCAACCGCCAGATCCATGACCCATTCCTACCTCCACAAGCTAACAACCTCCTCATGAAGCCAACTGTATTCTACACCCTCCCCCAAACCAGTGGCCCCCTTTTTAAATTGGTAGCAGACTTGTCAGCAGTTTTAACCACATTTTTCTTTCCTTATAGGCTTACCAAACTGGCAGAGCCTCATTACACTTCTGAGCCAAAATAATCCATACAGAGGGACCCATGTTCATTGTGTGTTCCACATTGGTAGCAATGGGGAAAATATAGTGAATATGGGTAGAAATACAAATACTTGATCCTGTTTACAATCCTACATTATTATTACTATTATTGTTTATTTATTACAAAAATTTCTTCAGATGAACCGGTTAATGGTGCATTACTGAAATAATTTTCAATAGACACACGGGTGATGCAGTGGCTCTCTGATCTGACCTGGGGCGGAAAACCACAGCTGACATGGGGAGGGGAGGGGCACCAAACAAACTTGCCTATGGCTAGAGAGCCATCCTGCTGCCTGCACAGCCCGGGTAGGGCATGGAGCTCAACAGATGTATGGGTGGCCGGCCCTGCCTGTGCCCAGTGCTTTGCCCATGACAGACGACCATGGCAACCAGCCCCATGGCACTCTGCTATGGTGGCCCCTGCTCTATGCAGGTATGATGGGGCTGAACAGACGTGCTAGCCTGCATTGACCCATGTGGGAGGTCCTTAGCCCGGCTGTGACCTTGGAGATTTTCTGAGGGCACAGCCTAGGCTAGCCACTTTACCCATCCCAGTGCAGCCCCGGGCTAATATCTGGTGGCGCCTAAACAGACATGCCAGTGGATCCTTGGCCAAAGCAGGCCACCGTCACCTCTGTTTTTACCCATTATTTTTCTTACTGAGAAACGCATATATAGAATTAATGTGCTCTGGAGCGATTGATTCCAGAGATTTGGATAAACTTAAGGTTGTACTGAGTTATAGTCTGAAATGTAGTACTGTTCATGGTGCTATTTGACAGCAGTGTTTTCTGTTTTATGCTGATGGAAATTAGTGCCGCAACCCACAAACTCCTTACTCTGGAGTAGTCCCATTACAGCCCGAAGTAAGTAGTTTGTGGATCACAGCCTAAATTTCCTATTCTTTTGAAAGCATGTCTTTCTAGTGAGGGCATTTGCCATAGTACATTGGCAGTTTCCAAGTTCTTGACATAAGATTAGGTTAAGTGGGGGTGTCCCACTATTCATCAGCCAGTTCTCAACAACAAAAGATGTCAAGAGGGGGGAGTAAGGTGTGGGGCGATTTATTGTTCCGCACCAGAGCCCATTCCATCATCCATCATCATAATTAATATAGTACTTTTATTTTTATACACTCCCCTGCTTTAAATGGGACTTGGAGCGATTTACAGTCACAAAAATATTTTAAAAACAATATGAAACAGTATAAAATCAATTTAAAACCATTTTAAAAGGGAAAGGAAAGAGAAAGGACAAACTACATTAACGGGAACCGGCAGGGGATCCTAAAAGCACCTAGAGAATAAATGAGTTTTCAGGTGCTTTTTCAACCTAGCTATACCCTCGTTAGCCTTCCAGAAAGCCCAGATACACACATTGGCAGAACAGCCTAAAGTAGCAGCTGGATGGAGGCTAAAGGAGAGGGGGATAAAAGGGTATGGAGGAAAGGCGTGGCAGGGACTACCCTGACCCCTTGCGAGAGGGTGGTACGGTCATAGGGGAAGAGGATGGGAGGGAGTGCCCTGGCCCCCCTGGGGGGGGAGACAAGGGGGGAGTGTCTCTGGGTTGGGATTATTGTAATTTTAACTGGGTTTTAAATTTGTGTCATTTTTAACTTTTTTGTTTTTTTATGTGATGAATTGTTTGGGTTTTCTAGCCACCCTGAGTCCCTTGGGAGAAGAGTGGGATATACATCCATAATAATAAAATAATAATAAATAATAATAAAGTTCAAAATCCTCTGTCCCTACACTATTGGAGACTATTTGATGAAAGGAAACTTCAGTTCTGAGGGTGCTGGGTTACAGCAGTCCCTTCTTTCTAGCAGAGACTTCTAGCAGCAAGTTCCAGAGTCATTGTTTAATCTCTACTGATGGGTTGTTTATGGAAATCTCCTTTTTGTGTGCTCGATAGCAGTCCATCCATCTAGCACTGATAGGTAGCAGAGTCTGGGGGACACATTATATATGAACAAATAAAAAGAAGAAACTGAAACAGGAAAAAGGGGTTATTTAAATCTTAAATCTGTCCACTTCAGTTTTATTTATTTCTCCAACTCTTTAATTCTTTGTCCTTTTAAATTATAAGCCCTTTGGGGCAATAGGACTGTTTCATGTCTAGAATGCTTGGGTCATAGCAGCAGTGTAAATACGTAACACATTTCAGTAATTACTTTTCTTTGCTTCACTACTATAGTTGGGCTTGGGAGGATTTTGGAAGGTGATTTGGGAAGTAAATGTGAGTAAACTTTTGAGAATAGAGATCTTAGTGTTTGACTGAGCTATTTTTCCAAAACTGTTTTATAGATATGGATGTTAACAGGAGATAAACTGGAGACAGCTACCTGTATTGCAAAAAGTTCACACTTAGTTTCAAGAACTCAAGATATTCATATTTTCAGGCCTGTAAGTTATACAATTTTTAATTTGATCATTCTAACTGGCTTCCTCAAATATGTTTTAGATTAGATATTGCTAATGCTGAAAGTCTCCAAACTATTAATCATTAATTTGATAATTATGGTAAGTATCTGGGTGGTATTAATGTGGGTATTTGGATTTCTCTAGAAACTCTGTAGCTTGATTTGGTATCTTTTTTAAGGACTAAAATGATAAAGCATCTAGATTTAAGATGGTTTTTCTGGTGTTTTGGCCTGATTGTCCTTGGGTACCATCTTTACACTGGTGTAGATCTTTCTGTGGACTCATTTCTCTGTTCCTCTGGCATTTAATGATAGTGGGATCAAGTCCAAAAACAGGAAACCAGAATTTTATTCTGATTTGCCTTTCAGATGAAATATTCTGCATTTTATTTCTTGTCCTTTAAGAAAATTAATGAAAGCATCTGAATAACTATATTTATATACATTTTTGTAATGGTTTAATAATGTCAACTGCATTGAGTTCAAACAAAAAGAAAGATTTTTCAGGCCTTGATTGATGATGTGTGATCAGACATAATATGTCTGTGTTTGTTCTAAATTAACCACTTCCACCTACAGAAATAATTATTTGAATATAATTTACATGTAAATGTAGTTAGTTCTGAAGCATCGGAATGGCAAATTAGGCCCTGCAGACTACTATTTGCAATTAAATTATTAATGCTTCTGATGAAACTTCAGATCAATTTTTGTTGACCTTTCCATGTTATACTACAAATTAAGTTTTCCTGAATAAAATCTATTTAGTTTGAGTTAGATTTTTATTTTCATTACAGAGATTAGTAATAGAAAATCAACTTGGAAGTGTGTTAACTTAGAATACATGAAGTTTTAAAGTAGCTGGAATTCTAAATCTGTTGCCTATCTTGTTCATGCCTGCATTTTCCAAAACAAATGAATGTTTTAACATCTTACAGTAGTACTGAAAGCTGCCTAATTGAAAGCATTTAACAGCAATGCAAGTATTAAGTTTGACATGATCAACATGATGAGCTTCATTACATTTCAAATAAAAATATGGCATAATTATGGCCTATTTAAATTTGGAATTTGTAATTGAGAAAAAAGTGATAGAATTCACTAGATTAGAACAGAATACACTTAAAAGTGTCTATCAAATACATATTAACAAAATAAATGTTTTTACCAATCAGTTCACACTATAAAAATTAGAGATTTTTTTTTTATTCTAAAGACTCGCAGCAAAGTGTGACTGCCTGGACACAACCAAGAAATTGCACACACTCAATGCTGGGGAAAATGGGCCTGGGCCACAACTTTATTGAGATACCATTACGCGACCCTCTACCCTGGGCTCCCCAGTCATCACCTTCCGGCAGCTCTTCCCAAGAGTACCTCTGGCAGATGCTTACGGGTAACAGGCCCTCGGGGCATCCCGTGTGCCAAATATGAGCAAGTGGAACCATGAACAGTACTTAGTTCTTCGTATGTAGACAGGCAACCCCTGCTCTGCCTGGAACACCGCCAGACAAGCCAGCGCGCTCCTAACCCTGACCGGGTCGCAAAGGGGTCAGGGAGCAAGCCCCCGACCTAGCCAAAAAGCCACTATCCTTTGCCTGCCCACAGCCCAATTAGTAATTTACTCCTTATTATTTATTTATTTATTTATTTTATACATTTTTATAAATTTTTATAAATTGTTGTATAATAGATTATTTCAGTATAGAATATAATTAAGCAAATTTATTTAACTTTTCATGATTTATCTAGAGTTACTAGACTCAAGTGTACATAAACTTCTTCAGAAATGTATATACATGATTCCAGGGACACGTGTTCACTGTGTTTTCCACATTGCCACAAATGGAGAAAATGCAGTGAACGTGGGTCCCTGCATGATTGTGAAGATTACTTCCATATTTAAAATTATTTCATACAGGAAGCAAAAGAGACTTGCAGATCTGTGGGATTTTTATGAAACACGCTGAGATAAAAGAGGTTGAATAATTAGTAGGGGTGGGACCCCGGGCCCATTACCGGTTACCGGATTTACCGGTTTCACGAAAACCGGATTCCCGGATTAAATCCGGTATACCGGTACCGGATTTAATCCATTGCTTTCAATGGGGCGCTGTGTCCCCATTGAAAGCAATGGAATAAATTCCTCCCCCTCCC
>QEPC01012832.1:1033673-1049895 GCA_003113815.1 Sphenodon punctatus
GATGTTGCGCAGGAGGTTGGGGCAGGTGTTGAGGGGCGGGAGGTTGGGGTGGGGGATGTTGCTCGGGAGGTTGGGGCAGGTGTTGGGGGCGGGGGATGGTGCTTGGGGGGGCGGGAGGTTTGGCAGGGTGTTGGGGAATGTGCGGGAGGTTGGGGCGGGTGTTGAGGGTTGGGGGATGTTGCGTGGAGGACGGGAGGTTTGGGCGGGTGTTGGAGGTCGGGAGATGTTGCGTTGGGGGGCAGGAGGTTTCGGTGGACGTTTTGGAGGGGTTCAGGAAAGTAGACTCATGTAACTTTCCTGATGCTCTGTTTTGCCTGTGAGCAGCTGCTCTACTGAGCATGTACGAGCCAGCAGGACCGTGCTGTGTTTTGCCAGTGAGCAGCTGCTCTACTGCACATGTGCGACCCCGCAGAACTTAATCTTTGATCAATAATAACTCGGTTTTGGCTGCATCAATCAGTATCATATTTCAGAAGCACTTGTTATTGATCTCCTTCTCGAAGCCTGTGAAGTTTGGGGGCTCAACTTTTCCAGGGGGAGGAGATATTGATGATTCAAATACGTGAGGATGGTGTGCATTTTGACCACAACAAATTAACGTTTACGCAGTTATAACATTTTATTTTCCTAATGGATCTTTTTCAAACATTGTGGATATGATGCTCCTCACAACTTACAGCCATGGTTAAATTTTCAGAAATGTAGGTCAAGTGGTTTCCTCAAAATCGGGACTTCAGCAGTCCCCTGTTTATAATGAACAGTGACTGTGCCTTTAAGTTTCAGGCAGCTACCACTGCCTGAAAATAGGAGGACCAGACATTATGGAGGCTCCATCTTGTCCGGTTTTGTGGGATCTGTTTCAGTGGGTGACACCCACCGCCGTGGCGGATGTTTTGGGGGCTATTAGAGCCTCATTTTGTAAACTAGACCCATGTGTGTCCTGGCTGTTCAAGGCCAGCCATGAGACGTTAGGGCCGTTGCTGGCGGGTGTTGTCAATGCCTCCCTGCGGGAGGGTAGGGTGCAAGACTGTTTCAAAGTGGTGGTGGTGCGGCCCCAGCTCAAAAAAACATTGCTTGACATTGATTCCCCCGCTAGCTATCGGCCAATCTCTATCCTTCCCTTTTTAGGGAAGGTTATTGAGCGGGTGGTGGCTGAGCAGCTGCAGGAGCACCTGGACTGCACCAGTTGTCTTGGTTCCTCACAGTTCAGCTTTTGTTCGGGTTATGGCACTGAGACTGCATTAGTGGCTTTGGTCGATGACCTTTGCCGGAAATTGGACCAGGGTCGTTCGACCCTGCTAATCCTATTAGATCTGTCAGCTGCGTTTGATACCGTTGATCATGAGATGCTGAAGTCTCACCTGTAGGACTATGCTGGGGTGGGCGGAACCGTTCTTGAATGGTTCCACTCCTTCCTGGCTGGAAGAACCCAGCAGGTGGTGATCGGGGATTATTCATCTTCTCCCCAAGACCTCGCGTATGGAGTTCTGCAAGGCTCTAATCTGTCCCCCTCTCTTGTTCAATGTGTATATGCAGCTGTTCGGTGAGGCCGTGAGACGGTATGGGGTGCAGTGTCATCAATACACTGAGTTACCCTCTGATCTTGATGGTCGTCCACTCTATGACCTCGTGGTTTTGTGGAATACTTTGCTGATCGAGGCCATCGACCAAACGACTCCTAGGCATCTGCTTCCTCGGCATCAGCTGATGACACCCAGCTCTACCTCTCCTTTTCATCCAACCCAGACCCGGCAGTCTCTGTGCTTACCCGATGTCTGGCATCTGTGGGGGATTGGATGAGCGCGAGCTGTCTGAAACTAAATCCTGACAAGACAGAGGTGGTGATGGTGGGAGGGCAGTGGGTGTGACGCCCCCCATCATTGATGGGGTTCATCCCCCACTGGTCTCTCAGGTCCAGAGTCTGGGGGTACTTCTTGATTCGCAACTTCGCCTGGATCTCCAGGTTGGGGCTGTGGCGAGGAGTGAACGATGGCTTCGGCCGTATGTCTCGGACTCTGACCTGGTCTCTGTCATCCAGGCCTTCATCATCTCAAGATTAGACTATTGTAACATGCTCTACGTGGGGCTACCTTTGGTGTTGGTCTGGAGACTGCAGCTGGTGCAAAACGCAGCAACCCATCTCCTTACGGGGACAGGTCGCCGTGAGCACATTACACCAGTGCTCTGAGCTCTGCACTGGCTGCCAATAGTCTTCCAGGCCCAATTCAAAGTGTTGGTGCTTACCTATAAAGCCCTATACGGTTTGGGCCCCTCCTGTCTGTTAGACCACCTACCTCTCCGTGACCTGGATTGACCCCTGCGGTCCTCCGGGAGTGCCCTTCTTGCTGTCCCCCTGGGGGCTACAATGGAGAGGGCGTTCTTGGTGGCGACACCCAGGCTGTGGAACTCCCTTCCGGTGGAAACCCAGGTGGCCCCGGACCTTGCCTCATTTTGGCGACAGTGCAAGACCTGGCTGTTCCGCCAGGCCTTTGGTGAGCGAGGTGGGTGAGGGTGGGTTTTTTATTTTCTTATGTTTTATGCTTCCCTTTTATGTATGTTTATATATATTATGTATATTTTAAAACATTTTAATTTTTGCAAGCCGCCTCGAGCTGCCTAGACAGAAGAGGCGGGATATAAATGTTGACAATAAATAAATAAAATAAAATGAGCCTGCACTGTGGCACTTCCCATTATTAAAACTGTAATGTCAAACAAACAGAATAAATTCTATTTCTTTCTATAGGTTTGTTTGAAGTACTATGAGCATGAGTTTGTAGAGCTAGCATGTCAGTGTCCAGCTGTAGTTTGCTGTCGATGTTCACCTACGCAAAAAGCTCATATTGTGAAATTGTTACAACATCACACCGGAAAACGAACATGTGCGATAGGTGAGTGTTAGCCCTAGCTTCATTCCTAGTTGGTAAGTTTGGCCAATGGGTGACAACAGTGAGCAGTAAAGTCAAAGTAAAGCCAAGGAGTAGAATATTAACATTTCAAAGAGCTGCACAATTGTAATAAAGTATAGCGACCATTAAAGTAACAGGTATTTTAATAAAACTTTTAAAATCAAGCTAATACAAAAATATCTTGCTCACTGAAGCTAAATTAATTGATTTGTTATTTTCAAGGTGAAATGATCCCCCAAAATTCCTAATTTAAAAAAGCTTCTGTTTTAAAATTATTAATTGCTGATGGTTGTAATGACATTTTCCAGGTGACGGAGGAAATGATGTCAGCATGATCCAAGCAGCAGATTGTGGAATTGGGATTGAAGGCAAGGTAACTCTATTTTATTTCCAGTTACATTATGCGTGAGCTTATTAATACGATTAGAAGTTTTCTTTTTAAATAGTGAATAATTCTGCAGTGGCCCACACTGAACATTTGTCAGTAAAGCATGTTAAATGTTTTAAAGTAATGTCATAAAATTGAAAAATCATTTACCTTCTTACAGTCTTCAAGCAGTCTCCTTTCTCTTAATTGGTTAAAAAAGAAAAAGCAGACCAACAGAATCACCATAGGTTAATCCCAACATACAGTGTATTTATTATTATTATTATTAACAAACATTTATATAGTGCCAGCAGTGTACCTGGCACTTTACAAAGTAATAAAATAGACACAGTCCATGCCCCTAGGGCTTACAATCTGAGAGACAGGAGCTGGGGGAGAGACTTAGGAAGGGGAACAGAGGGAGAGACAAGGGGTCTAACATTCATGAAGATGCGAGGTCTCAAGTGCACGTACTTGGCTTGGTTACGATGAGAAACTAACTTTCACTGACTTTGCATGGTGAAATGATTCTAGTTAATGCACAGGAGTCACTGACAGGGCCAGCCTTAGAATTTGCAGGGCCCAAGGTGAAGACACAATATGGGGCTCCTGGTAGTCCTGCTTCCTCCCCTGTAGCCTTCCTTCACAGAGCCCTAGTGGTGATCATGTCCGGGGTCCCATACCATGCTCTGGAGAAAACAGGGACCACTGTGGGGCCCTCAGATGTAGAGAACATAGTGGGGCCCTGGGAAGTTGCCCCGGATCATCCTGTGGTAAGGCCGACCCTGGACCACTGACCTTTCAAGTACATTTATAGTTCATAGAAGTTTGCAGTGTATCTATTGTACGTGCAGTGATACTGAACAAGAAGAGCGTATTTTACACATTTTTAAAGCAGTTGTATTTTGTTTCCATTTTAGGAGGGAAAACAAGCTTCTCTGGCTGCTGACTTTTCCATCACACAGTTTAAATACATAGGCAGACTACTGATGGTACATGGTCGAAACAGCTACAAACGATCAGCAGCGCTTGGTCAGTTTGTCATGCACAGGGGCCTTATTATTTCAACTATGCAGGTATTGAAACCCTTCTGTTTTGCAAGAATGGAATGACATTTTAATTTTTTTGTGAAAGTCTAAAATTTCATAACGTAATTTGATTTATCTTCCAAACACTGTTATGACTCCTATATGTAGTGATAGAAAATATAAATGGTATTAACTTTTTATATTTTATTTTTTCAGGCTGTATTTTCTTCAGTCTTCTATTTTGCATCTATTCCTTTTTACCAGGGATTCCTAATGGTAGGGTAAGTTAGAGTTATGGTTGCAATACTTGGAGACACTTCGGATGAATCTTTTCAGAAAATATATGATTATTGGTTCTACGGTATTCCTCATGCCCTATGGTTAGTCAGCGCTGCAGGCACTCTGAAACACTAAACTGAGTGTATATCTATAAATAATATTTATATAATATCTAGATATAAATAAATAAAAACTAAATATCTATAAAGAGTGGAGCTTCAGAATCGTGTCCCTCTTCTTTTGCCACACAGCACATTTCAGCAGTGTTGCACTATTCAAAATTAGCACAAGATACTACACTTTCTCTGTACTTGGCCTTCAAGAAATACATCTGATTGTAGGATTTATAGGAAATTTCTAACAAATTGAGATCCCAAGGAAAAATCAAATAATTAAAAGCTGGATCTGATATCTTGTTTCCGAAGTCCTTTACCTCTTGCATGTGGACCTTTTCCCATATAGTCTCCTAGCAGTTCTTCCTATTTGTCACCTTAGAACTGACTTTACTTTCTAGATCAAGAATACACCTGCTCCAACCTGTCATGCACTTTTGAGATATCCGGAACAAGTTATAGTTGTATTTTGGCCCAGGGTCTGAGGCTAACAACCAGCAAACCATTATCATTATGAGAATTTGTTTTGAGTGGGAGAGATCATGTAGTCATAAGAACATAAGTAGTGCTGTACTAAGTCAGAGCAATGGTCCATTGAGCCCAGCATCCTGTCTCTGACAGTGGCCAACCCCTGTCTCTGACAGTGGCCAACCCTGGGAGAAGTACCTGTGGTGAAACGCCAGTAGGGGGTGCTATACAGCTGGGCCACCCACCACACTGTGTTTCTCCAAATCTCTGACCAGGGGTTCCCACAGCTGACAACCCCTCCCTCCAAAAAAAAACCTTAGTATTCCGCTGCCACCACTTGAGTGTAATTCAGAGGGTGTTCACACCACTCAAGACATGTGAACCCCACAAGGTATAAACCCCACAACTTCCCAAGAGCACTCCCCTTTCCTGGCACTCTGTTCCTGGGATTTCCTCCTCTGTGTTGGAGGCAGATCCCGAGAGCTACCCACAGGAGGCTTCCCTTGGTTCCAAAGCTGTTGGCTTCTAGCCAAATAGATAGATTTTTCCCTCTTTCCTTGCCTTAGTAGCGAGGCTTGGCTACCTGGCCCAAAGGAGGTGTTTAATGGTCAGCCAATAACACACACACACACACACAGTAGGGTAAAAAGAAAACTTAGACTTTACTGATACATATAAAAAGGAATAAAAGCATAGAACTAGGGGGTGATAACCCTTTGAGCAATCAGAGTCAGTCCTGTGGACATAGTAACCCGTTTGGAAAGCATCTTCCTATAACTGTAGTTGAAGTAGGTAGCAAGTACACACACTGGTTCTGATCAGGTCTCCACAGGGGTTGGTTTTCCTATGGGGTCCAAGTTCTTCTTCTGGCAAAGGCCAGAGTTACTGTTAAGCCATATAGTCCATGAGTGCCCCCAGGCAGGGAGGTCCCCAGCCTAGCAGTGTCTGCTAGAGATCTCAGTCAGTGAGTCCAGAGAGAGAGTCAGAATGCCTGTGCTGGTCCTTTTAAGGCATCCTTGACCTTCTTGCTGATTTGTCCAGGAGGGTCAGCTGGCTGTAATCCAGCAACCCCTTTCCTTCGATAATTCAGTCATCCCACATCACCTGTCTTAGGTGTAGAGTCCCCCCTTAGGAATTCCAGGAATGAGGAAGTTCTGACATGTGCTTGTTGAGGCCTGGGCTTTGGCTGAGCCAGGTTCGCAGTTTCAGCGAAGGGAGGTCAGAGGGGGGTCTTTGTCAGGGCAAGGGCATTTTGCCACAGTACCCAGCAGGTCACATTGAACAATCCAGTCCCTGTTGTTCCAGTCCCCAACAGTAAGAGGTTATGACCCCCCAAACCTGCTTGGCTAATAGCCATTAATGGACGTTCCTCCAAGAACTTGTCCAATACTTTTTTAAAACTAGCTGCACTACTGGCCTTGACCACTTCCTCTGGCAGTAAATTCCACAAGTTAATTGTTCACAATGTGAAAAAATACTTTCTTCTTTTTGTTTTAATCTGCCACCAGTTAATTTCATGGAGTGTTCCCTTGTTCTAGTAATGTTAGAGAGGGTAAATAACCGCTCCCTATGTACATGTTCCACACCACTCATGATTTATATGGGTTATTCTTCCATATGTGAATCACTTTGCACTTGTCCACATTAAATTTCATCTGCAAGCCATGACATGGCTCAGCATCCCATGTCATGACTGAGCCCTCTAGCTTCCGGGGGCATTTCTAAACAACAATAATCCATCTCCAACTGATCAGTTTCTCCCCAGTGCTTAGTACTGCAGCCCCACACACCCACCAAAGCATATGACAGAGGTCTCAGAGGATGACCATCCAGCTATATCCCTACAACAAAATTCTTGGAATATAGAACCTCTTAACGGTTGCTTCTCCCCTTTATGCAGAATAAAGGTGTTGGGACTGGGATAAGGATCTCACCACAATTCTTGAGGTAGATTATGGAGTTTGTTGGCTAGAAGTAAATTTAGCGACTATCTTACCAAAATTGTTACTGTATTTGTGTCCCACATTCAGCCCAATAGTACACAATTTGAGAAGCTACCCAGAACCAGGTTGACATATGTTAATTGTAAATACGAATTGCATAAGGACATAAGTAGTAAGAAGTGCCATGCTGAGTCAAGCCAATGATCAATCGAGCCCAGCATCCTGTCTCTGACATTGATCATTGTCTGTTGCTTCAGAGAAGTACTTAATAGGTCATAATGGAGTGATCCACTCCCTGCCGTTTAATCCCAGCTTCCAATAGTCACCCAGCCTACTTGGCTAATAGCCATTAATGGACCTACTCTCCAAGAACTTATCAAGTTTTTTTTTAAACCCAGCTATACTACTGCCCTTGACCACATCCTCCGACAACAAATTCCACAAGTTAATTGTGCATTGAGTGCAAAAATACTTTTTTATTTGCTTTAAATCTGCTGCCTATTAGTTTCATGCAGTGTCCCCTAGTTGTTGTTCTATTTGAGAGGGTAAATAACAACTCCTTACTTGTTCCACACCACTCATGATTTTATAGATTTCTATTGTAGCAACTCTGTTGTCTCTTCTCCAAGCTGAAGAGCTCTAACCTATCAAGTCTTTCCTCATATGGAGCCTCTTGTCATTCTTTTTGATCTTCTCTGGATCATTTCCAGTTCTACTATATCATTTATGATATGGGATGACCAGAACTGCACACAGTATTCAACTAGTGGTAGCACCATAGATTTATATAGCAGCATCATAACATTTTCTGTTTTATTTTCTACCCATTTCTAAATAATCCCCAACATTCTGTTTGCCTTTTTAATCACTGCCACACACTGAGTTGGGGTTTTCAACTAATAGTCCATAATGGTGCCAAGATCCTTTTCCTGAGTGGGCACCCCTAATTTAGAATCCAACATTGTGTATGGATAGTTAAGATTATTTTTCCCTATGTACATCACTTTGTGCTTGTCAATATTGAATTTCATCTGTCATTTTGTTGCTTAGTCACCTAGTCTTGCAAGATCCTCCTGTAATTTCTCATATTCCACCCATCTTAACTGTCTGAAATAACTTTGTGTCATCTGCAGATTGGATCGCTTTACTCTTTACTCTCTTTTCCAGATCATTAATGACTATACGAAACAACCTTGGTCACAGTACAGACCCCTGAGGCACCCTGCTATTTACTTGTGAAAACTGACCATTTAGTCCTACTTTTGTTTCCTATCCTTTAACCAGTCAACACGACCTATCCTATGGCTACTTAGTTTCCTCAGTAATCTCTTATGAAAGACCTTATTAAATGCTTTCTGAAAATCCAGATACGCATATCAACAAGATCACTCTTATCCACGTGCTCACTGACACCCTCAAAAACTAACTTGGTAAATGCTCCGAGTAACTTTCACGGACTCTAAGGCCACTTGCCCACGTTCAGAGATTTGGCCTGGAAACTCACGGTGGGTTTCCAGCGACCAAACTCACAAGTAGCTCTGAACATGGGCACAAGGGTAAAAACGTTATCAGGCATGTCCGCAGCAGTTTCTCTGATGGATGACAAAGCTCAAAATCCAGCCCTTTCATCCATCAGAGAAATCACCACAAGACGCACCTGATGACACTTTTACCCCGCAACCACATTCAGAGCTACTTGTGAGTTTGGCTACCAGGAGCCCACCCGTGAGTTTCCCTGCTGTATGTCTGAACATGGTTTCAGGAGTGTAAAAGCATCATCAGGCGCGTCTCACAGTGATTTCAAGATTCATGAGGTTCACTCACTACTGAAATTGTGTCATTGTTGAAATCACTGTTCAAAGGCTAATTTTTAAAAGGGTATAGCTAACTAATTTTTACAGGCCACTTCCTTTGTGCTTTTTTGAAGGTATGCAACCATCTACACTATGTTTCCAGTCTTCTCTTTAGTGTTGGATCAGGATGTGAAGCCAGAAATGGCCCTGCTATATCCAGAATTATATAAGGACCTCACAAAGGTATGAATTTAAAATGGCATTTATTTTGGCTCTAGCAGGCAAAAAAAAATATTGCAAGTTTTGTATTCAGGTCTTAGAGAAGTTCCAGGTCTGGGAAGCTCATAATTAGGATATCTAATTTCCAGGTAACGTATATTGCTGTTGGTAGTGGCACCGATCATGACGACTCTGTACACCGTAGCCTGTGTGTACTACACAGTAGCCCTACACAGTAGGGTTTAAAATAGCTAGAGATTGCTTTTATTTCATGAGGTACCAGAGATCAGCCCAAGAGATCCTCTGCTGAGATTTGGACAAAATTACACTCAATGAGCCTACACTCAATTTAGCCAACAAAATGATGTATTCTGTTTGAAGACAGTGTCCCATCTCTCTCCTCCTCACAGCTTTCTCTCTCCTCCTTCCCCCAGCTCCTTGAGAAATATCCTTCCCCTCCTTCTCTGCCTGTGCCTGCTTCCGCTTCCTTTCCCGCTTTTTTCTCTTTGGAGAATATTATTCCTCTCCATATTTGGGGGTTAACTTTCTTCTCCGCTCTCCTTGATTTTCCTTTGCCGTATCTTTGAATATATTGGCAGGGCACAGTAGAAAAAGATGGCTTTTCTTGACACCAAATGAAGGAGGGCAGCGAGTGCTGGGAAGAAAGAAAAGAGGGCCCCTCCGCTCATGCTGGTGCCCTAAAGCTCAGAAATGGAAACAAATACTGAGGAGAAGTAGAAAGAACCCACTCCTGTGGGCTCAGCAGTGGAATGGAGGCTGGAGAGACTTGTGTCATCCTCTAAGTCTAGCTGTTCAAAGAACCAAGTGGGGAGCAAGGGGCTGCAGATGAGCTGCCTGGAACTGTCTGTTGCAAGTTGTCCTTCTCAGCTCCTCCCACTCTGCCCCAGCTTTTGCTGTCTCCAGCCTGTTGAGCTGCAGGCAGTCAGGCAGATCTGGTCCTTTTAATCTCAGCAGAGGCATCTGTGAAATGGAGAAAATGTACCTGGATAGATGCAGCTCACAAGCCATATGTTTGACACCCGATGCTCCATTTTGTGCACTATCACAGTTTGAATAATAGTAATTTCTCAACAGGAGTCAAAATGTAAAATGTTTCTAACTGGGACCCATCCTACAACATCAGTTGTATCATATTTCAAAAGGGTGATGTGTTCATAATATACACTTAATTTTAAGCAATAACTTTCACATCTAGCATCTGAATGAATTTCAAGTGGCTCCTTTGAGATGATGATGGAGGATGTTGAGAGCCTTTTATTTGCAAGCCAGCTGACAGCTAGCAATTTTCATCCCATGCCTGATTTTCTCCAGAGCTGCTAAGTCTCATTAGCTTAACAGCTCAGCTAATATGATTGCCATCCACTTTTTAAAATCTGTGCCATTGAGAGTTTTTCAGAATTGGCCCCATTAGGACATTCTATTTCTAACACTTTCTGTCTTTCAACATAGTTTTCAGTGTCTGCTTTACTTACTGTGCAATATTTATCTTTCTTACAACTGTAAGCAAGAAGCATTCCAAATTTTTCAGACGCGAGACTTTCCAAACAAATAATTAACACAATTCTCATCTAATTTCTTGAACTATGTTCTCAGTTGATCTATCCAGTGAAAAATACACACTTCTTTGTTATGCAGAGTTGTAGTATAAAATTTATTTTATTTATTTATTATTTATTAAAAGCATTTAGTATCCCACCCCTCCTGCCACAGGCAGCTCGGAGCGGCTCACAACAATGTACATCAACAATTAAAATCCTAAAACATACTATTACACCCTCATCCCTCTCCTCCCCCGCAACCCCTATCCATCTCCCCCGCCAAACGCCTAGCGGAACAGCCAGATCTTGCAGCTTTTATGAAAGGAGGGGAGGTCCGGGGCCAGATGCACCCCCACCGGAGGGGAGTTCCACAGCCTCGGCGTGGCCACCAAAAACATCCTCCCCTGCGTGGCCCCCGTGGAAGACTCAGGGGATCACAAGGAGGGTTGGTCCAGTATCCAGGGGGTGAGGTGGTCTCGCAGATAGGCAGGGCCCAGACTGTGTAGGGCTTTATAGGTTAAAACCAACACCTTGAATCGGGCTTGGAAGACTATCGGCAGCCAGTGCAGAGAACAGAGCGCTGGTGTAATGTTCTCCCAGCAGCCCAGTCCCACCAGGAGACGGACCGCTGCATTCTGCGCCAGCTGCAGCCTCCGCGCCAAAAAAGCTCCATGTAGAGTGCGTTACCATAGTCTAATCTAGAGGTGATGAAAGCATGAATGATGGTGGCCAGGACGGCCTAAGCCAACGTACCAGATCTAATTGGCAAAAGGCACCCCTCACCACAGCCTCGACCTGGACATCCAGACAGAGCTGCGCATCAAGGATTGCACCCAAACTCCATACCAATGGAGGAAAGACCCCATCAGTGATGGAGGCCGCTAACTCCATCGCCTTCCCCACCAGCATCACCTCCGTCTTGTCGGGGTTCAGCTTCAGTCGATTAGCCCTTATCCGATCCCCCACAGCCGTCAAACATTGAGTAAGCACGGAGACTGCGGTGTCTGGGTCGGTTGAAAAAGTGAGGTATAGCTGAGTGTCATCAGCATACTGGTGATACCGTATGCCAAACCTCCTGATCACCTCGCCGAGAGGCTGCATGTATACGTTGAACAAGAGGGGGGACAGCACTGAACCCTGCAGGACACCACACATGAGGTCTCGGTATGATGAAAAGCACTCCCCGAGTACCACTCGTTGGGTTCTCCCGGTCAGGAATGAGCGTAACCATTCAAGAACAGTCCCGCCCACCCCTGCACATTCCCACAGACACGCCACCAACATCTCATGATCCACCGTATCAAAACAAGCTGACAGATCTAATAGGACCAACAGGGTTCATCTCTCAGCACAGATCATCCACCAAGCCCACAAGCGCAGTCTCCATGCCATGACCCGGATGAAATCCCGACTACAAGGGATCCAGAAACCCAACGTGATCAAGATGCCCCTGGAACTGCTGAGCCACCACTCATTCAATAACCTTCCCTAAAAAGGGAAGGTTAGAGACAGGTCGGTAGCTGGCAAGGGAGTCAATGTCAAGCGATGGTTTCTTGAGCAGAGGCTGCACCACTGCCTCTTCGAGACAGCCTGGCACTCTGCCCTCCCAAAGGGAGACATTGACTACCCCCACCAGCAACGGCCCCATTGTCTCCCGGCAAGATTTAATTAGCCAAGACGGGCACAGATCTAATTCACAAGAGGTGTCCCTATCAGCCCCAAGGGTCTCAATCGCATCAGCGGGTATCACCAACTGAAATTGATCCCATAAAACTGGACAAGGCGTGACTTCTATAATATCTGGTTCTCCTAGTGTAATAAGTGCAGTGTCGAAATCATAGTGAATCCTAGCTATTTTATTCACCAAATAATTCACAAACCTATAACAGCGTGCTGTAGATGACTGCCCAGCCCCCACACCACCCCGGAATAGCTCCACTGGGCACGATTTTGCGGATGCTATAAGAGCAGCGAAAAAAGCTTTTTTCGCTGCCCTCATAGCCTTGGCATATGCTCGTAAACTGGCTCTATGCCGCAATCTGTTGGCTTCAGTACGATAACAACACCACCATCGCTCCAACTGCCGCCTTTCTCGCTTCAGCACTCAGAGCTCCTCCGAAAACCACGGAGGCCTGCGATGCTCCTGCCTGGGCAGTAGACGTCTAGGAGCCGTCCGATCAATGTCCTCGGTCAGCTGAGTGCAACGAGGTCATTGATGAGACAGATGTCAAGGTCAGAGGGTAACTCCCCGAGGGCCAACCGGAACCGTTCCAGTTCCATTAGCCTCCAGAGGTGAACCATTCGGATTGGCTCCACACCCTTCCGGGGGCAGACGTGCTGAGAGAGAGATCTGTAGGAGATAATGATCCAACCATGACAAGGGCACTGTTGAGATTTCCCCCAATAGCGGAGCACCCGCCTCAAGGTCAGTGAAAAACATGAGATCAAGAGTATGTCCCCCCTTGTGTGTCGGGCCACTGACCATCTAGGACAGGTCCATGGTGGCCATGAACTTATGCTCCACCCCCCGAAATCGGCATCTGCGTGAATGTTGAGATCCCCCCAGACTAATGCCTTTGGAGACCACAACACCACTCCTGCAACCGCCTCTGCCAGAGAATGTAGAGAAGCTGTTGTACAGGTAGGTGCACGGTCTACGAGCAGCACCCCCAAACTGTCCCTCGCCAAATCGAACACCAGGTGAAGAGCCGCAATTGCTACAATGGTTTGCACCAGATATGTCCTAACTGACCGCCGCTCTCTAAAAATCATAGCTACACCGCCCACCTCCACCCACCCCCGTCCCTCCGACTGTGGTTGATGCTGCACAGAATACCCAACTGGAACAAGGTCAGCCAAGACAGGCCCCAACTCAAGGTCCAGCCAAGTTTCCGTAACGCCCACAAGATCGACGGCACAGTCCAGGACCAGTTCCTGGATAGTTGTTGCTTTGTTGACCACCAATCTTGCATTCAACAGCAGCAGCGAAGGGGACGGAGGTCCTCTGATCTCGATTCCGTTCCAGCTGCTAAGGGGTGAGTGAGCGGGACCTGCAACAGGCACCTGTCCCGCTTCACTGATCTTATACCACCCTGTTTAGATCCATATCTCCCCCGTCCCATCACGACCCCAATGGCTGCAGCCCCCCCCCAGCATGGCCTCGGAGAGCTCCCAACACCGACCCGGCCAAGCGCACGCCTGCGGGTAGGCCGAGCAGCAGGAGCCAGTGGTCCCTGCCAGGCCAGAAATTCGTCACTGAGCCAAGCGCCAGCCCTATCCCCCTCCTCCAACAGGGGGAGGGGACAGATGTCACCTGGGCCAGGCAGCTCGGGTCCTGTCGGGGTCCAAAGCCTCTTCTCAGTGGCGGTGGTGGGAGCCGCAGCAGCGGCAGCGAGGTGAGGCCCTGGGGGGATGGAAACCCCATCCCAAAGCCGCCAGGGCAAGTCCCTTTGGTCCCATCCCCTCTCCCTCTGCCACCGGGAGAGGGGAAAGTAAAACGGGCCAAGGTGCCCAGTCACTCCCCGGTAGATTCTGGTGGGGGCAAGCTGTTGTGGGGTGAGCCCAACTGGCTCCCAGCCCCCTCCGGTGTAACAGGCGCTCCCTGGCTTCCGCAAATAGGGTGATGGCTTCCACCCGCTAACGCCTCGCCAACGGCTCTTCACCCAGAGGGCGCCACCCTCAGGGCAGCCCCCTCTATATGGAGTTACCTGGGGGAAGAGAAGCAGAGTCACACCGCTGTAGGAGATCCCTCAGGGCATCTTTTGCAGCCCAGCTCTTCCTAGGATCCTTACCCAGCCCCCTCCAGCTATAAACTTTATAACTTTACAAAGTTAAATGTAGTTGTTGGAAAGGATACTGTTAAGGTAACTCAGAGCTGTTGCTCTTTGAGCAGCTATATTGGTTATCTTTATTTGCAAGCAACGTCAAGTTTAAAATGTTCCTTCAGACAAAAAAGAGATGAGGTACAGAATCAATATGACTGTTGGTCTCTCCTGGAAATATGTGAGTCGTGTTATTCTTTCTGAAAGATCATGCATGCTCCATCCTCCTGATTAGGCAAACGTTGTTTGTAGTACAAGAGACAGAAAGTAGGAGAGAAAGGAAAGGCAAGAAAATATTAACTCCAGGCTGAAAT
Source organism: Sphenodon punctatus (assembly GCA_003113815.1). Lineage (NCBI taxonomy): Eukaryota > Metazoa > Chordata > Lepidosauria > Sphenodontia > Sphenodontidae > Sphenodon > Sphenodon punctatus. The sequence goes on from QEPC01012832.1 coordinate 1,048,487, forward strand.
CTTTATCTCTACACTATTGTTTTCCTCCATGCATATAACAAAAAAGGCAAGTATTAAAAGACAGCAAACCAAATAACAGTTTTATTATTCAACACAAAAATCCCCAGTGTTTAGAGTGGCTTCAGGCTGGTTGCCACATTCATTTCACAGTTTAAAAGATTGAAACCTTAACTCTGGTTACAAGATTCCTCTGAGCCAGGGTCCTGTGTTCACTGCATTTTCTCCATTGACAACAGTGGAGAAAACACAGTGAACACGGGTCCCTCTTATGGGAAAGATCAATAGAAAGTAAATGAAAGGAGGTGAAACTTTCTGTGAAGCTCTTATAATCTGAGTTGGGTTTTTTAAATTTTATTTTAGAATGTCTGGGGAATGGAAAAGGATTGTAGGGCAGCATAGTAGAGGAAGAGCTTGGGAGTAGCAGCAGGAGGTGCCTTGCATCTTTGGGTGATAAAGATGATAGCTCATATTAGCACCCACCAGGTGGGTGTACGCCTGCCCGTCTTAGATGTTCTCCAGATGTTAGCCCGCACCCTCCACGCAACCTTCGCTCACTCCCTACTCATAGTGTCACCCAAGAACGTTGCAGGCCAGTGTGTGCTAATGTGTGCCCATGTTACCGCATCTCATTAATTAGGTTTGCCCACATTCAGATCTGCCAGCACCATAGAGTCACACCTAACATGGCTGCTACAGGAGGAGAGACGCGCTCTCAGCTGACAGGAGGCTGAGAGAGGAGGGAGTGAGAGTGAGAGAGCTCTGATGGAAAGGGGGGTCATGGCCACCAAAGAAGCCTTCTCTGGCATGACCTCCCCCCCCCTTTCCATCAGAAGCAGCACTTGCGTGCTTGAACAGCTGCAAGAGGAGAAGCTCGTTTGTGCACCCACACTCTCTTCTCTGGTAGCTGCATCACAGCTGATCGCTCTTTCCTCTTGCAACTCGCTGAACGCACGAGCGCTGCTTCTGATGGAAAGAGGGTCACAACCAGGGAAGAAGCCTTCTCTGGCAGTGGCACACACACACACCACCCCCTTCCATCAGAGCCAGGGCTGAGGAGAGGGAAAGCACAGAGTGGTGCCATCAGTGGCGGCAGGGCCAGCCTTACCACGGGGCGGATAGGTGCAGCCGCCCAGGGTCCCGCGCTTGAGGGAGCCCAACAGGTTTGGGTTTGATTTTTATTTTTTTTATTAAAAAAAAATTGGGGTCGGGTGAGGGGAAGCAGGAGTGAGGGAGAGGCAGAGGCCCCGCCTCTCCCACACTCTGTGCCCCCTCCTCCCCACTGCCTGGCACAATCTCAGCCAGGAAATGAGGGAGAGAGAAGCAGAGGACCTGCCTCTCCCTCATTTCCTCTGGCCAAGAGATTGACAGGCAGTGGGGAGGAGGGGGCACAGAGTGTGGGAGAGGCGGGG
>QEPC01012832.1:1050747-1131050 GCA_003113815.1 Sphenodon punctatus
CCCCGGTAGATTCTGGTGGGGGCAAGCTGTTGTGGGGTGAGCCCAACTGGCTCCCAGCCCCCTCCGGTGTAACAGGCGCTCCCTGGCTTCCGCAAATAGGGTGATGGCTTCCACCCGCTAACGCCTCGCCAACGGCTCTTCACCCAGAGGGCGCCACCCTCAGGGCAGCCCCCTCTATATGGAGTTACCTGGGGGAAGAGAAGCAGAGTCACACCGCTGTAGGAGATCCCTCAGGGCATCTTTTGCAGCCCAGCTCTTCCTAGGATCCTTACCCAGCCCCCTCCAGCTATAAACTTTATAACTTTACAAAGTTAAATGTAGTTGTTGGAAAGGATACTGTTAAGGTAACTCAGAGCTGTTGCTCTTTGAGCAGCTATATTGGTTATCTTTATTTGCAAGCAACGTCAAGTTTAAAATGTTCCTTCAGACAAAAAAGAGATGAGGTACAGAATCAATATGACTGTTGGTCTCTCCTGGAAATATGTGAGTCGTGTTATTCTTTCTGAAAGATCATGCATGCTCCATCCTCCTGATTAGGCAAACGTTGTTTGTAGTACAAGAGACAGAAAGTAGGAGAGAAAGGAAAGGCAAGAAAATATTAACTCCAGGCTGAAATCTTTATCTCTACACTATTGTTTTCCTCCATGCATATAACAAAAAAGGCAAGTATTAAAAGACAGCAAACCAAATAACAGTTTTATTATTCAACACAAAAATCCCCAGTGTTTAGAGTGGCTTCAGGCTGGTTGCCACATTCATTTCACAGTTTAAAAGATTGAAACCTTAACTCTGGTTACAAGATTCCTCTGAGCCAGGGTCCTGTGTTCACTGCATTTTCTCCATTGACAACAGTGGAGAAAACACAGTGAACACGGGTCCCTCTTATGGGAAAGATCAATAGAAAGTAAATGAAAGGAGGTGAAACTTTCTGTGAAGCTCTTATAATCTGAGTTGGGTTTTTTAAATTTTATTTTAGAATGTCTGGGGAATGGAAAAGGATTGTAGGGCAGCATAGTAGAGGAAGAGCTTGGGAGTAGCAGCAGGAGGTGCCTTGCATCTTTGGGTGATAAAGATGATAGCTCATATTAGCACCCACCAGGTGGGTGTACGCCTGCCCGTCTTAGATGTTCTCCAGATGTTAGCCCGCACCCTCCACGCAACCTTCGCTCACTCCCTACTCATAGTGTCACCCAAGAACGTTGCAGGCCAGTGTGTGCTAATGTGTGCCCATGTTACCGCATCTCATTAATTAGGTTTGCCCACATTCAGATCTGCCAGCACCATAGAGTCACACCTAACATGGCTGCTACAGGAGGAGAGACGCGCTCTCAGCTGACAGGAGGCTGAGAGAGGAGGGAGTGAGAGTGAGAGAGCTCTGATGGAAAGGGGGGTCATGGCCACCAAAGAAGCCTTCTCTGGCATGACCTCCCCCCCCCTTTCCATCAGAAGCAGCACTTGCGTGCTTGAACAGCTGCAAGAGGAGAAGCTCGTTTGTGCACCCACACTCTCTTCTCTGGTAGCTGCATCACAGCTGATCGCTCTTTCCTCTTGCAACTCGCTGAACGCACGAGCGCTGCTTCTGATGGAAAGAGGGTCACAACCAGGGAAGAAGCCTTCTCTGGCAGTGGCACACACACACACCACCCCCTTCCATCAGAGCCAGGGCTGAGGAGAGGGAAAGCACAGAGTGGTGCCATCAGTGGCGGCAGGGCCAGCCTTACCACGGGGCGGATAGGTGCAGCCGCCCAGGGTCCCGCGCTTGAGGGAGCCCAACAGGTTTGGGTTTGATTTTTATTTTTTTTATTAAAAAAAAATTGGGGTCGGGTGAGGGGAAGCAGGAGTGAGGGAGAGGCAGAGGCCCCGCCTCTCCCACACTCTGTGCCCCCTCCTCCCCACTGCCTGGCACAATCTCAGCCAGGAAATGAGGGAGAGAGAAGCAGAGGACCTGCCTCTCCCTCATTTCCTCTGGCCAAGAGATTGACAGGCAGTGGGGAGGAGGGGGCACAGAGTGTGGGAGAGGCGGGGCCTCTGCCTCTCCCTCACTCCTGCTTCCCCTCACCCGACCCCAATTTTTTTTTAATAAAAAAAATAAAAATCAAACCCAAACCTGTTGGGCTCCCTCAAGCGCGGGACCCTGGGCGGCTGCACCTATCCGCCCCTTCTGATGGAAGTGAGGGAGAAGAAGGCAGAGGCCCCGCCTCTCTCTCACGCTGCTGGCCCCCTCTGCTGCTTGCCTGGATGTTTCGGCCAGGGGGAATTTATTTATTTATTATTCATTTTATTCAATTTATATGCCACCCCCTATGCCTACGGCATCTCGGGGCGGCTTCCAACATAAAATAAACAGTTTATTACAATATAAAAAATATAAAAATGTACACAGATATTTAAAACAATTTTAAAATACCCCCATACAAACATTTAGCCCACCCTACCCTCCCCGCCTCCGAAGGCCTGGGAGAACAGCCATGTCTTGCAGGCCCGATGGAAGGCCAGCAGACTCGGGGCCAGTCGTGCTTCCTCTGGGAGGGAGTTCCACAGCTGGAGCCCAGCCACCGAAAACGCCCTCTCATTGTAGCCCCCCGCTTTACGCGGGGGACCTCCAAGAAGGCACCCCTGGTGGACCGGAGAGTCCATCCTAAATCACGGAGGGTGAGGCTGTCCCTGAGGTATCCAGGGCCAAGACCATACAGGGCCTTATAGATCAACGTCAACTCCTTGAACCTGGCTCAGCACATTACAGGCAGTCAGTGCAGCGCACGGAGCACCGGTGTTATATGCTCTCGTTGGGGCCTCTGCCTCTGGGTGTTTTCAGACGTGATGAGATCACAGTGAACCACGCTGAATACCTACATGTGGTCACTGTGCCCTGCACGTCTGTTCGGCGGCCAGATGTTCGCCACACCAAATGCCCACATGGGGTCAATTTCAACCACGCTTCCGGGGCTCCCGGCGTGAAAATCCCCAGAAGCGTGGTAAAAGTGATTCCTGGCCAGAACCAAAAAAAAGTAACGTCTGGTTGGCAATCACGGCCCGGAATCCCCGGTGGGATTCCAGGCCATGGTCAAACTGGCGCGACGCTGCGGTGGCATTGGCCTCGCCACCCGTCTCCCCAGAGGGCAGGCGGCGAGGGGGCGGGGCCATGCGGCCGCACGTTGTGCCACGCAGCCCCGCCTCCTCCCTGATTCCCCGCCGGGATCCCCGGCACGTCTGTTTGCCGTGCCTGGGTGATCCCGGCGGGGAATATCTGGGTTGTTTTCGGGACGGGGCGAAGCCGCCCCGTCACATCTGAAAACACCCTCTCTCTCCCTCATTTCCTGGTCGAGACTGTGCAGGCAGCGGGGGTGGAGGGAGCGGAGCCCAGCGTGGGGCCCAGACTGGAGGTGGTGGTGGTGGTGCCAGTGGCGGCAACGGATCAGGTGAGTCCAATTCGGTCAGAATCCGAATGGCCGCTTAGGCTTGGGGATGGGTGGAGTGGAGTGCCCCTGTGCCCATCGCCAAGCCCAGGCCCAGGTAGTGCGCCGCCCCCAGGCCGCCGCCAAAAGATATGAGGGCCTGCATTTCTTTCTTAGGGTAAGGCTGGCCCTGAGTGGCAGCTACCGCTAGCACATGAAATGTGGGCAGAGGTTGTCCGTTTATTAGCTCGACATGCTAGAAAATGTGAGTGGGGGTTGCATGGACTGAGTGCAAACTCCAGCAAGCTATTATCTCATTTGAAAACACCCTTTATTGCTTCAATTCCACTCTTGGTGTTAGAGTCTGGAACAAAAGAGAAGGCAAGTATCTTTAATGTCTGTGAAATGTTGCTCTTGTGTGTGAAATCTGCTGGGTTTCTTACATTGTGACTTAAAAACACATCTTTTCTAAGCGTACAGCAAAGACGGAACGAGTATCCAAATAGACTGCTTTTTATTTCCTTAAGCCTGCTTCCAAAGTCCATCTTCCATGAAATCGCTCAAAGCAATGCTGTCATGTATATTGCTGCTTAGGAAGTAACCTCACCTTCCTTTCGTACTCCCAGTAAACTTGTCACCAGATTTTCAATTATTATTATTATTATAATAAACATTTTTACCCCGCCCCTCTCACTCAAAGACAACTTGGGGTGGCTCACAATAAAACTAAAAAATACCATGCAGTAATGCAGCTCACTATGTTGTGTGGAAATATCTTTACCATTCCCTACAGTTTGCATCAGTTACACCCGAATATACGAACTAGCTTTTAATTGTGCCATACTCAGAATTGGTTTAATAAAATTCCCTTATTCAAAGATGCCTTTTTTGCCCCAAATTGCATGAGCTAGAAAGATGATGTGATGGAGGCTGATCACAACTAGGAATGGGGAATGTAGCTTTCCCACCTGCCACATAAATATGAGACAATGCTGCTACACCTCAGCTTTATTCAGGGTTCACCCAGTTTAACGCTGGCATCCACACTCGCTACAGCTAGCCCTTGTGCCCACCAACTGAAGGCTTTTCCCAAGAGTGGTGGGTCCTTCAATGATGGCATGTATCTATGCAATTCTTATAATAGTCTTATAATAGATAGGAAAGATTCCACCTTAGTCCAAGGATACCAAGTCCTCTTGAGGTCTGTACTCCTCCATCAAGCCTCTAGCTATAGTTGCTCCTGTGTGGGGCTCCCCTCACCCCTACCTGGGCATCAGCCTTGGACAACTGAACCTCTGGAGAGGTCTGCTTCCATCAGCTTCCTAATACCAACCGACTGACTAGCTGGGTTTGACAGGGCCTTTTATAGGCCTAACGTTTCCCAGCTGAAGTCTATAACGGTTTCCTAGGCTGCTTCTTAAAGGGCCACTGTCTCTTTAGGTAAGTTCTGCACTGTGCCCTGCCACAGATGTAAAGGGTTATCAAGCTCTTTCTGGCATTGATCATACTTCATATGAAATTTGGGTTGAAGATTACTAAAGACCATCTCAGTAAGTAAACAAAAAGTTAGGATGTGCCTGTCAAAACTTTCTGGCATTGTTTTTCTGGCACAGTAATAGCCAGTGATAAACCCACAGAAAAATCAAACTTTTTCCAAAGTTTAAAATATACTTTTCAGATTTTCAATACAGTGTACAGTTGCAAATACATCAAGCAGATGCAATTTTAACTACCATCGTGCAGCTGCTCTACCATAATTACTACAGCACTTCCAAAACTCTTGATGGTTAGTTTAATTAATGCAGATTAATTTTTATGTTCTACTTCTGAATCACTGATTCTGCTACAAATTATGGTTTTCCACACATACTTAGATTTAATTGTTGGACAATCATACCAAATAGAAACTTGCAAACTTTTCCACATTTAAGTTGTAAAATTATATTGTTTGCCTTTTAATGTATAACTCAAATGAATGTCTTTATAATTCTTATCTACTTTGAAATCTATTAATCAAGTAGACTTTTTTTCTTTTCTTTTTTTACAGTACTTAACTAACCTGTCTTACCTGCTTCCTCTAGGGAAGATCCTTGTCGTTTAAGACTTTCCTCATCTGGGTTTTAATCAGTATTTACCAAGGTAGGAGATATCCCTAATTTTACTGGACTAAAGGTTTTTTTGTCTTCTATTGGCAGTATTATTTTTCAGCTCCAGGTTAAATTCCTAAAGCTTAAAATTTAATCAATAGTTATGTATATTGCTTTCTGTTTATCTTGAAATCGATATTCTAGCAGTTTGTCAGACTTATTCGCAGTGCAGCATGGATTGGTATTTTTATTGGTGCATGTCGCCTAAAAACTGACCTGTTTTTAATTAAAAGTTAATCCAAAAAAATGTTAACGAGTGCTTATCACATTGCATACACTGCACAGTAGTTTTCTTTCATGAAAAGATAGTACTGTTTAAGAAATCTGAATTATACAATCAGTTTAAAGTCATTAACCTCACTTTGTCTGGTAGTACAAATAAATGAGAGATTGTTGAAAACGTAATTAATAGCTAGATTGCATATATTGCAATGGAAATTTGTTTAATTTTCTAATGGTATTTTAATTTTTGACATTCTTATTTTAGTGGATCTCTTTTAAATAGAGACTAGGAAATAAACAGTAGTAGTGTTCTCCAATAAGAAATTATGTGAACAAACTTTCATAATAACTGATCATTTTCACAAAGCAGTTGTAAAGAAGGGTGCTAGAGCACAACTATATTTATTAACAAAAATTATCCTGCCCCTCCTGCCCATAGGGCAGCCTGGGGCAGCGAGCAACAAATATAAAAAACATTACAACAATAAAACAGTTAAAAATCCCACATTATGCAGGGCAGAAAACAACCCCTACCCCTCGCCAAAGGCCTGGCGGAACAGCCGGGTCTTACATAAACAGGAGAGTTGGGGGCCAACTGAGCCTCCTCCGGGAGTGAATTCCACAGCACGGGCGGCCACCGAAAAAGATCTAACATCGGTGGCCACCTGCCTCGCCCAAGGAACCTCTAAAAAGGCTCCCACGGACGATCTCAAAGGTAGCACAGGCACATGGGGAGTGAGATAGTCCCGCAGATAAGTAGGGCCCAGGCCTTGAAGGGCTTTAAAGGTAAAAACCAGCATCTTGAACCTGGCCCGGTGCTTTATAGGCAGCCAGTTCAGAGCTCAAAGCACTGGTGTCATGTGCTCCCTGTGGCCCGCCCCCGTAAGGAAATGGGCCACAGCATTCTGCACCAGCTGCAGCCTCCAGACCAGCTTCTCGGGCAGCCCCACGTAGAGCACGTTGCAGTAATCCAACCTCGAGGTGATGAAGACATGGATGACAGTGGCGAGGTCAGAGTCTGAGAGAGACGGCCGAAGCCACCAGACGAGATGTAACTGCTGAAATGCACTCCCCGCCACGGCCACAACCTGAGATTCCAAGCAGAGCCGTGAATCGAGGAGCACACCCAGACTCCGTACTTGAGAGACCATGGAGTTGAATCTGTAATTTCTTGTTTTTGTTTTTTTTCAGGTGGCATTCTGATGTATGGAGCCCTCTTGCTTTTTGAATCAGAATTTGTCCATGTGGTTGCCATTTCTTTTACTGCCCTGATCTTGACCGAGCTCTTGATGGTTGCACTGACGATACGAACATGGCACTGGTTAATGGTGGTGGCTGAATTCCTCAGTCTTGGCTGCTATGTGGCCTCTCTTGCATTTTTAAATGAATATTTTGGTGAGTAGCTTTAGAAAATCTTTGCTTGAAACACACCCTCGCTTTCTAAAGTGCACTTTTTTGGTGACCACTTTTCTCATCTTGTTTTCTGAATATTTTGTCTACGTAGCCTTTTGCCATAAAAAAAATATGACTGATTCGTATGTGAGTCATAACGGATGACTATAGTATTGCTCCATTTAGGGCATTTTTACTATACATTTTCTCTCAGTCTTAATTATATTAACCAGAAAGCATGCTGCAGTCCCAGCCAGCTTGCGGAAGGGTAATTTATGCTAGAATCTCAAGTAGGGGTATAACTATAATAGGGATAATGAATGAATACTTTATTGCGTAGTCGTAGACCATAGCATTTACATAAAACAAACACGAGGAAATACAACAAACTCATAATATCCGGTGGATAAATTAAGAACTAGGTGCCTAAAAAAAACAGTTCCCCCACAAAGACATCTTTACCAATAATCCCATGATTTTACCCCTAAGCATCGCATTTTTAATGCGAGTATGGTAAGGATACCATACTCCCCAAAGATTCCCAACAAAGAGCTAGCATACAATTCTAACCCTCTCTCCCCCCCCCCCCCCTTCCTGGAGTATTTATCCATTAATCAATGAAACTCCTAATCGTCCATCGGAATATCCGAGAAAATAACAAATAAGTAAATCCCTCCCACAAGTTCCAACCCATCCTATAAAAAACCAAAAGGATGGGCATGAAATAATAAAAACACTATAATAATAACTAAGCCCAGGACTCACAATAACCCAATAACAACCCTGTGCCCGCATAAAAACCTCAATCCTAAGGAAATAGTCAAAATTACATCGCAGACAGCCAACCCACTAATACCTATATACTCAGTATTGAAATTTATGGTGGGATCCATGGGCCAGCACTTTCAATCAAGTTCTGGCTTCACCGTGTCTCGAGTCCCACTCGGGACCCCAGCCCCCCCAGCTGTTGGGATACCCCCAGAAGACCAGGAGTGTGAGCTATTCCTGATTCGGGAACTGACCTAAAATGAGACAACTGATCTAGGATGATAGGAACTGCCTGTTTCCGCCTCACAACTGTAAGCTTAGTTTGTTCCTCAATTCCCACAAGCTCACACGCAACCCCACCATCCATCACAGGTCTCAACCCCTCCTCAGAGAGGGCAGCTAACAAGCCCCCCTCTGTGGCCCCCTCCAAAGACCCCTCTTCGGGAGAATTTTGTGGCTGCTTATTAATATGCTCTAAACTTTCTTTGGTGAACCGACCACCAAACCCCCCCCCCCCTTTGCCCTGGCAGCCGTACCTCCAGTGCCACTGGATACCTGGTACTGAATTCCACCCCCCGCTCTTGTAAGGGGGGATGCGGGGGGGGCAGTTGACAGATCTTTAAATACCTCCCCCACATATATACCCCAGGTAGACACCATAATAGGGATAAGCGGTGCAGCAGCACCAGCCACTATAAGCCATGGGGGGGCCACAAGCCCCGATGCACCTCGATTGCCTCCTGCAGTCACCGGTGTTCAGAGTGTCAGTGTGATGGGGTGTTGGAGTGGGGCCAGGAACACCCAAATGTAAGGGGGTGGGGAGCCTGGCAACCTGAGGGAGTGCTTCTACTCACCTGTATGACACTGCAAGGCCCTGCCTCCATCCCTAAAGTGATTTTGTCTAGTCTCCAGGAAGTCCCATGCCCTTTGACCCCAGTATTCCAAGCCCCCCTTGACCCCAGCAACCCGTCCCCTCAACCTCTCCTAGCCTTGGCAGCTAAGGCCCCATTTTCCCCAATTCTCAACACCACCATCACTTGAACAACCACACCCCTGACCCTGGCAACTTGCTCCCTGCTTCTGCCCCCAGCAACTCAGCCTCTTCTGCCCTAGGCAATTCAACCCCACCACCCAAAACTTGAACACACTCCACCCCCTGCCCAGGACTCCCTGCCCTGACAGCCCCTGCCCAAGTGAGCCTGGAAGGTAATGGGGAATGAGGGGGTTCCAATATTCTACACCAAGATCCATCTCCACCTAGTTACATCCCTTATCGCGAGACAATCACTCAGTTACTGTTGGGAAAAACAGATGTGACTGTGGGGTCCGCTATGACCTGGGACTCGCTGGCACGTCTGGCCAATGCAGCCCCACCATACCTGCCTTGCAGCAGGGGCCACCATGGCCGAGCTAGGGGCGCCATACCCACTGGGGGCAGGAGGGCTGGCCCACCCGCACATTTGTTTATGTCCGGTGCCCTACGCGGGGCGTGCAGGCGGCCGGACGGCTCTGGCCTCAGGCACGTTTGTTCGGTGCCCCGATGCAGGCTCTCAGCTACAGTTTCCTGCCCTGTGCCAGGGAGCCACCATGCCTCCCACACATGCGTTTTTACCCTGTGTGTCTCATTTCAATAAACCTCACTGCTTCTCATCTTGAATCTGCTTGTGTCGTTATTAGACAAACACTATTGAAATTGAGTATGGGTTTTTTTAAGTCTATTGATAAGCACTATCTTTCACAGCACTTCCTAAGCAGATTTAATAAATTTTAGGAATCTATGGAAATTTTACTCCTGTGATTTAAAAAAAAAAATTTTAAGAATAAATACTGCCTAATTATCTTTTGTTTTCATGTCTGAAACTAAGATTTCTCATTTGAAATAATGCATTGAAACCTGTATGGTGAGACAGACAGGCCAAAAGGCCAAAAAGGCATTCTCGGTTTAAACCAAAAAAGTATTGTATCAAAATATTTTAATTACTTGAGCCAGTGCAGTGGATAAGGCGTTGGACTTGGACATGGGAGACCAGGGTTCAAAATCTTTGCTTGCAAAAATATCTTTGCTTTCTAACATGCACCTTTTTTGTGATCATCTCTCCCTAGTCTGCCATGTCTTAGTTATGAACTTAGTGGATGGCCCTGTGCAAGTCACTATCTTTCGACCTCAATTCCTCTTCAGTAAAATAGGAATAAAAATACTGACCTACTTCACAGGGTTGTTGTGAATGTGAACAAGATGGGGATTGTAAACCGCTGTGACAGTGTAATCATACCAATCAAATGTCCAGGAACATCCCCACTATCTAAAGCAAGGGTGGGGAACCCCTCATCCCTTTTCTTCTCCTGGATCCTGACCCATTGATCCAGTCCTTACCCTCAAGCCCTGAAGGAGTGAACTCAGGGGAAAGAAGTGGAGATGAGGGCATGCACTTAAGCATAGGAGATGGTTTCATGGCACAGATCCATGATCTGGATCTTTCCTTCTTTCCCCTGTCCTGAGCACAATTAGTGAGCACCCTGCCCCCAATTCTTATCCAACCCATGGAACTTGCTCTATTTTTCACGGTGGCTTGCAGGAAGGAAACGTTCCCCATGCCTGCGTTATAACAATATCCTTTATGCAAGCTCCTTCTTCACCAAAATCTTTTGTCCTTACAATCTCTGAATTTCAGAAGTATTAATTTTTAACACCACTACCATAATTAATATTACTTGTTAGGTTGTATGTACTGACTAATTATTCTGGATGACATTTCTGATAAAGTCCTCAGTGGCACTCCACTGTTCAGAGACCACGAAGGCATTTAAGCATCCAAATAGTTTATACTTTTCTGGCAAATCCATCAATATGCAGCCACCTCTGCAGAAGAGATCATTGGCAGGCACGTTGGCACTCAGTTCAGTGAACATTTGTCTAACAGTCATGATTCTTGAAAGCAGTGTACATATAAGGATGCCTCATTTTTAGAAGTCCTTTCATCTCTAGCAGGTCGTTAGCCATTCCCAACAGTAAATAGCAGTACAGGGAGGAAATAAAAACCACAGTAAAGTTTCAACCAGTTGACAAAAAATTTCAGATGTCTGTCTGCACCCTCCCATTCACAAGCCCAGTGTAGAGCACCTGCAGCTCCCCCTACCTCCATATCTCATCTGGAAAGCTGCCTTCTGCCACTAATATCAAAGCCAGTTTCAAACACAAAAAGCTGAATCAGTGATGGTCCAGAATGATGCAGAGAGGAAGTAATGTTTATTTCATTGTTGTTTTTAGAACTAATAATGGTAATTAATCTGAATAGCCTGCATTTCATGGAGTCCCATTTCTGTTCGTAATCTTGTTTGCCAAAATACAGGAGTGTGGTTTTAGGCCCCTGCAAACATGCTCCTAAGGAAGTGTGTGTACATAAGTGTTTTCAGGACTGGGATCGTAGTGTACTTTGAGAGCTACCTTACATTTCTGCAGGATGCAAACAAAGTCTGTAGGCTGAATCATGGCCATGCTCAAGCCATTCTCCACACATTGGGGCAAACAATACAGTCAGATAGGGATTTGGAGGTGTATTCAGGTGAGCTATGCTCACCTGTATCACCTTTATATCAGGGTGGGGAACGTCAGGCCCGGGGCCAGATGCAGCCCACTAGGGAAGGGAGCAGAGATGAGGGCATGCACACAATGATAGGATACAAATCCATGATCTTGACCCTCCTCCCCCCAGCTCCATTATTTAAGCACCCCTGCCCACAATTTAAATGCAGCCTTTGGAACTTATACTAGTGAGCCTAGGGAGGGAAAAGGTTCCCCACTCCTGCCTTATGCAAGTCAGTGTCTGTAAGGTGAAGAAATGTTGTTAAAGTTATATTTCTTTTGAATGCATACATTTCACTATTAAAAAGCACAAATAAAGTGATTGTACTAAAACAGAAAAGTACCAACAATTTATGGACCTTATCCTCTGGTTCTGACAAATAATTGACTCTATGAGTATTTTACCAAAGTTAAGACTAATTTTATGCTCATTGTGCTGCACATCACTACAACTTACTCTATGGACTTGAAGAGTATTGTACTTAGACTGAAGCCAAATTAAGGATACTATGCAGTAGTATTATTTTGATTAGTAATTAATGGAATAACCAGTGCATTTAACACTAGTCTATCCAAAGCTCTTTATTGTATTTCTTGTTGTCTGGCTCCTCTTTTCTAATTTCCTTGTTTTTCTATAAATCTATCTTTTTCTTTCTTCTTGCCTCTCTCTGGTACAGGTCTAGGCAGAGTGTCTTTTGGAGCTTTCTTAGGTAGGTTGTAATTACTGTTTCCTTGCAGATAACAAAAACTGTAGAGCAGTGGTTCTCACACTTTTTTGAATTTCCCTCCTCTTTTCATCCCCCCGCTTGGAGGGCAGAACCGTGGGTGTTGACAAATGAAACAATAGCCTCCTGGAGTCTGGGTTTGGTCCGCAGAGGCCCCACTCACATGTTTAGCTTGTCAAGCCTAATAAATGGCCAGCCCCCTGCATGTATTTCTTGTGTGTTCGGGCAGCCCCCACTCACAGGTTTAGCATGGCAAGCCTAATAAACGGGCAGGCATTTATTCCCGCGATGCTCCACCCACCAGCCCCCTTTTCTCAGTAGCCCATCCCCTGTCATGTTTCAGAGCTGCAGAGAACCATGGGAAGAAAAAGCTAGGGATTGATGGGAGCCATCATCTGCCCCCAACCCATAGCGCTCCGAGCCGCCATTGTGCGGGAGGATGCGGGGTAGAAATGTAATAACTAAATAATAGCAAGGAAGGCTACCTGAACTGAAAGGGTTTTTTTCTGTGGTTCTCCAGGCCATAGTGGAACACTCTGCCTGGTTCATGGATGTGCTGGCCAGGTGGTCTGGGAAGACCACAACACTCACATCTTCCATCAGTCCCCCTTCTTTGGCCACATGTACACAGCAGACTTTGGATCCTCCACTGAAACATGTGTTGAAGGGGTGCTCCTGAAGCCTATTGTTCTTGGGACCCCTGCCAACCCGTGAAGTCCTGGCTCATGAAGATATATAGTGTTGGCTGCACTCCGGAGCAAAGTAACTTTAAGTGGCAGCTCAGCACCACCCACTCTATTGTGGAGAGAGCTTTGGGGCTATTAAAGCAGCACTGGTAATCAGTTATAACCAGAATCAATTTCCAGCTAGAGACCACTCCATTTCCGACTACCACCATCTGTGTTCTCCATGAGGAAGCCCCTGATAGTTAGTTCCATTGAGCCAGTGCCCCTGTACGGGGACCAGCTGAACCAAGCACAGCAGCACATAGCCAGAGAGATCCAGAACACCGTGTACCAGTACATCCACCTGCAATGCTAGCCCCAACATCCACCGCCACTGACAGTTTAATGAGCATCAGTAAACTGTTTCAAATGATCTTTTTGTGATATCAACAAAACCTTGAAAAATATTTCCTGTGTGCTGTTCCATCTGTCTCTCCTCCCACCCCCCGCCAGCACCAGGATGGCATACTTTCCCCCTTTACACCCATGCTGTTTCCTGCCCGGTGGCCTTTCCCTGTGTGTTCCCTACTGGCATTTGTAGGCCTGAACCTCTGTGTTTCCTATTGACATTCGCAGGCTAGCTGGCTCTAGGAGTGGCAATTGGAAATGCAGAGGCACAGGCGTGCAGCTGGTTGCTTTGCAACTGGCCAGCACCCAGCATTTGCCTGTGGTATTCCCACAGTAGTTCCCTTTGCAGCCGGGCTTTTCCCTGCTGAACTCCTACGGGCCCCTGCCTCCCTCAAGTGCAAATGCATAGCCAGCTGCCTGTCCATCCTGTTTTTGGTTCACCTGCCACCCCTTACCTTCCATTCCTTTCCAACCCCCCAAAGCGGCTTATTTCTGCCATACCGCCATTCTCCACAACCCCCTCCCCAAACTTCCCTCTTTCCGCAGAAGAAGCATGGAAACCATAGATTATGAAAAATTCAAGAACTTTTAAAAAAAAAAAAAAAATTTAAACTACTACTTCTTGTGCCTGTTACTTTTAGGGGCAGCTGGGAGCACTCGCTCGGGTGGTGGGACTGGCCAGGGTACATTTTACCAGTCCTCCTCCCGCAGAGCCAGCTGTGGAGGAATGTTCATCGGAGGCATGCAAGAATGATTGGCAGGGTGGAGAGAGTGTTCCTGGCCCAGGAACTGTTCCCCTGGCAGGAAGGCAGTGTGGAGAGGGCTTTGGGGGTGGAGTGTGGGGGGAACCAGGGCAAGCAGTTGGATTCCATGGGGGCATGACTAGCTGATATGAGTTAGGAAATGGTGCCTGCCACTAGGCACCAATGCTCGAGCAGGGAGCTCTGGGGCTCAATGACTGGATGGACTGGGACAGGCTCTTTTGCGTCTGTGCCACATCTCACTCATATTCTTGTTCACCTCAATCACGTTGTCCAACTGCTCAAACTGCTGCCAGAGGTGCGCCCAGTGTTTGTCCTTCTGCCGGCAGGCATCATCAGCAAAAGGCCTAGCATTTTGCAGCTTTCTGCCGCACCAGCTGCCTATGCTTCCTGGTAATGTCATTAATGGGGTCGCAGATCTCATCTGCACGCCGTATGGTCTCCCCAAGCATCTCCCTTCCCAAACCCTCCCTGTGCCACCTGTTGCAGACCAGCAGGTCCTAGTTCCACTGGGTGCTTGCAGTGGGGTTCCGTCCGCACCCATTGCGCTGGCAGACCTGTAGCAAGGCAACAAGGAAAGTAATTAGTTCAGAGTGCCCCACTCACCTTCTTTCCCTGGTGTTTCAGGCCCCACCCCCGCCCATCCAATTTTCTGTTCTCTCTCTGCCCAAACAGAAGCAGGAATGAGTACCTGGCCTATGCAGCTGCTGGGGCAGTTGCTGCTGTGGGATCCCAGTGCCACACAGAGTTTCTCCCACGATCACTGTAGAGGAGTGAAGAACATACAGACATCAACCACTGTCATTTGTGCCATCTTTCCCCCCGACCCACAACCGCCATTTTGGCTTTTCCCCCCACATCCTCCATCCTGCTATGGTGCTTCCCCCATGCTTGAGATTCTGCTGCTCCTCCATTTTCTCCTTGCCACCTGTCAACTCACTAAACAATAAAAAACATAATTAGATAACATAATGGAAGCCTTTATCATGCAGCTGTGTAAACGCAAACTTACAGAGACACACCTCAGTGCATTCACTTACTGTTCTCCATCTCCACTGCCACCTCTACAAAGGTGGCATCTGAATCCTCCGTACCCTCAACCAGAACATGGGGTGGCTACTCAAAGAAGGGCTGGCTCTTGAGCTCGAGGTGATACAATGTGGTAGTCACGGTGTACATGTCCACATCGACCCGTCTGGCTCCAGGGTGGGGACGGGCATGGTGGGATGTCCACTGGTATCTGTGGCCTCAGTGATGGAAGCGGTAGTGGTTGCAGCAGGAGCGGGCAGTGGGGGAGCCATATCCACTCGCTTCTAGTTCCTCACGAAGGCACAGGCATACAGGTGGGATGCCATGATAACTCCATCCACACAGAGGAACTGGTCAAGGACCTCATAATAGGATGATATTTGCCTCCCATGGCCAGAGGTGAAGTTGTTACAAATCTCATTGTATTAGCGCCTCAGGTCTTTGGCCCACTGCCAGCACTGGTTCATGTCCCAGGTGTAGCCCTGCTGCGCCACTCGGGCCAACCAAAATCTCTTGGAACACTGCCTCGTTCCCGTAGCACTTCACTAGGGCATATTGGACCTTCTGCTGTCTCCATAGATCAGTGAAGGTCTTGGTCTCTTCCTCAGTCCAAGGAATGCACTGTTGGTAGGTGGAGAGCAACTGCAATTGCACGGTGGTGGTAGAAGTGCTGATTGTTGTCTGTCAATTTGAGCCATAACCCTGGCAATGATAATCCTCTGCAAGTCATTATGGAGAAAGCAGCAGCTGGGAAAGAGCAAGCACTCGGCACATACTGCCAAACAGGAGATGCTGGGAAAACATGTTTGAATATGCTGCGGTGGGCTTTTAGGGTGGATGTAATATTCGCACGAGACAGGGCCTGGAAGTGGTCATTCCTTGGAATGCTCTAGGCTTTTCGCCCACAACTCTCTGGTGCTGGCAGACCTGTACATGCAGAGACTTTACCCAACCTAATTGATGGGATGCAGACACATAGGTGCACATTGGTCTGCATTCGCCCACATGACGGGCTCCGCATGTGAGTAGGGGTTGCATGTCCGGGTGGTGGTGACCACATGGATGGAGGGGGCGAACACCTAATAAATGGGCAGGTGGACAACCATCTGGTGTGGGCTACTGTCTCGTTTGTTAACACCAGGCCCGAACTTAGGGGCAGGGCCCCTAGGCCCAGGCCTTAGGTGGCATTTTCTGGGGGGCGGCAATTGCCGGCACCACCCGCTCCATTTTTTATTTTTATTTTTCTTCCTGCATGGTTGGAGGCTGCTGCCCACAGCTGAAACCTGCTGCCTGGGTTCCCATCCCTCACCTGCCTCTGCCGTCTCACTGCCTGGTAGTAGTGCAGCAGCAGCAGCAGAATACTGATCCGGCTGGGAGATAAAGCTGTTTGTTTGCAAACAACTTCTCCCCTGTGATGAGAAGGTTGTTCGCCTTGTAAAGAAAGTTCTTTGAGATGGCGCCTAACATTCTCACAACTGGGTTGTGCATGCTCACCCTATTCAAATAGACCACGTGATGGTCTCGAGCTCCTCTAGTATAAAAAACACTCTACCCCTCAGAATGACAGTTCTAGGAATATAAGAAAAAAATTCCATGCGGGGCTCAAAGGGTGGGCGTTGTGAGAATGTTTGGAGCCATCTCAAAGAACCTTATTTACAAGGCAGCAACCTTCTGTTCTTCGAGTGGCTCCTCACAGGCCCTTTTTTACATGGTTCTGCCGGGTGGGGGGGTGTCTGTGGATGTGCCGGTGCGTGGGAGGGGCGTGCACTTGGCCACACACATATCCCCACTCATCCGCACCCATGGAGCAACCACCATTTTCCCTGGTTGCTCCATGCATGAGGACGAGTGGGGGGTGAGTGGGGATGCATTAGATGGGCACACACATGCACCCCCATTCACTGCGGGTGCGTGCACCACATTCACATGGGGCCACCCTCCACCCATGAACATGCAGCATAGGGGTGGGGCTTGGCTTGTGGATGGGGCTTGTGGCAGGACTTGGCTTGGGGGCAGCAGCCTGAGAAGGGCCATGGGGCGCAAAATTCCTAAGTCTGGCCCTGGTTAACACTCAGTGTCCTCCACCTCCTATTACTTCCCCTCTTTCTCCCCCTTGTTCTTTGTCTCTCTCTCTCTCCCTTTCCACTCCATTATTTTGGAGATTTCCCCCTAGCTCAGTGAGAGTATGGAGGTAGATGTTTGCCAGCTAGGCGCCTTCTTGCACCTTCCCCTCACCCCAAGAACACCTTGCACATACCCCAATTTGAGAACCTAGGCTGTAGAGCAACAAGTACAAATTTGCATATTAGAAACATTGCTGTTTCTAATGCTTGTGAGAAAAACAAATGAGCTTATTTTAATAAGCAAATCATGGATATGTAGTGTAAAATATTTTCCAATACATCTGGCTTTGTGGCTCTGGCATAAGAATAGAAACTGGCATGGAAACTACAAATGTGTCTAGGATTTCTCTGGCTTTTCAGAATTTTACAGGAAAAGAGTAGAACAGATATTTCTAGGCTTCCAGAATAGAAATAATGTAAGCCCTACCTTCCCCAATAATTGAGATGCCAGAATGGAGACCCAAAGTAATTTGATTCTACTGGCTTGGCTTTGGCTATGAACCACCATACTGTATTGTGGTAATATTGAGGCAGTGAATTGCTCTTCAGGGGAAAGGGGGGAAATTAGAGACTTAATAAAAACAAGGTTGAGATGTAATCTACTGAGCCACTTACTGTTTAGAGAGAGTGGCAGCAATCCACAAATCACTTGTTCCTATGGGTTTCAATAGAACTACCCCAGAATAAGTGGTTTGTGGATTGCGGCCCATGTTGAGAAGAGACTGGAGCATCTTTTCCAGCAAGCTCTAGCCTTTAGATAGCTGGTTTATTTTACTTTAAATTTTGTCAAATTTCTTCTTAATATTAGCAAACCAATCACAATATTCCCCCTCCTCCCCTTCTTCTCCCCCCATTTTCCAGCTCCTGAGAATCTTCAAGGCTGCTGCAATGCTAGATATCATGCAGCAGGAGCTAGTTAAGCCAGTGGTCTTTGTTGTGCTTTTGCCAGATGTACCCCAGAATTTTAGAAGGATGCAGTGATGTTTTGGTAGTAATCTCTAGAAGTGGTATTAGCATATAAGTGAGTAATTCATCCAGAAAAAAAATAAGCAGAGTCTTATCACCTGCAGCTGTCACACAGACGCCTTAGAATCTAAGTCCAGACCCTCATGGGGTCACAGCATTGTTGGATGGGGTAATGGTCCTGGTTGATATCTGATACATTCTGCATATTTGCTGCTGTCTGGTGTCACGGGTTTATACAAAACACTAAAAGCTCAAAATGGGGCTATGCAGACAAACGTTTGGGAACCACTGAGGCATATTATAGTTTTCGCTGATGGCATATGAAACCAATTAAGTGAAGTATATTAACTTTGCACTATGGGAAACTCCACTGTCTATACTACCTCTCTACTTCCCCCTTTTTTTTATTTCCACAGATGTTGCCTTTATCACAACTGTGACCTTCCTGTGGAAAGTGTCAGCAATCACTGTCGTAAGCTGCCTTCCACTTTATATACTCAAGTACTTGAAACGCAAATTTTCTCCTCCAAGTTACTCCAAGCTTACCTCGTAAAAGTGACTAAATACCTACAGGTTTTTCACCAATGCCACTCTAGCTGGAAGTTGTTTTAAGCACATCCATTCTGATTCCATAACTAAAAATTTGTGATGGGATAAAAAAGGAAAAAAATCAAGTAGTGGAGTGAACAGAGCACAAAAAGAAGAAGGACCATCAGAAATGTACTACAGACACCGACACCGACCAGACCATCAAACATAATCTAAACTGCATCTTCTCTGCGTTGGGGTTTCTTCCTTTCTTACTTCTTTTTTTTTTTTTTTTTTACTTTTTCCATTTGCTATAATTCTAAAACAAAACAAATTTACCTTTGAGTAGACAATGCTTCTGAATGATTCCTATTGCAACTCTAAAGACTTTTTTCCTACAGCACTATTCTTTGCAAATTAAATGGAGAGCTTCTTTAATATTGTACTATTCCCTAACAGATCCAAGTTCTTTCCTTGATACTGTTGTATAGAAATATCATTCCTACATAAATAATAATAAGCCTAGAAAACTGTAAATGCCATACTGTATTTGCTGCTATATGTCAACCCTTTAATCAAACACCAGTTATATGCACTATTTGAATTATATACAGATGTCTGCATAGCACAGTATTTCTTAGGAGCTGTTGTCCTCTTTTCTTCACACTCCATTCCTAGCTCTAGTAAGATATGTAAATTCTGTGACATTGACAGCAGTTCTTTAAATGCACATGAAAGCCAAGTTGCACAAATTTGTAAAGACAAATTCTGTACATAATTCCATTACACCTACTAATTTGTACAGAGCGTCCAAGACATTGCTGTTCAGTAAATGTTTTACAAGTTCCTGTACATTTTGTATTTGTAAAACTGCGCTGAGATAGTGTTCAGCTTACATTTCTATATATATATATCAAACATCCAGCAAACCTTGTATTAGCTAATATGTTTCAATTGCCTTGTTGTAATCTGTTTACTTAGGTTACTCAGGTAAAAGTAAATAAGATTATAATTTTAATAATGGTAGAAAAATCCATCATCTTCCAAAATGTAATTTGTGTTTATTAGCCAAATCATTGGTTTTGTCAGTTATAGAGCTGGTAAGGACAAAATAAAGATACTCCCCAATCTGACAACAATCTGATGGGTATTAGGACAAATCTTATGTACTGTATTGGGATAGAGCTCATATATAACAGCTGAAGGAAAAAAGCATATTTAACCATACTACTTTATTAAAGAGATATTTATTTGTACATTTTAAAAACACTTTATACTGATGTCTTTTTTATCATAGATGTTTTATGTTAGACTGTATGTCTGCAACATAATTCCTTTTCTCGTGTCTGATAATACGTCCCTTAAATCATTCTTTGTACGAGTGAGAATTTTGGAATGATAAATAACCTGACCACTTAGAAAAAAGAACTTTTTGAACTTTAATCCACTCTATTTGTTTAGAAGATTTTTTTAAATAACAGCAATTATTTGCTTTTTATTTTAAATATTTCCTTCATTATAAAAGCAATAAAGCCTAGTTTCTACCAAATATTACTATTGAGGGTTTATATTATGAACTTCTGTAGCCATGTTTCTTTTAATTGCAATGAACTCTGTGCTCATTACTTGATGTGACCTTCTGGAAAAATAACTTCTATATATCCCCACAAGATGTCACTCTTCCTTTGTACTAGCGGAATCCTTTGCTCCTTTTATGCAGATTGACAAGCTATTCTGCTAATTTACATTTCAGTTGACTTTTGTTGCTGATTTCTTTTTAATTTCATTTTCTTCAATAATAGTTAAATTATTTTGGACCCATTGGTATGTAAAAACAATTTGGTTTAATCCACAGATTATCAGCAAACACGATATGGTTGATTTATCTTTTTTTTCTTGTAACCTTTATTCATCTGGTGTGAGTGCACAACTAGATAATGTAACATTTAATAGATAAACAGAAGCTTATAAATGGCTAGCATAAAACAGTAACATCAATATACCTTTGTTGGGTAAAAATTAAAATGAAATCCTGGCTCTGACTGGGAACATGCAAGTAATAGCATTTCCTTAATACAGCTATGTATGAGAGCTAAAACATATATACATATGAGTGTAATTGTAGAGGGTGTGTGTATAATAATAAAAATCTTGAACATTAAAATGATGAAGTTAGTGTGGTAGTAGAAAAATATAGAACACGCACAGACAGTAAAGCATTACTTGTATAAGACAAAACGCAAATCAGCTGAAGTGTCCCATATGAAACGATTCGGAAGGTCTTGTCATTTCACAATCACTCTCAAGATGGTGTTTTTGGAAGGCAGCCTATCACAAGAAGCTAGCTTTACATGCAGTACCTTTTCCCCTATAGACTGAGGGTTTATACACTAAGGGGTGCAATCCTTATTCATCCAGGTACATAGGAGTGTTACTTACTGTTTCCACTGTCAAAATTCTAGTCCATGGTCTAGTTATCTCTCACCTTGACTATTGCAACCACCTCCTTAATAGCCTTTCCAGCTCTTATCATGCCCCCCTCGCTTCTGTCCAGAACTCTGCTGCCAAGGTCATCCACCTTGCCCGCCACTATGATCATGTGCAGCCCCTCCTCTCTTCTCTCCACTGCCTCCCTCTACCTGAATGCATTCAACACAAGGTCTTGGTCCTTACTTTCAAGACCCTTCATGACCTTGCTCCCGCTTATCCCTTTGAGTTCATCTTCTGCCACACTCCTGCCTGAGAGTTCCACTCCTCCTTTGCTACCACACTCACCTGCTCACAACTCCCTTGCTCTTCAATATGTATCTGTCCCTTCTCCTTTGTTGCCCCCCATGCCTGGAACTCTCTCCCTAAATATATTCGTTGTTCTCCCTCTCTTCCCATCCTCAAATCCCTCCTGATGACCTACCACTTCCATCAGGCTTTCTCATGCCTAGCTCCTCAACCCCTTAGTCTCTGCCCTGATTTTTTAGGTTCTCCCCTGTAACTAAGCTAAGCATATTTTTTTATTTTATTTTACAAAAAACTTGTAACCCACGCCCTCTTGCACATTTGCAACCCAGGGCAGCGTACAACATACACATAACAATAAAATATAACTATAAAATCATTAAAACACTATATATATATATATATATATATATAATATATATATATATATATATAAAATGGGCACATAATATCAAATCTATAATAGTGGTTTAAAAAATACCACACCCTACCCACCCCCCTCCTCGAAGGCCCGGCGGAACAACCAGGTCTTACAACAGGCTTGAGGCGGTCTCTCAGGTAACCAGGACCCAAACCGTTTAGGGCTTTATAAGTCCATAACCAACACCTTGAATTGGGCTCGGAAGACAATAGGCAGCCAGTGCAGAGTCCGGAGCACTGGTGTAATGTGCTCACGGCGACCCATCCCCGTTAGAAGGCGGGCCACCGCATTCTGCACCAGCTGCAGTCTCCGGACCGTCGTCAAGGGTAGCCCCACGTAGAGTGCGTTACAGTAATCCAGTCGGGAGGTAATGAAAGCATGGATGAAGATGGCCAGATCCAAGTCCAAGACATACGGCCAAAGCCGTTGTACCAGATGTAATTGGCAAAATGCTCCTCTAGCCACAGCCTCCATCTGACGATCCAGGCGGAGCTGTGGGTCGAGGAGCACCCCCAGACTATGGACCTGAGTGGCCAACAAACCCCACCAACAATGGGAGCCACCACTCCCTCAGCCCTACTCACGAGCATCACCTCTGTCTTGTCAGGATTCAGCCTCAGATGGTTTGCCCTCATCCAGTCCCCTACAGCTGCCAAGCACTGGGTGAGCACCGAGACTGCCAGGCCTGGGTCTCCAGAAAATGAGAGGTAAAGTTGTGTATCGTCGGTGTATTGATGGCATCGTACGCCAAATCCTCTCATGACTTCACCCAACGGTTGCATATACACGTTGAACAGGAGAGGGGACAGAATAGAACCCTGCGGGACTCCACACATGAGATTCCGGGGAGACGATGTACATTCCCCAAGAACCACACGCTGTGTTCTCCCAGCCAAGAATGAGCGGAACCATTCAAGAACAATTCTGCTCACCCTGGCCCAGTCCCGCAGTCTCGCCTGCAACTTCTCAACTTTTGGGATGTATTCCTGTCTCTCCCTCTGATCCCCTCCCCTTCATCTCCCCTCCCTTGTCTCTTAAATTGTAAGCCCACTGGGCAAGGGCCTGTCTATAATAGTGGATTGTAAAGCACCAGGTACATCGCTAGCACTATAGAAATACTTAAGAATAGAAGTGGTGTTCATGTGTAAGTTTCTTGCCACGCAGTGCTGCACTAGAATTAAGTGGGTGCCAAGTCTTCATTCATAGTGACAGACATCACTATCCATCACGTAGTGTTAACAAATGGGCATGATAACACATAGAAGTTATCGCATAGGCATGTTGCACTCACCTCCCACATGTTATGTGGTGAACCTAATAAACAGCCACCTCTCTGCATGGGTATGTTTCATTTGGCATCCACCCACCGGACTCCTCTCCACCACCACCTGTACCCAGATCAGCATCCCTTCTTACATTACATGCTCTTTGCGCTGTGGGGTTATTTTGCAGTGCCCCTGGACAGAAGAAAGAGCTTCCTCTTGGTTCCTGAATTTCCAGGTGGCTGCTCATCTCGGTTGAAGCGGGAGGGTAGGCAGTTAGAGCACAGGTGGTGCTCGCCTCACGCTGAAGCCAACTAATTACAGCATAGATCGTTTTTGAAGGACTATGCTGTGGCTGTGTTGACAGCAAAGAAAACTTTCTTCTCCACTATCATACCATCTGCAAAGTCTCCTACTACGGAGCTGTTCTAGGTGGTGAATGGCCTTGTTAATCCAGTCTGTCTTAGCCATGAACTAGAGGCATCTATTGCCTGCTGTGCCATTTTTATTAATTAATTTGCAGACAAAATCATATTATTCACTACAACTTGGGTGCTGCTACATAACTGCAGAGTCAGAGTTTGGGGTTGTGGAAGCTCAGCCTTCTCCTGTTTGTTTGGATCAGTTTCAATTCGTGTGGCCCACTGATGCGGAGGACATGTTTGGAGCGATACAGGCAACCAGTTGTTATTAGATCCTTTCCCGTCCTGACTGGTGAAAGCCAGCTGGGAGATGGGGACATTGCTGGCTGGGGTTGTCAGAGCACCTCTTCAGGAGGGTAGGTTGT
Organism: Sphenodon punctatus; assembly: GCA_003113815.1. Lineage (NCBI taxonomy): Eukaryota > Metazoa > Chordata > Lepidosauria > Sphenodontia > Sphenodontidae > Sphenodon > Sphenodon punctatus. The sequence continues at coordinate 1,074,663 of QEPC01012832.1, forward strand.
CAGACACCCTTAACACTGTGGCTGCCCAGCCCTCTCAAGAAACCATATTTGGACACACTCCCCAGCCAGCTATCAGCTTGTCTCTAACCTTTCCCAGCAGCTTCAGGCTCATCTCAATGATACCGAATTCCGGAGCCATTTCAGTCAGGTTTTGGGTATAGCACGGAGACTGCACTTGTGGCCTTGGTCGATTATCTATGCCTGGAGGTTGACAAAAGGAACTGTGCCCTGTTAATCTTGGGAAGAAGATTCATTTCCTTCATTTCTTTGCACTCAGCTCTGAGGGAGGGTGTCTGAAGGGGTGGCCTCTTGCATGCATTTAGCAACTGGAATTGGGTTCATTTGAACTGTTAATGTGAATCGGATGTGGGTCTAAATCACCTGTCTGTCTCTTTCCCCTCCCAGGTAACCACCTCCATTGTCTTTGCACTCAGCTCTGAGGGCAGCAGCCCTTGGGCAAGAGTCAGAGGGCAAGTTTCTGAGCCAGTATTTTATTTATTAGCATTTTTAGCCTGCCCTTCCTCGAAGGCTCGGGGCAGCTTACGAAGATATAAAATACAATTAAAACATTAAAATACAAATCAACTAAAACACCCACTCCAACTCCATCCCACCAATACCTACCACCTAATCCCTACCCCTGCCCACCAAATGGTTTTCTAAAAAGAAACGTTTTTTACATTGCCTCCGAAAAACGCCCAGGCTTGTACTCAAACAGACCTCCAGGGGGAGGGAGTTCCAAAGTATTGGGGCAGCAGCCGAGAACACTCCCCTGCGGGCCCGTATCATACTACGGACCCACAGTAGGGACCTGATCATGTACCCCCTGTTCCTGTGACATTCTGCTAATACCATTCACCACATCTCTGCAACAAGTTGACTCCCATTAGTAAATATCTGGCCTGCTTTCATGTAGCACCCTTCCCTTTTCCTTTCCTCATCTCCTAAACTGCTCTACCAACTCCCCCCTTGTAGTAACATTCCTCCTTCCTATCCACCTCCACCTCCCCATATCTTGGCCCCCAATCCTACTCCCCACTCCCGCCACTGCTTTCTTGTCCCAAATCTTATCCCTATCCCCTGTCTCTCCCCCCATCTCGACTGCCTTTCTCTTGTGTCATCTAGACCTGCTGCTCTTCCATCCAGAAAATCCCATTCATCCACGATTTCTTCCTCTTCCTCCAACTCCTTGCCCTTACAGAAACCTGGATTTCCCCCTGTAACACTGCCACTCCTGCTTGCCCTCTCCCTTGGCAGTCTCGCCTTCACCCACTCGCCATGCTCTGAAGGCTGTGGCATTGGTGTTGGCCTGCTCCTTGCGTAATCCTGCCAATTCCAATCCCTCAGCACTCCTCCCTGTCACCCGCCGCCGCCCGACAGCGCAGCAGGCGCCCCCCCCGGCCCCGGGGGCCGCCCCCCCCACCAAGGAACCGGCCACGAGGCCCCAAAGCGACACGTCACCTCCGGTGGAAGCGCCATCAGGCAGCAACACGGGCCGATAAGGCAGGCTCCTCCCAGCCTCCGTGTAGCAGCGCGGAGCCATGCCCCCCGCTGCGACGCTCGGCGCGGCTCGTGGCTCGCTCAGGGGGCGGGGCTTCTACATTATAAGCCAGCAGCACAAGGGAAACAGCGCTGGTGAACAGAGCTTCGTGTGTTTGGACGGACTGGCCCCCTTGTGCGAAAGCTAAGTGTTGCTTGTGTTGAGAGATTCTTTGCTGAGCCTCCCTTTGCCTTGCCCCCTTGTCTCTGCCTCTGTCGCCCTTCCCCAATTGTTCTCATCATATTTCTAAGCTTGTGTTGTGTGGATTCCCCCCCCCCTTGTCTGCTCCTGAGGACGCCTGCGTGGGTTGCCTGAGCCTGCGGGCAGTGGGTGTGACCCTGCCCCTCCGGGGTTTCCAATCCCTTCCCCCCTCCCTGGTGTGTGAGATCCCTGCAAGCCCTGCCCCTCCTTCCCAGGGTCCCTGTCCCTGCCTTCCCTCCACCACTCTGCACTTTTGCCCCTTTTCTCCCCCTGACGGGTGTGTGCGTGTGCGGCCCTTTTCCCTCCCCATGCTCTGAGCCCTATGATGATAGGGGCCTGACTTCTAATTGTGCTGGCACAAGGAAGGGCCCACACACTATCCTGACGGGCATCCTTTCTCCTCACGGAGCCTCCCTGTGTGAGTCGGGGTTGTTGTTGGTGGTCTCTGTCCCCCCCCTTCGTGTGTTCTTCCCCCATCCCACTGACACTCCCTCTCTTTCTCTTCCTTTGATGCCCATTAAATTTGCCTCGACTCCCCCCTCCACCTCTGTGTTTCTGTCATCTGCCACCTCCCAGGCTCCCTCTCCCCTTTTCTCTCATGGCTTACTTTATTACTTTCCGATGACCATATTCCCACCCTCATTTTCTTGGGACTTCAGTATCCATGTGGACACCCCCTCTGACCCTGCTGCTTCCCACTTCCTCTCGCTGACCTCTTCTTTTGACCTTCGTCTGTGGACGGACTGCCCAGTGCATCGTGACGGCCACTCCCTTGACCTAGTCTTATTAAAGAATTGTTCTCTCTCAGATCTCTCCTTTGACACCCTTCCTGTCTCTGACCACCACCTTCCTTCATTCCGTGTCTCCCACTCGGTCACTCCCACTTCCCCCAACGTCTCATTCTTTCCGTGACCCTCCATCCATCAACCCTCTGGACTTAGCTTCCTCCCTCTCCCCCTTCTTTCATCTGTCTCCTTTACCACATGCCCAGACTCTGCTGTCTCCACATTCAACTCATCCCTTTCCTCCACCTTGACTCCCTCCCTCCCCTCTCATGCCATACAATCTGTCGCATCAACTCCCATCCTTGGCTCACTCCTACCATCTGCCACCTCCAATCCTGTTCTCGAGCTGCTGAGCACCTCTGTCGGAAGTCTCATGAGTTTGCTGACTTCCTCCACTTTGTTTTCTCTTTCTGCAAAGTGATGCCCTTTCCCTGACCAAAGACCGCTATTACTCCACATTAATCAAATCTCACTCCTGCAACCCCCATCTCTTCTCATCATTTGTTTCCCTTCTGAAACCTCCCTGATCTCTCCTCTTCCCCCTTTCCTTTCTCTCTGCACAGGATCTTCTTTCCTTTTTCAATTACAAGATAAACTTTGCCTTGCTATTGCTTTTCAGCCCTCTCCCTCCCCAATTTCCTTCCCTGCTCTTCCCCCTCCTGCCTCTCTTCTTCTCCACAGCTTCCCTTGATGAGGTCACATCCCTTCTCTCTTCATCCAACCCCTTCACCTGCCCCCTTGACCCCCATCTCTTCTCACCTCCTAACAGCAATTGCCCCCCACTGCTGTACCTTCTCTGCTGCACATCATCAATCTTTCCCTCTCTACTCGGTCATTTCCATTGGCCTTCAAACACACCACTGTCTCCCCTATCCTTAAGGAGGCTACTCTTGATCCCTTCCAACTATCACCCCATTTTGCTCCTACCCTTTGCTTCCAAGCTCCTGGAGTGGACTGTCTATGCGTGGCCTTGATTTCTTCTCTTCTGATTCCTCCCTTGACCCACTTCTATTGGATTTCCATCCTCTCCACTTGACTAAGACTGACCTCGCCAAAATCACCAATGACCTTCTCTTAGCTAAGTCTAAGGGCCTCTACTCCATTCTTGTCCTCGATCTCTCTGCTGCCTTGGACACTGTCGACCATGGCTTCAAAATGGGTCTCAAGGCTAACTCTCTCGAGTAATCTGCTGTGGATGCCAGCCTTCCTTGTCCTTACACCCTCATGTTGATTGCTCATGGCAGCACAGCTCCATCTGTCCACTATTTAGCCACTTGGAGGCCGACTGTCATCCTCAACGGAAGCTCTAATGCATCGCCCTTTTGAGCTGCTGCTGCAGATATCACTGTTTTTTTAATGGTTAAGACAATGTTCCTGGTGTCCATGACCTCATCTTGCAGAGTCTCAGAGTTGGGGACTCTTTCTTCTGACTCAGAACTGTGCATTTTTCAAAGGAGACAAGGTAGTCCTGAGGTTAGCCCCCACATTCATACAGAAGATCAACTCAAGGTTTCATAGGGATCTATAATGGAATCTTCCCTTTTTAGTCCCAATTTCCAGCATCCTGGGGAGAGGGAATGGCATAGATTAGGTATCAGGAGGGGACTCAAAATTTATCTGGATAAGTATAGCCACTTCAGAGTGAACTCCGCCCTGTTTGTAGCCTTCTGTGCTAGGAGAAAGGGTAGGAAGGTATCAAAAAGTCCCCTAGTTAGATGACTCAGCACCTGTATATTGAAAGCTCACAAGGCCTTACAGGTCCCTCTTGCGGAAATTGCTGTGCATCCTCTCAGGGACAGCTATGAATTTGGTGCTCCTGGATAGGGTGTCAATGAAGGAAATCTGCAGAGTGGCCACCTGGTCCTCTACTCTTCCTTCACACAGCACTACTACATGGAGGAATTTCTAGCATCTGCTGAAGTGGTTTTTGACTGTTAGGTGCTTCAGAGAGTTCCAACGTAGGTCCAATTCCCAACTGGACTATCTGGGCAAGACTGTTTCCTTTTTGGACTGGTGGGACTCTGCCCTCCTTTTGAAAGGCACTTCTTGGGGACTTCCCATCAGTTCTGACTGTCCACCCTACGAAAAGAGAGGGGGAAATTTCCTTACCTGTGAATTTCCCTTCCTCTCTTGAAGCAGGATGGACAGACAGTCCCACCATGTCGGATTCCACTTCTGAGCATCAGATGGGTTTTGAGTAGAGTTTGGGAGCTTCTTTCCTGACTCTCTCTTCCTGTCTGGGCTGGGGGAGTTTTTCAATCTCTCTCTCTTTTTTTATTTTTGTATACGATGTACTTTATTGACGAGAGAACGATTTGAACAATAACAGTGTGTTACAGATGAAATGATAATACACTGAAGTACAAAGTTTACTGTTCAAGTTATAATGTTGTTTCTAGTTTTCTAAGTTTTGACAGCCACGTCTTGGAGAGCTGGTGCCGAGATATGTCCCTCCCACTCGCTGTGGCTGTCAGTCATTGGGATCCTGCCTACTGCTTAAGTGATGAGAGACATTACCCGTCAGTTCTGACTGGTCACCCTGCTTCAAGAGAAGAACAGAAATTTACAGGTAAGGAAATTTCCCTTTTTATTGTGTAGCTGTGAAAAGACAAAAAGAATAAAATAATCAGGCTTACTACTGCACATCAGACAAAGCCTGGGACACTTGCCCTTCCTTAAGTTCAAGTGGTTTGAGACAGCAAAGCCTCATAAATGCTAGTGTGTTGTATCTATGTGTATGTGGTGCATTTCCCTGGCTGCCTCCCAGGTCACTGCTGGTTCTTATTGCAGAGATTCACGAGAATGAGTCCTTGGCACTATATAAACACCGTGCAGTTGCCGATGCTCCAGGCCACCAATGTAATAAATGGCACGCCACCAAATGGGCATGCATCACCTGCATTCGCTCACATGGCGTTCTCCACATCTTCCCCACCCTGCTGTTCATGGGCTCCTCAAGGCAACCATGTGTTCTGGGATGTTGACCGCCTAATAGACAGCCAGGCAAACACGCTCTTGTTCATGGTTATTGTGACTAAACACCCCGCACTTTCGCTTGCACATGCTCCTCTGTGTGGTCAGCACTTACATGTGGCCTATTCCCAGGCATAGATGAGCATTGCACACATCCATATTACAGCAGAAGCCTGCTGACCTTGCTTATGCTCCACAGCAATGGCACTACCTATGAATGAAGATCTGGCCACCCACTTAGGTCTAGTGTGGCACTGAACCAATACCCCAGTGTGATACTGGAGATTCAAATGCTGTTAAAAGTGGTAGTTTGAAATGAGGTAAAGCCAAAACCCTGAACAATGACCATTGAATGTGCCCACACCAGAGAACATTTTGACCTGCTGTCTGCTAGCTTAGGTAGTCGTCATACACACTACCTGAGTTCTCCTGGCAATTCTAATTCCGTATGAGGTTTCCTTTCTACAAATCACTGTTTTATATTTTATTGATCAATTTATTTCAAAATTTGTTATTCCCGCTCCTCCTGCCACAGGCAGACTTACAATCACTAAAAACATCAGGATAAAACCTCATAAAAGGAGGGGAAATAACACATCCCACCCCCACCCCCCAATACCCAGTTCCCTCCCCCCAACACCTGGCGGAACAGCCAGGTCTTACAACTTTTCCGAAAGGAGGGAAGATCCAGGGCCAGCCAGGCCTCTACCAGAAGGGAGTTCCACAGTCACAGTGTGGCCACCAAGAATGCTCTCCCCTGTATGGCCCCCTGAAAAACTTGGGGGACCTCAAGCAGGGCACCCCCAGCTGACCGCAAGGGCCGATCCAGAACCCGGGGAGTGAGACAGTCTCACAGATAGGTAGGGCCCAAGTAGTTTAGAACTTTATAGGCCAAGACCAACATCTTGAATCGGGCCCTGAAAACCACCACCAGCCAGTGCAGAAAACGGAGCACTGGTGTAATATGCGCCCGGCGGCCCAGTCCCGCTAAGAGACGGGCCACTGCATTCTACACCAGCTGCAATTTCTGAGTCATCACCATGGGTAGCCCCACATAGAGTGCGTCACAGTAGTCTAATCTAGAGGTGATGAAAGCATGGATAACCGTGGCCAGGTCAGAGTTTGAAACAAACGTCTGAAACCGTCGCACCAGATGTAATTGGCGGAAAGCACTCCTTGCCACAGCCTCCACCTGGAGATCAAGGCAGAGCTGCACATCAAGGAGCACCCCCAGACTCCGCACCTGGGAGGCCAATGGAGGGCAGACCCCATCAATAATGGGGGCCGTCAACTCCATCGCCTTACCCGCTAATCTCACCTCCGTCTTGTCAGGATTCAGCCTCAGTCTATTAGCCCTCATCCAGTCCCCAACAGCCGCCAAACACGAGTAAGGACCAAGACTGCGGGGTCGGGGTCTGTTGAAAAAGAAAGTTACAGTTTTTTGTTGCTGATGCTCAAGTCATCCCCGTACATCCAGGGCCTGATTCCCCTCCTACATTGCATCAGTTTTAATGATATCACTTATGTTTCTACTTCATTTACAATGGTGTAAGACAGAAGAATCCACTCCACACTCACTGTGAAGCACTTTGTTTAACTGCATGTTTGTACATCTAGGATGGTATTATTATTATTATAACTCAATTGAAATGACGATAATAAAAAAAAATCCCCTTCAATACACTAGCCCCCCGCAGGGAAGAAAATCAGTAGTAGTGCACATAGACAACACAGTTTGAGCATTATATGTAAACAAACAGGAGGTACAATATCTTCATCACTGTGTGGGAAAGCATAGGAATTTCTTTCGTAAACAAAAAAGTCAAAGCTATATGATTCCCAACAAGTATTAACTATCCAACAGATGCCCTCAGCAGGGTTCACAGCTGTTATCATGAGTGGAAATTTGCTGAGCCAATTGCCAATGAAATCTTCAAATAGGGAGCTACAGTCAAAAAACTATTTGCCACTCCATCAACTGAAAACATAGTTTTGAGGAGAGTTAGTCTGTAGTGGAGTCCGCACCAGAACAATGATGAAAAGCTCTGCAGTAACATGTCTCGTCCTCTGGCAACAGCTGATCCTTCCATGCCTAACCAAGGTCAGAAAAGATGGCAGCTCAGCATCCCTAGTTCAAACCCTACCCATCTCTCCAATAGCTTGAAAAAAGAAGCCCTAGCACAACCTTTACACATTTTGTCTTAGAGGGCTGGTGCTTGGAAATTTGATATCTCTTTAGGTGCATTTGTTGGAGTATGAACAATGATCACTTGGAAGTATCAGTTCCCTAGTATCAGTTTGTAACAGGGTAGCGTTGCCAAGTGGATGCGTCTTGTCAGGATCAGGGCCCCAAAGTACAGCACAAATAGGGAATTAGCATATAACAGTCTTTATTAAGTATTTCACACATTTCCCATGGCCAGGCGGTCAGTCACTGGCCCAACACAGTCTTCATATTCAGAATCTCACTCAGACTTGTAACCAAGTTCCCCTCCAGGCATAAGAGACTGATATACATATGGGGTGATGGAGACACTAGAGCCAAATGACAGGAGGGTCTTGAAAGGGTTATGTGGCTGTGAGGGACAGCTATTCATTCTAACTGGCTTTGGAGATAGTGGCTGCAAAGGACTTAGAGAAGGAGGGTAGGAATTTGTGCTGAAGGTCTATGTGGCACTGAAGATCTGTGGGATTTGGGGAAGGACACGGGGGGCAGTCCCAAATGTCAGTAGGGGAAATGAGGGCTGAGGGCCAAGAACATAAAATAGGTGGACCGACCACATGGGAAAAAAGGGTTGCAAATACAGAGGGAAAGGGAAATAGGAACTCCAAGGAGTGAGGCAGGAAGCTAGAGAAACAGGTCACAATCTGAAAAAAGGAAGGAGCAAGAAAGGAGAGAGAATAGACCCAAAGAATAAAGGGATCAGAGGGGTCAAGGAAGGAAACTGGAACAAAATGGAGTAGAAGAATAGCAGATCATAACAAAAGTGTGACAGAAATGGGAAACAGAGGAACAAGGATGGATGGAGAAATGAGAAGCCAGCAAGTAATAATAATAATTAATAATAATAAAAAAACACCTAACTAGAGCAAAGCAAAAGACGCATGAAGATGACGGAAGAAAAACCTAACATGACAGTCAGTTATTTTTTGTTTAATAGAAAATAAGTTATTGGGACATGGCCTAACCTTACACACAGGGTGGCTTTACACATTACAGTTAACCACGGGGGAAATCAAACCCTGTAGTAACACTGCAATGTTAGCCCATGGTGAAACAGCATTAACAAATGTTCAGACAGAACACTGGGAGCCCATTGGGTGACAGCATGAATGGGAGAAGCCAAAAGCCCCGCACTGGTGAAACTGACCAAGCATCTCCCCTGCAAGAAGAAACTCCAGCTGGTGAAACTGGCCAGCTGCAGGCTGCCAAGCAAACATCTCCACTGGTAAAACAGACCAGCTCCTGGCTGAAAAGCAAGTCTCCACTAATGGAGGCAATCATCCCCACTGGTGAAACTGACATGCACAAAGTCCCTTTCCTAAACTGGCCTGATGGTTAGACTGACAAGCCTAGCGAACCAACATTCCTCTGCCCTTTGGGTCTGCTGTGGAGTTCCCTGAATTTTTTCAAGGGAGGAAATCTCAGCAAACTAGGGGCAGCTGCTGTCACTGGGCACCACCTATCTAAATACCCCCATACTCTTGAGACCCACCACTGTCCCGTGCTACTGTCCCAACCCCATTCCCACTGACAATGAACCTCATTTGTCTTTGTCTGTGCACCTACACTTGGTTACCTGAAGATCTACAAAATCTGCATTAAATACAGTTCTAGAAATTTGAATAAGTATAAGAATTTTCCTTCTGCTTGTATGGGAAACAGCAGGGGTTGGGTGCTAAGGCATGGTCTTGTGTTACAACGTTGTTGTCTCACTATGGATTTCACCAGAGTTCTGGCAGTCTGGTCACACACAGACAACACACTAAATACATTGATACAGATATGCAGATGTTAAAGAATTATGGCAAATTGTTATCTCCCATTTAGCTGCTAGTACCTTAGGTCACTGTCCATCTGCTCTGCTGCTGTTGATACCCTGTGTGATGTTGGTGCTTCTGGAAAAATACAAAAGCTGGAGCTGAGGTTTTAGCAAGTAAGAAAAAATAATCAAAATGAATTTTTAATGAATTTTAAGGCTACATGTATTAGAACCAGTGAAGTAAAAATGCCAGGAGTAAGCCTGTGCAAATTGGATCTACTTCAGGCAACTTGAAACAAAAGTAACTTAGACATTTCATTCTCTTTCCTGAAAAGAGGTTTTCATTTTGACCACCTCTAAAAACAAGCCTGTCCTCACTGACAGTAGGAACCATTAGCAGGGAGAAACTGCCTCAGTTGTGTCCCTGAATCACTGACAAGCCACAGTCGAGTAGCAATGTCAAACAAACACTGCAGATTTTCCTCTTTCAATAGAATTTGTTCCATGTTCAGGTTTCCATGTTATGCCTGAAATAGTAATTGCACAAAACTTGTCTAAATTCTGCATACTAGTGTAGTGGCTGCTGTTGCACAGCAGACATGGGTGCAAGTGGGCCCCAGCTGAAAAGTTTCCACTACTACGAACATCAGAATTGAGTTCTATGTAAAGTGGGCTAAGAGTCTGGAATGAAAGCCAAGGCTAAGAGAAATAAGCTCTCCCTTTTTGGCCAGGAGCAAATGTCTTTTGTCAGATCCAAGCACTTCGTTGCACAGCCCCACTACTTACCTACCATCTGTCCAAAAGCAATTACTTGAAAATGGCAGGTGTGCTTGGAAAGGAAGAGGTTATACCTCAGCTGTAATGCAGAGCCAGCCGCAGTCACTGATCTAGTGCTCAGTTGTGTGAGAGTCTCTCTCCACGACATGAAAGTAACTCATCCTGCCACTTAAGACACATGAGCACAAGGAACAGGGGAGTTCATGGGGGGAGAAGGGAAAGGAGATTTCTTCTAAAAAAAAGTGTAGTAGGCAGCTGCATTAGCATCTGAAACCACACTGCGAGGCACTACCAGTGCAGCACCAGGAAGAGCCTGAAGACGCACAAGAAATGCTCTCAGTGGCCGAAAGAGTTTCTAAATAGATTTATTTATATAAAAACTAGAATAACAAAAATCCCTCACCATTGGGGTTTTGTTAGAACTGCTGTTTGGTCTGAACTGATTACCTTTCTAGGACAAATTTGGAAACCGCTTTCTTACCCGACCCTGCCTGACAACCTCAGAGGGTAGGGAGGAATTAGGGCAATCAGCCACCTGGGATTTGACCCCACCCAGATTGAGAATTAAGGGAAGGTGATCGCTATCCAACTGGGAACCCACCTGGAAGAATTTTGTCAAGGGGATTAAGTTCAGGGAGATTCCAATAATCGATTGTACTACAACCCCTGGATGACAATTAAGTAAACTCCCCCGGGCGGTCGTGCCAGTGGCGGCCATTGAGGACACACAGGTCCAAGTGCTGTATTAATTTGGCCAAGGCAATACCGCTTGTATTAAAGCCCACATCCCTTGACCTCCTTCCATCCAGTGGGGCACCATCATCAGAAATCCAAATACGTCCAAGGTGACACAGGTCCAAGTCAGATGAACCCATATGAGCATTAAAGTCTCCAGCCAATAACAACCCAGCTTCAGGGTACAGTTTCCAAATTTGTTCTAGAATGGTAATCCGTTCAGACCAAACAGTCATCAGTAGATTGTTTGCTCTGATCAATAAACTTTTTTCTTTATTTGGTATATCCCCTTTGTGTCCAGTTCTATGTCTGTCTCCCCATGGGGTGGGCTTCTGTTCTGGACCAAGGGCACTGCCAGTGTTTTGGTGCCATGACTCAGATTCCTGCCACCCCACAAGAGATAGCAGACTCTCAGTGGTGAAGGAAGCCAAACCCCAGGAATGGGCCCTGGATCCTGGACCATAGTTCACTTCTCCCCACTCAACAGAAACAGCTGGTTGAGGGGGCACAGAAGGCTGCACAGTCTGTCATAGCCTCGGCTCTGGACCTTCTCGCAGCGCTCTCCCATGTAGGAAGGGGCAGCTGTAATTCAAGTCAGAACCCCCTCAGCTGTGCTCCAGACTGTACCTGCTGTAACCCCAGACTGCAACAGGACTGGTGACAGAACCTGGTGTCTCAAGACACCATTGGCAACCAGAACACTCTGGTAAGCACTATCATTAATCAGGGTAAGACCTTATGATATGTGTTGCCACTCAAGGAGACTGCCAGGCTCACAGGGAAACCCCCTTCCTACAGCTTGGAAGTGTCTTCAAATGGGGAGACTCTCCTGACCGAAGCACCAGCCCACACTGTATGAAACCAGCCAAATTCCCAAACTCTGCTACCACTATAATTGGGTTTCAATCAATTGCCCACCATTGGCCCAAAATTGCCACGGCCATGCGGGAGACTGGAAAGAGGGAGAGGTTCACTAACAAAAGTGTAGCTTCATTCCTAACAATGAATAAGGAACAAAAAAAAGGTCATATGCCTTCCCTGGGGAAATCATGGATGGAAGCTGGGAACTGATTCAGGAAGCCCTAGTGGGTTTTCTGGATGATGAAAAGGAAACTACCATCCACCAAAAGACAGTGATGCTCCAGGTCCTATGCCTTGGCATATCCTTGCTTTTGGAAGAGCTTAAAAAAACAAAAATGGCATTAAGCCAAACTGAACTGAAACTGAAATGAGTTACAAAAGCAATTGAAACACCTGAGGACAAAAAAGCAGTATATAGAGTTCATGCTAACAAATACTTCCTGCCCCCAAATTTGTCATGTACCTCCCTCAGGAAAGAAAGAAATGATGCACTTGATGAAATGAATGAGCTTTAAAATGCAATTGGCACTCTCCTAAGAAGGGGTTCATCTCCTGACCGATCTTCCTCATATGGGGGAGCACCCGTTCCAGTGGTCCAGGTTGTTGTCAAAACAGAAACTAGCACACCCACACTACAACCAGGGGCAGGAGGACAGTGCACCATACAGGAGGTCCATCAACTCAATGTGCCTGAAACTAAGGCCATTTTAAAACTCGGGTCCTATGCCTCGGTTGGACTTTAATGCTTTCACGGCATGGTGGTTTCTTGGATTAGACTTATTCAGAACTCATGCTTCTGTGGATGAGGATGTTGTCCTCCTTGTTCATAGGACTATTCGAATAGGATATTGGCTGATCCTAAAATGACAGATTTACCTGGGGGTCCCCATGAATACTGCCATTGGATCTTTAATCAAAACTGTCTTTCAAATTCAGTCTCCCCTTCCCCTGACTGAATTCTTAAAAATTAAAATGGTGCCTGACCAAGGCCTGCAAGAATTGTCTCAAAGATTACTCTGATGGTACAACTACCAGGCAGCCCCTGCCATAACCTATAGTTTTTTGGTGAGCTCTTGTTGCAGCCCCTTCCTTATGCTTGTACCAAGTATATATTGGCTGTAGGCCCTAACCAACACAAACAGAGGATATTCTCACACGGGCTGCCTGACATTGAACAAATGCCAAGCAAACCTCTCTCTGTCCAGGAAGCACAGGCCTTTTTCCATAGAATCTGGCCAGAAGCATGGAAATTTCTATCCTGGAAACCAGGAATTTGACCATGTTTGGGGACAGTGAAAATTTAAAACAAATAGAGGCTATAGGTGGAGGTAGGATAGGAATACCCAGAAGAATGGCCATGGGGGTCAACAAAAAAACACTGTCATTACAGGATGAACCTTGCACAGTTCTGGGAGAAAGTTAGAAATGCATTAAAAACCCTCCATCTACTGCTCCACGCATGGCAACTGTGGTAAAGGAAGCCTCTTACATGGACACAAGATACCTCTTTTCTCCCACCGCACCTACCAGAAGCAACACGGTCATTTCCTGCCTAGCCCCTGTTGTTAAGGATGACTGGAACTGCCCCTCTGTTAACACCCTCATAGTGGGAAAAAGGGATCTAATGATGTTGGATGCCGGGGGAGGTCATTTCTATTACTCATGCCTAAGCAGGGGCAACAGAATAGCAATTCTAGAGGTTATGGGGGATACTGTGTTAGTGTCTGTAGCTTCCAAGACCAAGATAGTTTCTAAAACAATGACATTTGTATGTGATGTTGCAATGGGAGCAGGACAAGTACTACTGGGAGTTCAAGAATTGATTTCCATTGGGGTACTGATTGACTTAGCAAATATGTGTATATCAACAGCTGCGAAAGGTGTGTGTATCCTAATGGCATAGGTTACTCAGACAGTAAAAGTATGTGGGATGGTCTCTGGGTTGCCCCAACTGTATGGTAATGCAGAAGATGCTAGAGAAGGGGGGTAAAAGAGGTGCATGTTTAACAGGATTTTATGCAAACCAGGAGGGATTTCCAACCCAATGGTGGGTGAGACCCCAACAAAACTGTGTGCTGCTACCTGCCAGTGAGCCGGGAACTGTGCTATGAGCCACCAGTGTGAGGAAACCAGGCTGAGAACATGCAAAGACTGATTGCGTTCGGATTCACTTTTTAATTTTGCTTTAAATTTTCACTATCGGCACTTAATAATGTGTGTGATTTGCTCAATAAACTCAGGGTTATGTGTATAGCAAAAGGTTACTCCCAGCTGCCAAGTGCTGGTAGGTGTAAACACAGGCACACACCTCCATGGGTTGGGGGACAGCAGGCACTGGACCACTTCCCAGAGTCCAGATAACCTGGAAGAAAGAAACTACTGGGGTGGCTTCTCCCCATAGTTTGGTATGGCTGTGAGTCATGACAGGGAGAGGGATACTGAGAAGGGGGAGGGTTGGTGGGAAGAGTGCAACAGGGAAGAACACCTGCCCATTTATTAGGTTTGTCCTGCTAAATCAGTGAGAGGAGGCCACCTGAATGCACAAGAAATACACGCAGGGACTGCCTGTTTGTTAAGCTCTACATGCTAAACGAGAGTGGGGGCTGCACAGACCGAATCCAGACTCGAGCGGGCTATCCTCTTGTAGACTTGTTTGCTAGTACCCTAAGACTTTGACTAGGGTCTTTGAAAAGGGAGGGCTGCTCCTGTCTTAGCAGACTGTGGCCAACAGTGAGTGTGAGGGGGGCATAGCATAGCAGTTTGTGGGGGTGTTTTCAAACATGACAACACTTGATCACCATCACCACCATGACCAGGATCCTGCTAGGCTTCCAAACTATCTGGGCCTGACGGGCGGCCAATGATTGCCGTCATGGTGCCTGAACCAATGGGGGACTCCGGACCTGATCCATTAAAGCAGGCTTTCAAATGTGAAAGCCCGCTTTAATTATGGTCAGGCGGTGTGTGTCTGAGTGGGGGGGGGGTCATCATGGCATAGCACTGATGTGTGTACATGTGTGTTTGTGTACAAGAGTGGGGGGTTCCTGGTTTACTAGCATCTGGGGTGTGTGGGTTGTTTGTTTTTTTAGAATTAAGTGCAGTTGTGGGACCCCTTTGGCTGCAGGGTTCTAGGCAGTCACCCATGTCATTGATACCTAAAGCTGCTTCGTGTGTGGATTGTCAGAAGCGACAGACCCAGGATGCAAGTCTCTGGGAAAGGGGGAATAGGACTCACCCTTTATACTGTCACCTTCTTTAAAAGGGCCCAAATCACGTTCTGCCCAATAAGTATACATTTTTCTGATGTTTCATGTAGTGGCCTTGACTGAGTCAAGGGGAGAAGAGGCAATTGCTACTTTTATATAGTAGTTCTGGTCCACAGACATGTATGCACATTCTTATAAACCGCAGGAGGCCCATGGCAGAGCACAGGGAGCCCAAAGCACTACTAATTGGGGGGAGGGGGCACATAAGGACTCAGACCTTCTGGAACGGTGACAGTTGTCGCAGTGTTCTCATTAGCATCTTCCTGTTGCACTCTGTCTTTTGGGTTGTATTCTGGGTGCTCTCGCTCTGCGAGTGCTCTGAATACCCATGTTCTCCTGGAGATAGTGGGCTGCTGATCTTGTAGCGGTTTTGACTAAAGCACAGTCACAACGGCAGGAGAATCAGTATCACTGACTATAACAGGGTACTGCGTCTTTTTAAAAACCAGGAACACTGAGTAATTCCATAGGATACGGAGTCATCTGGAAGCCATGTGATGAGTGTGACTGGGTGATGGTGGGGGTGGGATCTACAGGGCTGGCCTTAGCATTTGTGGGGGCCAGGGTGGAAATAAAATGTGTGGCCCCCATGGCCCCAACCTCCATAGCCCCACCCTTTTAACTTCTTCCTGCAGGCCCCTGCTCGCCTACCCTTGTAGGTGAAAGGAGGCAGGACCCCACAGGAAGCAGCCGCCCTGGGGGCTGAGAGTTGCGGGGCCCCACAGAAATAGCTTATTCTGAGGCCTTAGGAGCTCTAGTCCTGATGCTACAATGACTCCCCAGCAAAGGTCTTTCTTCAGATTTGCTACCAACCTTTCTCTTAGTATGGGACATCTCCCATCTCTTCTTCCCTGGCTATTTCAGATGCTTCCCTCCTTTCCTGCCTCAACACTTCTCCAAGTCAAGGTGATCTTTGGTAAGCTTTTCATGGAAGGAAACCTATTCTGTTAAAAATGTGAGCCTGCTAGAGTGAGACTGCACTCTTGTGCTTTGTCACATTTGTTCAGTATAGATGAGGTTTCTTCGATCTCTTCTAAAAGTCCCGAATGGAGTCCCCTCGGTCGTTGTCCACTTGGAGACGGGGCAGGTCTCCTGGAATGTTTACCCCTGGCATCAGGCGATAAGCCTATGAATTGCCATTTATAGGGGTTCTTCTGGGGGCTTATTCACTTTCCTGAAAGCAGACTCTTTTGTCAGCACCTGGGGGGCCTTGGTTCGCGCCAAGATTCTCTCACTGGGCTTGGATGTGGCGGACCTATTATCTAGGGATCTGAGGTCCACCAAAGCACTAGTTTTGATAAGACTTACAAAATCCTGTCTACTGACATCGGTAACTGCCTCGAAATGCACTTTTTTGACATGTTATGTTCCTCCATTATCGGGCCCAGGAGTCCCTGTGAAATTTTTGGTTGGCAAAGGTCTCCTTTAGGAAAGTCTGGTTGTTTTTGTGCGCGTGGCTAAATGCATTACCCACCCGTTTGCTGGAGGGTCGTTATAGTGGCACCCTGTGGCATTTAAGGCTTTGCCCTTTTGACAACCAGGAGGCTGAGGGTTCGGAGCATAGTCTCTGTGCCTGCCATTTATACGATCTACATAGAGCAACTTGGCTGTCGGCTTTTTGGGGTCACTTGCCTGGGCGTACTTTGGATGAGCTGTCCCGGTTCCTTTTGTCAAATGCTGCCGGGGAGGTGACCTCGGCGGTTATGTCGGTTTTGGTTAGCGCTTTTGATGCCCGGCGAAAGTTTCTGACCTTTCAAATTTAATTGCGTTATTTTTATCTGTGGTACGATTTATGTAAATGTGTAAGGATTAAGCCACTAATTAGTGTAATCTGCAACGACCCTTTTGGCCAATGACGCGGTTAAATTGAATGGGAATGGGAACGCCATGAGCCCGAAGATTAAAAGTAAAGCACTGTTGTCACTTAGGTCCACCGATTATAATACTCATTAAGTAAGCCAGGGGTATTGGGGGGGATATTTTGGATTTGGTTTTAGGCTGTAATTATGTATTTGACTGGTCTACGTTTGTTTATGTATTTTGTATTGTATGTTGTTGTCTTTGTGCGTGGACTATGACTAAGTGTCTCGTTCTGAATAAATTATAATTGAAATTGAATTTGTTCAGTGCTGATGACGTAATGTGGTGTGGAAAGATTTGCTTATTTCATTAGTAGTTTCTCTGCCCAGTTTCAGGATTGCTGCTGATTCCCCATGGCTTCTGAATTCACTTTTTTGCAAGTCCTGTGTAGTTTCTTAAATAATAATAATAATATAATATTTAAACAGCACCCCTCCACCAGATGGTGCTCAGCGCACTTGACAACATTTTAAATACAATAAAACACTATATAAAAATCAATTTAAAACAATGTTAAAAGGGGAAGGTAAAGGGGGGGGGCACTTGAAGGGGAAACCAGAAGTAGATCTAAACAAAAAAGTTTTCAGGTGCTTTTTTGAAGGTGGGAAGGGAGGAACAAAGACCAACATCCAGAGTGAGTTCCACACTGAGAGGTCCACCATACCAAAGGCCCAATCACCCGCCATCTTAAGGCGTAATCCCCAAACAGCAAGTGGTATCTGACTGCATATAACCAGTAGGATGAGGTTCCAGGAGTAAGTCTTTAATTTAGCCAAAGCCTATCCCGTTCAGGGACTTAAAAACCAGCAGCACAATTTTAAATTCAATCTGCCAATCTACATGCACTGAGGGGTGAGCACCCTCAACATTTTAGAACATTAGCACTATACACAGTCTTGTCATGACTTTATCCTAAGTTATTTGACTTTTGCTCCCCTCGTACACTCACACAGATATTTTCTGAGCTATTCCATGTCCATCTGAAGCACTTGCTGATTCCAACATAAATGCATGGCCCAGATCTGGCATCCTAGAGAAGGAATGCATCAGGAGATGGTCGTGCTTTTAGATGTCATAGATAATGGTTCTGCTCTTTCCTGGCTGGGAGAACCCAGCGGGCGGTGCTCAGGGATTATTGTTCTTCTCCCCAGGACCTCGTGTGGAGTCCCTCAAGGTTCCATTCTGTCCCCTCTCCTGTTCAACGTGTAGATGCAGCCGCTCGGTGAGGTCGTGAGACAGTTTGGGGTGCGGTGTCATCACATGGGGGCATCAATAAGCTGATGACACTCAGCTCTACCTCTCTTTTTCATTTGACCCAGACCCGGCAGTCTCAGTGCTTACTGCTTACCCAATGTCTGGTGGCTGTGGGGGATTGGATGAGGGCAGCTGACTAAAGCTAAATCCTGACAAGATGGAGGTGATGCTGGCGGGGAGGGCAATGGGTGTGACGCCCCCCATCATTGATGGGGTTCTTCCCCCGCTGGACTCCCAGATTTGGAGTCTGGGGGTACTGCTCAATCCGCAGCTCCACCTGGATCTTCAGGTGGCGGCTGTGGCAAGGAGTGTTTTTCGCCAGTTACATCTGGTGCAGTGACTTTGGCCGTATGTCTCAAACTCTGACCCGGCCACCATCATCCACACCTTCATCACCTCAAAACTGGACTATTGTAACGCACTATACGTGGGGCTACCCTTGGTGATGGTCCAGAGACTGCGGCTAGTGCAGAATGTGGCAGTCCGTCTCCTTACAAGGATGAGCACATTACACTGGTGGTTCGTGCTCTGCACTGGTTGCCAATAGTGTTCCAGGCCTAATTCAAGGTGTTGGTACTTACCTATAAAGCCCTAAGCAGTCTAGACCGCCCGCCTATCTGCGGGATCGCCTTATTCTTTATGTCCTGGATCAACCGCTACGGTCTGCCAGGAGCACCCATCTTGATGTCCACCGAGTGGTCCAAGGAGCTACGATGGAGAGGGCATTCTCAGTAGTTGTGCCTAGGCTATGGAATTCTCTTTCGGTGGAGGCCTGGTTGGCCCTGGACCTCGCCTTGTTTCAATGTCAGTGCAAGACCTGGCTGTTACGCCAGGCTTTTGGTGAGGGAGATGGGTGAAGGCTGGGTGGGGGGTGGGGTAGGGAGGTAGGTTTTTTTTGTATTTTATGCTGTCCCCTTTTGAGTTGCTTTATGGATTTTATGTTTCCATGATATTTTTAATGATATTTTAATATATTATGTTGTAAGCCTCCTCGAACTGCATAAGCAGGAGAAACGGGATAAAAATGTTGTAAATAAATAAATAATTACTATACAGTGCAGTCTGCTTAAGTCAAATTTCTCCAGCCATGTAAAAAAGCTTCTTAGACATTTTTTTTTAAGCAGACCTTAAGGGAATGGACCTGGACATAGAGCAAACTGATGCTTACTAGGTTTCTCCATCTCCAGAAACCTAGTGCTTACTCCCAGTTTGAGACTCCCAGGGTGTTAACAGACATCCCTCTGGATGTCTCCCCCAACCAGGGAAGGGGGAGGGCTTTCCCCAGCTGGGCAAGCTCCGGCTGTAGGGACAAATGTCCCATGGCTCCCCCAGCCAGGGAGGGGAGCAGGGAGTGATCTGCGGCTGCCCAGTCACATCACCACCATGCTCCCACTGTCTCCCCATCTCCCCGCCATGACGGGCAGTGGCTGGGCACCATGGGAACACCCCACGCCGGGAGGAGCCAGGGCTGGGAACAGACGCGTACCTCCCTGTTCCACCTGCTTCAGCCCAGCTGGGTGGCTACTAGGCCTGGACTGTGAGCCTGCTTTGATCTGGGCCCACAGTCCAGGCCAAGCTGGGATATAAGTTTTAAATAAATAAAATAAATAAATAAAGCTGCCACCCTGAAAGGGGTTTGTTCTGGGCCCACATCTGGCGGTCCTGGGACAAATGTACAGACATGATGCTGGCCCAGTCAGTCCAAAGCAGGCCTAACTGCTGGGCCAGCATCATGTCAACACCCCTAGAGTCAGAACTGACAGAATTTTTCTCTCCCTCCCCCTCTCTGCCCATTTTTAGATGAGACAAACCCCCACAGGTCCATCCATCCCACATGCATCCACACATCAGTCTGAAGGGGCAGGGGGGGCATGTGCTCCTGTAGCCCACACACTGCCCACTCAATGCCCACTCAAGGAGCATCGGGGGTGAAATCCAGGATGCTCCATGCAGGGGGAAGGTGAAAACATGTAGACAGTGTGCATACCCATCCCTGGCCCGTTTAAATCCCCGCCCCCCCCGATATGCATGGGCAGTCTGCAACCGTCCCATGCAGCGCACATGGACCCATCTCCCAGCCATGCTTGTTTTAAAATGGCCTCTGTCTCTCATGCACCCAGAGCTCTGCCTGAATGCCAGTGTGAGGCTGCATGTCCAGAGAGATGAAGAGAACTAGTGTTCACCAGTGCCCATCTCTCCAGCTTACCTGACATGAAGACTTGCCCTGAGATGAGGGTATATTCTACAGTATGTTGATCACATGCTGACACTAAATCCTTAATACACTCAAAGGTCCTGATATTTTTAGCTAGGTGGGCATACTCCATACACCTTAAAAATTCAAGTTATCAGGGTTCAGAATTCTATTTATCCAGATCCAGAAGCAATACATCCCCATAAACCTGCGGCCGGGGAAATAAATTAATTTGACTTATCCAGAAATTTGAGTTATGTAAGTTCTACTTAAATGGTTTCCACTTTACAGCTTTTGTGAAAAGCACTGCTATCACATTGAATTCAGAGGTAACTAATAAGGGTTCTGCAGCTTTCATTCTTGCTGTACAGAGAAACAATTCTTTAATTTGGGGAAGGGAAATACCCTTGATGTATTATAATATACATATGTCCCTTGAGGTATGGAGTGAGCTCCCTTAAGCTCTCTTTCAGATGGCAGATGGGAGCTCCACATCTGCCTAAGATGTCTGGGGGTATTTTCAGACATGATGGTACCGTGGGTGGCCACGCTTTGACCCACGTGGCCACTCGCAGTGCCGTCACATTTGAAAAGGCCTGCCAGATGTTGGGGATCTGGCGGGCCTTTTCAGACTGCCCAGTCATGACAGTTTTTAGCCCAGGCTGTAATTCAGGCCCATAATTGAGTCACGGCCCAGGCTAAATGCTGCCGCAGCCCAGGAAAGCCATCTCCAGACCAGGGTAGAGCAGGCCGCCATGTTGGATGGCCCACTCTACCTGACCCCGGTCCGGGGCTGTTCTGTGTAGGCGCAGCAGTCTCATAGGCCACCGTGCCCACCCATCAGGGAGGAGAACCAGCTCAGCAGCGTAGGGGGCATGGCCGTGAGGACCAACGTCCGCATGTCACCCTGCCTTCTCCCTGGCCCAGACCCGACACATCTGTTCAGCAACTGGAAAGGATCCTGCCCACGGTGAGGGTCCTCACCCCTGGTAGGATCGAACAGTGAAAAGCGAAGTATTTGCAGAACTGTTGTATACAAGTCTATAGAAAGAAGGGTGGCTGTAGAGTGGGGGTGGGAAGCCTTTTCTCTCCTGCAAGCCACTTTGAAAATTGGTACAAGCTCCACAAGTTGGAGTTCGGGGCAGGGTTGCTAAAGGGGTGAGCTTAGGATGAGGAAAGGGAGAGGAGGATCCAGATCATGGATCTTTGCCAAGGAGCTATTCCTTTCCTGTCTTTGAATGCATTCCTTCATCTCCCCATAATTTACTCATTCAGTGCTTGAGGTGTAGTGTTTCAGGGATCCAATCCCTGATCTTAGCCAGTGTGTGGGACCGTTCTTTGTTAGTTTATAGTGTAGTTTATTACATAGCCGATAGCCATCATAAAAGAAAACATATACAAACAAAACAATATATAAAACAACCAAAAGATAGCCAATCCCGCCAAGAACATATTTACAATTAGAGGAAACCCATAAAGCTACATAAGACTACTGGTCTTAAATACATCATATACCCTAAACATTTGGCAAAGCCATCTTAGATTTTAGAACCAGCGAAAGGAACCTGGCAACACTAGCTGTTATAATAGGATCCTGATCCCTTAGAAGAAACACCACCTTCTGGGAGAAGGAAGAACTTCTTGCTGCAATGAGGGGTTCAACTTGCAATAGTCTCCAATTAGAATACACTGGACAATCCAATAATATGTGTGCAATTGTCTCAGGTACCACTCAGTGATCTTTAAGGCTACAATATTGGCAAACCCTTTCATTGTGTGGGATTCCTCTGTCTGCCTTCATTAAATGCCGAGGGAAAGACATTAAACCTTGCCAAGGTAAATGTTATTCTGCTTTGCCCTATTCTATGATTGGACAAATAGGAAGCCCCTTCTAGAGGGGTAAAAAAATCAGTATACGTCTGTTAGACCTTTTGACAGACAATATGCTCCCTTGTAAACCGAGCCTTCTGATCTTTTAACCTAGATCTAATTTTGGTCCAAGCCCTAAGAAAAGGAAAGATAGAATATAAGGTATAGAGAAACCCAAAGAATGAAGGATTGCCTCAACCTTGCCTCAGACCAGCATCTGAATGCATGGCCACCCGTGACAAGGAATCTGTCTGAATCAAATTCAAACATAGCCAAAATTTCAAAATGGCTAATTTAGCCAATACAGCAACTTGGTTAATGCCTGCCTTCGTCCTGAAAAGAATCACCAGTGTACCTTTGGCTGCATGTAAGATAGAGCGTAACATTCTATTCTGTTCTACCTCAAGATCGTCAATCATAGCTATACTCCAGACTGGGGCACCATATAGTAATTGGGGTACCAATTTGCCTTTAAGTAATTTCAGGGCTGGCCTAAATAATTTCCCCCCCTTGGCCCAATAAAAGCCAATGATACCTTGGCACGTGGCCCTTGCCGCTGCCCGAGCAGATTTATAACGCATATGCCAGGAAGGAGCAGCAGAAACAATAACTTCCAGGTATTTATAAGATCGAACCTGTTCAATACAATGGGACTCCATAAACTATTTAGGATGTATCGGGACTTTACCTATCACCAGAACTTATTTGTAATAATTCTTCTCTACAATAAGTACAAAAAGCTGCCATCAGCCTCCTCGCTCCTATCTGAGTATAAGCTATAAGCGCCATATCATCAGCATATAATAGGGCAGAAAATGACTGGTTTCCTAACTCTACTGGTTGGTAAGAGGGGTTCGTGAGAGCCTCCTTCATGTTGTTTAGATATAAACTAAATAATAGGGACGCTAAAATGCAACCTTGTCTGACTCCTCTTAAAACCTCTATAGCTTGTGTAAGACTGCCCTGCCTGTTCATTTGAACTTGGAGTGATGTATGTGCATGTACTGCCTTAATTAAGTACAGCAGCCAAAGATCAATCTGATAGTGCATTAGCTTCTGCCATACTCTCTCTATTTACTGAATCAAAGACCGTCTTTAGGTCAACAAAGCAGATGTACAGTCGAGATTTGGCCTTTAACTGCACATACTTAGCAATCAATTGATCTAGCACAAAAATATGATCTATAGTTGAAACTCCTTTTTTAAAGCCTGCCTGTTCTCTCCCTATAAGGTTCCTTGAGTCAACCCAAGACTGTAATCTAGTCAACAAGTATTTTGCATAGAACTTACCAACTACGCTCAGCAAAGTAATTGGTCGGTAATTGGCCAACTCTTTGGGGTCCCCTTTTTTAAAGATGGACACCACCACACTTTGGGACCAAGCTCTAGGTATTTTACCCGTCTCATTTATAATGGTAAATAGCAAGGCCAAAGCCCTGCTCCACCAGTCTATATTGGCTTTTAGAAGCTTAGCTGGAATAAAATCGATCCCTGGAGCCTTCCTAGATTTGAGCTGTAAAATAATTAAGCCTACTTCAACAGGTGTAACCGGCTCCCAATGAGGTAAGCAATCCAGCGCATACAATGTAGGTTCCCTGAAAACATGGTTCCATAATAGGCTTCCCACTTAGCCAAGGGAATGTTAACTTCCTCATATCAAACTCCCAAAGCCCACGCAGATTTAATTAGCAACCAAAATCTTGAGGAGTTACCCTCACAAGCAGCTGTCCACCCAAAAAGCTAATTGGTGCTGGCTCTTTCTCCTTCAGGAGGTTTTTGTACGCTTTCCTAGCTGAAAGGAATGTGTCTACTAATAATTGTTTGCAGCTATTTCCCTTCATAGCACGTACTAGACGATTCAATTCACGCTTAGCTAGCCTACAAGATCTAGCAAACCAATCTGTTTTCCTATATGCCCCCTAGTTAGATTTTGGATGAACCACTAAAAAAGGATGCAGCTTGATCACAAGATCCTCATATGCCTTCAAAATGATCTCCGGCTCTTGCGGATGGCTAGCTAGGAATACCTCCAAAATTTGAGGAGATAGGAGCGAATATATCATCTCTTGAATCTGGGGAGACCATTTGACTCTGCAGTTTCCTGCTCTGATTTGGTTCAGGAACGTAAACAAATTCTCCTATGTCTCATCCCCCAAAGCACGGGGGGCATTGATCCAAGCCACTAAGGGGAAATGTTCGGAATCGGCTGCTGTCAGGACAGCAAAATCAACAGCATATGGAATCAAAAGCTCTGAAACTATCATGTAATCAATAACACTTCTTCCGCAGTGTGAAACAAAGGTATAACCTCCAAAAGGGTACCCAGGCGTAGAACCATTAAGTATCAATAACCCAGCTGCCTCTATAAAGTTTTTAAACAGCCCAGCACCGTTAATAACTCCGTCTCTAGATACCCTACCCAAGGTCAAAAATTCTGGTGCCCGATTATCAAAGTCAGCACCCTCTCTACTGTAAGAGATTCTCCAGTTCGAGCATTAAAGTCCCCCGCAATAAAGAGACCTTCTGATGGGTACAAATCCCGTAGTTCAGATATTGTACTTTCCAATAAATTCCAAATGGAATCAACATAATTGGGGGGATATAAACATTAACTAACATAACTTCAAATTTATATGGTAAAACTAACCTCCAAACCGAAAAAAAGGAGGATGAAATTTAAGTAATAATACTGAAGCTTGTAATGATACAGCTACAAGGAGTTCAAACCCTCCACTCGGCCTACCCCTCAACAAAGTGGATAAGGACACTGCTGGAGATGAAAAAACCTCAAAGTCTTTGGCTGAAAAATTCCCCATTTGCCAGGTTTCTTGGAGAAGAATACAATCATAGTACCAGAGATAGTCTCTAAAATCTAAATCTTCTGCTTTGTTCTTCCATCCCGAAATATTCCAGGATAATATAGACAAAGCTGATCTAGGGGGCTTAAGTCATTTTGGATGAGGAGCCAAAACACTGTCCGGAACACCTAATATGTTAGAATCCTGCTGGGCTAAGAGGTATTTCATTATCCTGAGGAGTAGGGTTATCTATAACCACGATCTGCCTTAAGGCTGGCTCATTTGGGGACCTAAAGCCTTCCAGATTCTGAAACCCTTCATCATCCCCCATAGGTTCTTGAATCACATCATGCTCTATATCAGGGATAACCTCCAACGCAGGGTTGGCTTGATGCAGTTTGTCCTGGATAATTCCAAGTCTGCCTAAAATTTGGCTTTGTTCCTAAACTGGTACGGTTTGAAAAGTGGATACCATCATTACGGTGTCAGTCTATGGTTACGGAAGTTCTCAAGGGGAGGTATACCGCCTGGAGATATGCGGACCGACTCTGTATATGTAAGCAAAAGGTTGATGAGGACCTCCCATATTACCTTCTGTATTGCCCATTGTATAGTGGGCCGAGAGCCCAAATCTGTTGATATATGGGGCATCTAGCTGATAGATCTGATCTGCAAAAGCTTATTTTTCTGCTCAGGGATACTTCTCCGGAGGTGACCCGAGCAGTGGCTAAATTTGCGCTGCAAGCAAGCAAGTATCGCTTGCAGGAAACTCAGAGGAGCTCCCAGCCAGCATGGGGGGCGGGGGGGGTCTTGAAAGCTGTCGAAAATAATATTGTGTGAAGCCAGATCTTGTTTTTGTAAAAGTTCATTGCCTTATGATCCTGTTGTTAATTTTAAATTATAATTTTTGATGTAATTTAGTGCTGTGAACACCTTGGAGTACATTTTGTGTTGTTTTGTGTAGTCTTGTCAAGGCCATAGTGCCAGTACAATTAAAATGTTGTTATTATTATAAAGAAAAGAAAAGCGGATACCCAATTTTGTTCTTGTTCTTGTTTAAAATCATCTGAATCCAGATTGAAACAAAAGGGCAGGGGGACCGGTTTTACAGTGGGCTGCCCTATCACTAAAGGAAAGTCTTTTGGTCAAACTGTTGAAGTGGAGTAGATGAGATCATGTTGTTAGACTGACAGCACATAACGTCCTTAACTAACAAAGGGCCTGAAGGAATTAGAGGATTAGGTAAAGTTGCCTGTGAGTCCAGCTGCATACACAGCAGAGAGTCTTGTGTAGCATCAAAGTTCGAACCCGCTATTGGAGGAAGTGGAGTATTGGAAACTGTTTCCTCAGCCTGTAAAAATAGCCCATTAGATGAAATATGCTGTTCAGCAGCCCTGCTGCCTACCTGCACTTGTTGGCCCAAGTCCATTACTGAGCTGTGCCCACACCCATACCCATCAGGTTCAGCCGAAAAAACCTTAGAGACTAGAATTCTTCATAACCATAGAAATTCCTTTGCTGCCATGATTTTCTTTACTGCAAAGGAACCTCTAAAATGGATAACTATAACTAATCTCAAAGCTTGGTCAGTAGGAGGCAAGAAATAGAACTTAACAATTTCTGTCGCCCAAAGTTTAAAATTTATTAGGGACAACAGGTGTTTTCTTATGAAAAATTTGGTGTCCCAAGATGGCATTATTCCATTAGGGAGAGGAAATATTTTCAATAGAATAGATTTTGGATCACAAGACAAGGGATGGCCCTGTAATGGAGCCTGGCTATCCCTAGGCTTAGGTTTCCCATTCACTTTTATATCAGAAGATGTTTTAAGGTCTACAGAATCCAGTTTGCGGGGGGTGGGGCATAGAATATAGATGTGAAACTATAGTTCTCGTATCCTTGGCCACTTCCTGAAGGCAGGACTGAACCCCTTCAATTGTTCCTTTGAAGTCAGCAATTCCCTTAAATAGAGTTTTGACAAGTCTACTTACCAAAACACATTGATCCCCTATTAATTTGGTAGCCTTTGGTGAACTATGTAAATCATAGGGGAAATGATCCCCTGTATCAGGCCCTATATCAGACAGAGTAGGAGTTTGAATAGTAGGGCTACATCTATCCTCCAGGATTGAAAATCGATTTTTAGTAGGAATTTGCACTACAGAAGGCCCTTTATTAGTAAGTTCTCTAAATCCCACATCTTGCAGTTTCAATTGCTTTAAACTGGGCAGCTCAAGCTCTGGAGATACAGGCAACTGACGTGCTCTTTTTTCGTTCTGCATATTGAAGGTATGAGGGATAGCACCTTTATCCATATAGCCAAGGAGGGGGTGTATATATTAAATTCCAACGCCTTTTCACATAGAGACCTGGGCTCAAGAGCCCTTTCTCTGACAGGGGCTAGCAATAATAAAATTTCAGTATTGCATCCCTTATAACAATGAGGAACCCTAACTTAACTCTTCCCGGAGTATTAGGAGCTAACACCTTTTAGCAAAAACCCCTATGGGTAGAAGAACACCTTGGCCTGTAGAGTCTCAGGAAAGACCTTACCCTTCACGGGGTGTATATCGGCAATATTTAGCCCCTGCTTTTATTGAAACTCAAATAGGAAAGGATGCCTTGCCCTTCACAGGGCATGTATCAGCAGCACTTAACCCCTGGCTTTATTATACCCCAATCAATGGATGTCTTTCTCTTCACAGGACCTATATTGGCAGTACTTAACCCCTGGTTTTATTAAATCACAAAAAGAAAAACAAAATGCCTAGCCCGTTACGGGGCATATGACAGTAGTACTTAACCCCTAGCTTTATTGAACCCCAAGAAAAGGATGCCTCGCCCTTCATGGGGCCTTTATTGGCAATACTTAACGCCTGGTTGTATTGTACTCCAGAGGGAGACTGCCTTGCCCTTCACAGGGCGTATATTGGCAGTACTTGACCCCTGACTTTGTTAAACCCCCAAAAGGAGTCCCTTATCCTTAATGGGGTAAATCTTAATAGTAGTACTTGACCCCTAAAAACAAAGAGGAAACGAATCCTTATACAATTTCAGATGCCCAGAGGAGCTACCCCCTGTAAACCATTTGCTCCAGAAACTGCAGCCACACTCAAGGGGTCAATCCCCAAACCCCTATTGTCTCTGGCTAAACCAAACCCTTCACAGGGTATAAACGCAAAAACCTCTCAGGGAAGGAACAGAAACACGGAAGTCCTCAGCCCCATGCCAGGCCAATGATCAAGGGTGTGTGTACAAGGATGCACCCTTGCGCATGCTGCCCTTAGGCGTGCTGTCCTATGGCACGCACCTATGACTTGGCCACAGACCACAGTCTGGAATTTAACCACCCACCCCCCAGCCGGAAATACAATCCAGTCCTTGGCACTGTAGGCACCTATCTGGAAGCCTGGCCCCAGGTGTTAGCAGACGGGGTCAATAAGAAGGTCTCAGCAGCGGAGCAAATCCTCCGCTCCCCAAGCAGCTCCAGCTACAATGTAGTGTGACCACTTCAAAGGGCAGCAGCCTACAAAAGCTCCCGGATGGCAGCAGCAACACTCTCCCCAAGCTCCACGTCCTCAGACCCTTTGTTAGTGGCAGATCCAGTAGAGTTCACACCAGGTTTTAGATAGGACAAGGAAGCTGTGGGAGTGGAGGTTGCAGTGGGTTATGATGTTTTGTGAGCTGGAAGCTGCAGAATAAAGTGGCCTCGCTTTGATTTCTCAACCAAGGAGACTGTGCCAATACGGTTATTTCAAATGAACTAATTATACAGGGACATACATGAGGGTACAGACTGGATCCATGGGTCAGATCTATGAACTGGAAACGGGCCAAGTAAAAACCTGCCATAGGTCAGATTGACTGGAGGCTATAGAGAGACACTGCTGAAGCTAGAGTTTGGCTAAGATCAGAGGAGAAGTTCCATGTACCAAGACCCGCGGAGTTCCCCCTGCAGAGACTCAGCTCTCAGATTTGTTTCCCCCATTTCTAGCATGACAGTTCTGAATGGAGTAGTTTGCCAAGGCAGTGGCACTCTGGGCACTTTCAGACGTGATAAAAAATCAATCAATTAATCAAAACATTTATTTGTCGTAACCATAGGTTATAACAATATAAAAAATAAAAAGAAAATTCATAAAACACAAATAAAAGATGTGATAAAAAGTGTACTTATGAGTTTGGGTGGCGGGACACACATGCAAATCAGGTGCAGCTTTGATGACATTGGAAAGGTGCCCACACATGATTGAAGCTTTTTTGCACACTGACAAATGCACTTTACCAAGGTGGATTTTGCAGCTCGGTAAAGCGCATTTGTCAGTGCACCAAAAAGCTTCAATCGTGTGGGCCACCTTTCCGACATTATCAAAGCCACACCTGATTTGCATGTGTGTCCTGCTGCCTGAACTCATAAGTACACTTTTTATCATGTCTGAAAGCGCCCTCTGTCTTGAAGAGAAGAGAAGAACTTTACAGATCCACAGAACGTTAGGTTGGAGCCAGTACATCTAATCACTCAAAACACCTCTCTGAGATTCTTTTCCCTATTGCCCTCTCCTCCATGAAGACATAGAAATTATGTTTTAGACACTCTGGGTAGAGTGTCTGTCCTTATATCATTTATTTGGTTATGTCTTCTATCTAATACTACTACTAACTTGCAATTAAAAAATACAAGTTTCCTTCTTGTACCTGCAATTTCAGTATGTCCCCAGAAGAGGGAGCCGTAAACCAAGAAATAGGATTGGAAAAACTAACATAACTTCACAGCCAACAGTGGCTACTTTTTAATAGCAAACTCAAAAATCTATTTATTTCCCTCTCCCCCCACCCCCTGCTTTTAGATATCCGAAAAGTATTTAGTGAGATGATGACTTGTGACTCTGCTGGAACAATAGTTCTAGCCATGTAATCCCCTCATTCTCATACATCTAATGTCTGGGTGGGTATGTATTGCTGGTGTTTGCTGACACCAAAATTGCTACCCACAGGAAGACCCTTTCAAATACAGGGCTGGCCCCGGGGTTTGTGAGGCCATGTGCGAAGTCTTGGTACGGAGCCTAATTTGCATAATTAGGCCCCACCTAATTATGCAAATGTGTAAATTTACATAAAATTTACTCCCTCTGGACAGGAAGGATTCCCATTCTCCACCTCTACGAGCAGCCATAGACAAGCATAGCCTCCCAATGCTTTCCCTCCCCACCTCCCCAGCCAAGCGTCTACCACCATTCCAGGCGTGGTTCCACTGCAGGGGCAGCCGGGCAAGCAGTGAGGCAAGCACAGAGAGACTGACTGCGTCCACTGCCTTACTGGGGGAGTGGGAGGTGAGCTTAGCCAGCCTGGCCTCCAGGGCCTGTTGCTTCTTGCTGCCGGTGCCGCCTGTGCCTTGTGCACGCACATGGTGCGACCGGTCCAGAGGTGCTGCTATCAAGTACACAAGACACACAAAATGCAGCTAGCCTATTAAGCGCATTATACCACGAAAAGCAATACACATCTATCTATCTATCTATAAAAAATATAACCAGTTCAGTTGTGCCCCCATAATCAATTCATGCTGCCCTCACCCATAACCAGTTCATTTGTGTCCCCGCCCCCCATCTAGTCAATTCACACTGCCCCCACCCATAATCATTGAATTTGTGCCCCCGGGGCAGCGTGAATTAATTATATGGGGGTGCAAATGAACTGGTTATGGGGTGTGGATTTAAAGACAGTATTCCTATTAGCAATAACCTCATTAAGAAGAGTTAGTGAAATAGCAGACTGTCAGGGGAAGGCAGAGAGGCGGGGCTCTCCAACCCCCAGAGACAATCCGGCACTGCCCCCAACAGCCCCGAGACCTTAGGAAGTTACCTGAGAAATGCCCCGAGCCGGGGCCTCCCCCACATGCACCGTCGGCCCCGGCGGTAGAACCGCGGACTGTGGCCACGCCCCCCAGGAATGACAAGCAACATAGGGATTCCCCCGCATGCATCACCGGCCCCGGTGGCAGAACCGCGGACGGTGGCCACGCCCCCAGGAACGACAAGCAACGTATGGAGTCCCCCACCCCTGCTGCGCCGCTCAGAGCGGTTGCGAGCACGTACGGGGGCGGGGCTTCGAGATTAAGAACCAGCGCCGCCAAAGGAGCGGCGCTGGTGATTAGTGGAAACCGGCCCTGTGTGATTCGTGGAGCGTGCAGAGCAATTGAGCTTGCGATTGTGTTTTCCTCGTGCGATTGATTCTCCTTCCTTCAACCTTGCATATTGAGTGCCTGTGTGTGTGAAGCAACGAGTGAGAGTGTGCTTGGTGAGTGTGTGCGTGTCCCCCTTCCCCTCCCCGCCTCTGGGTCCTTGTGCGTTGGAGGTGATTGCCCTGTGTATTTCCTGCTCCCGTGGCCCTGGTGCACCCCCCTTAGGTGAGCCCCCACTGCTTATCCTTTCCAGTGTTGTGTGGGTGTGGGGTGAGTGCCTTGGGGCAGCCTTGGTTCCTCGGTCAGTAGCGCCCTATGATGATAGGGGCCTGTTCTCTTTAATTAGAGGTGAAGGCCCAACCACTATCCTGACGGGCATTCTTTCTAGGCAAGATCCTTGCTCTGACCGGGTCAACCAAGGCAGTGCGTGTGTAACCTACTCCCCACCCCGTGACACAGTCATAATAATCTCAGAGCCATATTTGCAGATTTTCTAAGATAGAATAGATATTGCTTTACATCCTAAATTCCTACCTAAGGTAATATAAGTAAGACAGTTATGAGAATGTGACCCTTTTTACACAGGCCTCTCCCACTGATGAACACGCAGATTTCTGCGTGTTCATGGGAGCCTTGTGGGAACAATGTGGTGTGTGCCCATGGTGAGTGGGAGTGCGTGAGTACCTGCCTAACACGCATCCCCACTCACCCCCCACTTGTCCCCATGCATGGAGCAACCTGGGGAACCGGTGGTTACTCCGTGGGTGTGGATGATTGGTGGGCGGGTGAGTGGGGATGTGTGTGCGGCCATGTGCATGCCTCGCCCACGCACCGGAGCGCCCATGGACCCCCATCCAGTGGAGCCATGTAAAAATGGCCTGTGAGGAGCCACTCAAAGAAGAACAGAAGGTTGCTACCTTGTAAACAAGGTTATTTGAGATGGCTCCTTACTTTCTCACAACACCCACCCTTCCAGCTCTGTATCATGCATGGAATTTTCTTATATTCCTAGAAAGGGCTGGAAGGAACTGTTATTCTGAGGGGGACAGTGCTTTTTATACTAGATGAGCCCCAGACCATCATGTGGTCTATTATTTGAACAGGGTGCGCATGCAGAACCCAGTTGTGAGAATGTTGGGAGCCATCTCGAAGAACCTTCTTTACAAGGTAACAACCTTCTGATCACTCACATGGGGAGGAGTTGTTTGTAAACAAACAGCTTTATCTCCCAGACCTATCGTGTCCGCTGCTGCTGCTGGAGCACTACTAGGAGGCAGAGGCATGTGAGGGATGGGAACTGGAGCCAGGGTGGAGAGGGAGAAGAACTTATTGGGGGAGAAGTTGGCTGCAGCCTGCCACCCAGGTAGGCCACGGCCATGTGCAGCCGCACATGTGGCACATGCCTGGGGCCGGCCCTGTTCAAATGCAGTCCCTTTGAAACCATACTGTTTAAATGTACTTTCCCCTTTGCAATCTAGATTTTGCCATTGTGCACAGTACTTTTTTTTACCAGGCCCAGATAGGCAGTGACCTGGAAAGTTACTTGCCTGTTCAGAGTCCCTGCACAAAATCAATGCGTATCCTCGCACTAGACTTTAATGGCAAACTGTCTGAAGCAAAGAATCATTACAACTAGCAATGTTGCTAGCAGTCCCTTGAGAAGAACAATCCCACCACACTTGTGAGCATTGTGGGGCCTAATTCATCCTCCAAGCACAGGTGAGGCACAGTGGCTGGATCAGCTCTAATTTTTCTTTCTTTAAGGGAATAAGCACAGTCAAGAAATGCACGAGTTAAATCTGATGGTTTCCTATCCAATAAAGAGATTCTAGTGCAAACGAGGAAGGGAAGTCTGTGTCATTTCAAAAAGACTGTCATTCCAGTTGCTGATTCTTAATCATCAGGCTAATTGAGGAGTTGGCTTTTCATCAGAGCCAGATTTGGACTTTTAGGTTTATGAAATAATGGACTGCCAGCCCATTGGATGTAAAGGATTCCTGTCCTTCACGGAAGCCTTTTGCAAATTCCCTTCAGCACCTGTGATAGGAAACGAGATGACCCTTTGGCGTGCGTCTCCCCTTCACAGCTCTGTCCTTCCTTACAGACCCACTCTGCGTTCATATCACAATCCTTTCTCATCTCCACTCTAGTACCAACTATCCCAGTTTTGACTCTGTGCTTCCTGCTTCACTCACACCTTCCTTTGTGTTGTCTTCCACAATTTTCACTCTGCTGCAAAGGCCCACCCTGATCCACTGTCCTTTCCTTCATATTCCTTGTAACTATCATAACATCAACAAGAACCTAGAGAGCAAGTAGCTGCACGCACAGTCCAGTAATAAGGTGTTAGGCACTTCTCCTGCAGTAGTAGGGCTGGGGAGAAACAGGACGTGAAGATAAGGGGCCAGTTGGCAACAGCTGATCTTTCTAGAAGAGAGAGGTTGATTTGATGTTTTCCCCTTCCCGTCCCATGCCAAGTTGGTTTTGAACTTGTGGGTTCAGGGCAGGGAATGCATTTGAACAGTGCCTGACACCCTGCAGGAATTCCCAGTATACAAGCAATGATACAGTGCATACAATGAGTGTGGGTTTGTCAGCTTCACGTCCTGTTTCTCCCCAGCCTACTACACTGCAGGAGAAGTGCCCTACAGCTTATTGCTGAGGTCTGTGTGCAACTGCCAGTGTTCAGAAAGGTTTTGTGAGGGAACAATAGAAAGCTGTGCAGAATCCAAAGGAAACATGATAGTAGGTGTAATGCAGGGACGGCTGGTGGGTTTCAGTGTTGGAGGGGCACTGGGGCAGTAAGGCCGGCGGGCCTAGGGGAGGAGCCAGGGGGATGGTAGGCCAGTGGCATGGCATAACCCAGCAGCAAGAAGTTCCCAGGGTTAACATGGGATGGAAGAAAACACAGTCTACATGCACATTAAGCTTAAAATAAATAATTTATAAACCCCAAACACAGGAACCCATCCTTGTAAGCACCCCAGTCACAACTTGCATCCAATTTTACCACACACATCCCATTTCCAGCATTTTGAACACAACTGAAATAAATCACATGACTTGCAGTAACATCTCTCTCAGGATTTCCAAACCTCCATTTTACCACACACAGTCCCCCCTGCACTAACCCAGTAGCCCCCACTCCCCTCTCCGAGAACCCAGGAGTCCTGGCTCCCAGCCCCCCCTGCTGTAACCCACTTGTCTGCACTCCCCTCCCAGTGAACCCAGGAGTCCTGGCTCCCACCCACCCATCCGGGTGGGAGCCAGGACTCCTGAGTTCTGTGGAGCATCCCCCTGCTCTAACCCACTAGCCCCCCACTCCTCTCCCAGGGAACCCAGGAGCCCTGGCTCCCACCCACCCATCCTGCTGCTCTAACCCACTAGCCCCCCACTCCCCTCCCCGAGAACCCAGGAGCCTTGGCTCCCAGCCCCCCTACTCTAACCCACATGTCCACACTCCCCTTCCTAAGAACCCAGGAGCCCTGGCTCCCACCCTGGGAGCCAGGGTTCCTGGGTTCTCAGGGAGGGGAGGGGAGGACTAGTGGGTTAGAGCAGCAGGATGGGTGAGTGGGAGACAGGACTCCTGGGTTCCCTGGGAGAGGAGTGGGGGGCTAGTGGGTTAGAGCAGGGGCCCTCGCTCCCCCCTTCCTCCCAGCAGGTCCCCCTTGCTCAACCCTCCCCCCCCAGTAGGTCCCCCTTCCCCCCAACCACCCCTGGGCCCCCCACAATTTACTCACCGCAGGCTAGCTCGGTGCTCCCTTGTCGGTCATCCTCGCCACGAGCCTGAGTTGCCTCCTCCTTCCTGACCTCGAGTCGGCTGTCCCTGCTGGGCTTGAAGCAGTGTGCACACAGGAGCTGCTTCACGCCCGGACCTGGATTGCAAGGGACTCGGGGGGCGGGGAGGCTGGGAGCTGTGCACACAGCAGCTCCCAGTCTCCCCACCCCAATGCCCGGGCGACTGTCCCCCTGCCCGGACCCCGCAATGAAATAGTTCCCCCTGCCGGCACTATTTCATTGCGGGGTCCCTTTAAGCGGAATGGATGGCGCTTCTAGTCGCCTATTCCGTATAAAGGGAGAACGTCTCCCTTTTGACCCTGAAGGGTGTGTGAGAGTCACTGGTTTGTGCGCGCGCACACACAAACCAGTGAAAATATTCTGAGCCATCTCAAAGAACCTTGTGGAAGTAGCAACCTTCTGAAGGTTGCTACTTCAAGCAAGGTTCTTCGAGCTGGCTCTAAACATGAGCCCAGGCTCGGCTGGTGTATTCCCCCCCCCCTTTTCTCCCCGGTTGGCGGGGACTCGGCATCGGACGGCCTGGGGGGCATTGCCCCTGATTTCCTAGGGGGTGGGCCACCCCTGGTGTAATGGGTGCTCACAGCCTTGACTTAGGTGCCTAACCTCAGACACCCCAACGTGAAATGTCAAAGGCCAAAGGGGGAGGAGGGGAAGGGTTAGTGTTAGAGCTAGGATTATTGCACTACTCCATTCGGCTGCTAGACTATGTTGCTTCTCATGTTATTGAACTGCCTCTCCAGAGGTTATGCTGCCACTGGAGCCTGTAGCGACCCTTGTGCCATAAACAGCAGGTTGTGTGGCACTGCCCTCTCATTACACGATCTCATTCGACTGAGAGAACTTCGACTCCAGTTTTTCTAGAGCTCAAAGTCAAACCCAAGCTAAGAGAGTGGCGGGTTTCTTGCAATCTTTAGGAGAAATCAGGACAAGATTTTCATCCCTAACAACCAATTTTCTTTTTCAAGTTTCTCTTGTCAAGGAATAGGGCTGGAAACTTTTCTTCTTTATCTTGTGTTAATGAAAGCTGATTGTCATTTAAATTTCTGGTTTCTCCCATATTAGGGAAACCTGTGCCATGCACTTGGGAAGCCTATTATATATATAATTTTTATATATAATATAATTTTATTTACAGCCAAAGGTCAAATTGTAATACAAAAATTTTGGGTGCCACAGCACCACATATAACATACACACAATAAACAAAACAACACAGAAATAAATAAGTTAATGACAGCCGCCAGGCCATTAACATACACTAATATCCAACCAACATATACTAAAATCAAAATGTCCTTAACCATGATTCAAGTTCCCGATTCAGGAAAGCATTTAAATTGTAAAAATAAATAACGGGCATTCATAGCAGCAAGAAGAAACTGTGCAATTAAATCAGTAACCTGGGAGTCAGTGTCAGCCAGGGCCAAGAGCAAGAGGTTATGATCCATCCTTCCAGAATATCTACCCAAAAAGGAAGACAGATATTTTTGACGGAAACTTTCATAAAGCTGACACCTAAACAAAACGTGATCGGTAGTCTCTGTTTGTAACTGGTCGAAAGGGCTTAACCGATCTTCATACCTTTGAGCAGAAAAATGTCCCTCAAAGACCATAATAGGCAAGGCATTAAAGCGAGTAGACATGATTAAATGCTTCCCTCTTGGCGAAATTGAGGACACCAAGATGGTGGCCATACAAAGATGAGGAGGAGAAAAGGATAGATAATTGGACATGTGAGGAGATACCCTGATCCTAGCCGCTTCTTCTTGCAGTTCCATATCAGTAATCCTCATCCCAACCTCCCTAACAAACAGGGACAGATCTTTCCCTTCCCAATATGTCCCACTAAAGCCTATTTTACGAAGGTATGCATCAACAGCCTTAGTCCAACTGCTCTTAAATAAATCTTTATTTAGATATTGAATCATCCCCCCCTCACTTCTTTTCAACTTAGCCCAAAATTTTATAACTAAGTCCCAGGCTATATTGGACCACCTGCGCTGCCCCACCTCCATCCTGATGGCAGCATAAGGAGTATCTCTAGTCACCTTACGAAGACTCTGGAGGAAACACATCTGAATACTCTCTATCTTCCCCAAGTTGCCATGAAGAAGAGGCAGCCATAACTGAGCCCCGTACAAAACTGTGCACGGGCTTTGGCGTTTAAAGCCCTCACCACTGGGGTTAGCACAGACTTCCCTGTGTTCCTAAAGCACTTCAAAATGGAATGTGAGGAGCTCCTGACAAGGGTAAGTGCCCTCTCATAGTGCACCTCCCAAGCACCAGAAGTCTGAAAATAAAGGCCCAGGTACTTAAAAACCTTCTCTTGAGTGATCGCATGTCCACCCAGTTCCCAGGAATGATTTTTTTGGGACTGGGAAAAAACCAAAATCTTGGTTCCCATAATTAATCTGTAGATGATTTTGGCTGCAGTAATAAAAAAAGCAGGACAATTGCCTATTTAATCCTACCCTTGTCTGAGATAAGATAGCAATATCATCAGCGTAAAGTAAACTACCAATGCAACAATCAGCCAACTTAGGGGGGAAATGAAAAGACTGGGCCAGCAAGGGAATCACCCCATTTATAAAAAGATTAAAAAGCACTGGGGCAAGGACACATCCCTGCCTTACACCAGATAGAACTGAGATAGGGTCTGTTAGATGACCCAAAGCGTCAAATTTGACGACAAGAGAAGAATTGGCATGTAGCTGCTGCAAAAGAAAAAGAAGGCGCTTTTCAATACCCATAAGAGAGAGTTTTCCCCACAAAATAGCCCTATCGACTAAGTCAAAAGCTGAACTTAAATCTTAAAAGGCCACAAACAACCTACCATTTTTCTTGGTGTATTTTTCAACTAAGTGCTGCAGTAGAAGACAGTGTTCCGTAGTGGATCGTCCCTTCTGAAACCCCGCTTGTTCGGGGTGTAAGATCTGATTTTGGGAGATTCAGTCATTTAGCCTCCTCAGGAGCCATTTGCCATATATCTTGCTTGTAACACAAAGCAGGCTTATAGGTCTGTAATTCCCAGGAGCAGCATGAACTCCCTTCTTATACACTGGCACCACAACTGCCCTTTCGCACTGCTCTGGGATTCTACCTGTATCATTAATAGATATAAAGAGAAAGGCCAGAAGAGGTACCCACCAGTCTAAGGCCTGCTTTATCACCTCAACAGAGATAGAACCCAGGCCTGGAGCCTTGCCATTTTGGAAAGAGTTTATAATCTCAAGAACCTCGGTCTCCTGAACCGGAGGCCAGGTTGGCAAGGAGTTTACAGCCTCAGGAGTGAGTTGGCAATCCAAGGCTGTTGAATTTCCAGCATACAAGATCTGAAAATGAGCAGACCAAGAGGCCACGGAGATTGTTATTAAGGGGCCTCCCTGTCTTCCTTTATCTAAACCATTCAAGAGTGACCAAAAGCCTCTGCTGTCCCGGGAAATAGCTGCCTTGATTAGGTCGCCCCAATAGCACTTCCAGTATGCCTGCTTTTTGGATCTAATCAGATCCGTATATACCCTCTTGGCTTGAAAATAAGCAGGGGAAATAATTGAGGCCTCATTTTCTCTATACTCCCGGTAGAAAGCAATCACCTGTTTCCGAGCAACCCTACAGCCCAAATCATACCACGGCCTATGAAATTTCTTGGCTCCCAAATGAGTGTGACCAGCAAGTAGATGCAGAAACTCCCTAAACCTAACTAGCAGCTTGGAAAATTTGTCCACAACATCCACACAATTCCCAGAAGTAATAACCTGCCTTAAACAAATTGTCTGAGAGCCCTCAATAAATGTAGTAATCAATAAAGATTGTGGTCTAATGACTTTTGGGGAAATATGTCGTTCCTATTAGGAAAAGTTCTTATTGCCTTCACTCTGTGTGACAGATGTGGCTTTAGATATAGACAGGGACTTGTGTTCACTGCATTTGTCCCATTGGCTGCCTTTAGATGCAACAGAAAGGGGTGGCTGAATGTGTGTTGCCACCACTGTATTACCATGCGTATTTCCCTGTGTTTAATACATTGCAGTGCCTGGTCGCAATGGCTGCCTTTCCGCATCCAGCAGCTGATCAGGCCATTCACGCTGGAAGCTCTCCTTGCAGAAGCATTCCCATGGAATTATGGGAGTTGTAGTCCATGCAGGAGAGCAGTCCTCCACTCCACGCTGCGGCTAAACAGCTCATTCTTCACTGCTCATCCCGGTGCTTTGGGAGAGCACAAAGACAGTGTGCAGCAAGGAACAAACTGTTTGGCAGCGGTGCTGAGTGGAGGATTCGGGGCAGACAGACCGGACATGGCGGTGAACACACCACCCGATGTCTTTAGACACATTAGCCACAGGGCGAAGGAAAACACTCAACTGCTGCACCCAAGACATCCTGGCAACCAACAAGGAATTCATGGGAGGCTAATGGGGAGCAGACTAGTAGCCAGTATTTAGACACACAGCACAGCCATGTGGCAAATGTCTTAAGCACCCCATCACTGTTGCGTCCAAAGAAGACACCCATTGCTGCCAATAGGGAAAACCCAGTGAACGCAGGTCCCTGGACATAGGCAATCACTTAAGGCTCCATGGCCTAAAGAAAGCTCCACAGCTACTCTAAAAGAAAGTATTAAAAAAGAAACATCACAGACTCATACACACACACACACTGATCTTCCATGCCCCTCACACTCACTCCTGGGATCTCCCTCCTAACTGCAGAAAACTAATACAAGAATAGCCCAAGCTTTTCCAAGGCCCATCTCTGAGCCTCAGCTAATATACTGCCATCCAAGCTCATCTCTGAAGCAAGAGAGGGACAGAGCTTACCATCTGGGCAATCAGAGAGGTTTAGCTTGCTCCATTTCTTCCCCAACCAGTCTGGAAGGGGAGGGGAACCAGGAATGGACAGGGTTAAACTCAAATTTGAGCTCCAGCTGCTTGGGCTGAGCTGACTGTATGTGGCAGGGAGCTGCTACCAGTGTATCCACTGATAAAATCTAAGGGCCCATTTTATTTTTTTTGCCTAGGGCCCTAGACCACCACTGTCTTTGGATAAATGGAGGGTTTGATATCCTAGGATTGGGTCTTGATGTGTGTGTGTTTATCATTCTTATTGTGACACCCACATATTTGTAAGGAACACCTCTCTTCCTTTCAGTGTACTTGAAAAGGGTTTTTTTCCCCATTGTACAACTTATACTGTTGGGGTGTCATTTCTCAGAACGAAGGTAAGCTAAATGGAAAGGGGGGAAATACCCACAATAAAAAAAGAGATGGGTTTACATGTTTTGTTTATACAACACTGTCTACGATATTTTGGCCCCCTGATCCAAGGATATTTACGTGACACGTTTCCTAAGTATTCGTTTTTAAAAACTGAGAGACAGGCATGTTTAAGCAGAGTTTGGATGCAAAGGAAAATCAAGCCCCCTTTGTCCAAAGCTTTCCCAATATAAGAGAGATAGTGTTACTGCAACACAGTTATTTAATTTATTTATTTATTTAAATTTATATGTCACCCTTCCCTGAGGCTTACAGTCCAATAAAAACATTTTTTTTAAAAAGCCCCCCCCCCACACAAAACCTACCCCAAACCACATACCCACCCAACCCTCCCTCACACCTCAACCCCCAAACCCCAACCCCACCTGTCAAGGGCCTTTTCAAATTTTAAAAAAAGGGCTTCCACCACCTCCGGAAGATGCTTGGGCTCAAAGGAACCTCTGGGGGGAGGGAGTTCCAAAGCCGACTGGGGCAGCAACTGAGAACGCCCCCCCCCACACACACACACACACTTGCGAGCCCTTGTCATATGGACACGGCTAACAGATGGGGACCCAGAGGGAGGCGCTCGCAGCCGATCGCAGGGGTCGCGATGGGACATGGAAGGACAGACTGTCTTTCAGATTTGTTTGGGCCCAGACAGTTTAGGACTTTAAAAGGTCACACAAAATGGATTTTTATTCTAAATGTATTTTATATTCTTCCTACCTCTGCTATGGCATTTGATGAAGGAGTGGCTCTCCAGCAATTAAAATGGAAGAACTTGTCCCTAGCATATTGAGGATCCATTCTGTAAAAATTACTGTTGCAGACACCATGACTGTGCACCAGGTGCATAGCTACCATACCTCCCCTTTAAAAGAGGACGCTTATGAAAAATACATGGTGCAGGGCTGCACTTGAACCAATGCAGCCCTGCACCATGTATTTTTCATAAGTGTCCTCTTTTAAAGGGGAGGTATGGCCACCCTACCATGGAGTGAGGGGCTGAGCTGAGCTCAGCCTGAATGCTGCTAGGAATTTTTCAGAATGGGTATTGGTGGAGTGCTGGCCCTACTCCTCCCCTGCCCACTCTGAAATTTTCCTAGAGTTACTACGGCTATTTGTGTGTGTTGGCAGATTGCAATGGGGTTCCCAGATGGGCCTCCTCTAGAGTAGTGGAAGCCTTCAGTGGCGGCTCTCACCCTACCCCCTGCCTCTCCACCTAGAGGCCCCACCACCTCACCCTTTTTGGGGAGGGCCATACTTGGGATGTGAGCCCAAGCCACCACAGCCTTACAATGCCACTGTTGTGTGCATCACCAGAAATTTGTAATTCACAAATCAGGCAGAATTTAAAAATGAACAGCATGTTTCACTAGTTTTTCAGGACAGAGCAAAAGCACAAGCTATGTATGAATATTCCTTTTCGTGGTGAATTTTTACTTTTAAATGTAGAATCAGGCCCTTTGCAAAAGACACTGGGATCATTCAGTTCTTCACATTCATTCGGGGATCAGCTTAATGCATTTTAATTGCCTGATTTTCTACTTGATTTTTCTCTCTGCAGCTAGCCACCCAAAAAATTACTAAGTGAGATTTCAGCCTTGCAGGATGCTTGTGAATATTTTCTTTTTCAACTCCCAGAACTGTTCTTCAGCTGTGGAAGTGATAAAACACAAATTCTGCCATTAATTTTGTGCCTGCACTTTTGCCGTGATATTACAAACACCTAGGCAGCAGGGCCAGATCTTTTGCCTCCTGAATTATTTAAAGAATTTCTGGATTTTTGGATACCAATATTTCAAAATGTAATTAACTATATTATGCTAAACAGGAGTTTTCAGCAAGGCTGGAAGCAGAATATAATTGTTCCCATATTTTAAAAAGGGGAGCGGTACAATCTGGACTGCTATCATCCCATAGGTTTAATCAGTATACCATCAAAGATTTATGGCTGCCACTTGCTGTATCATGTGAATCGCTGGATTGATGAGAAGAATGTTATAGGTGAAGAACAGGCGGGGTTTAGGGCTGGGTGCTCATGCATTGATCAGTGCTTCACTTTGTACTTTCTAGCACACAAATATGTGAGCAGGAAGAGACAGCTATATGCTGCATTTGTTGACCTGATGGCGGCATTTGATACCGTAGATAGGTCTGTTTTATGGAGGAAACTGTGGGACTTTGGAATGGATCCTAAACAACTTCGATTGATTAAAGAATATTATGATGACACTGTGGCACAGGTTTGCTATGGTATGAATGGCGAGCTTTCCAGCCTTTTTTCAACATTTAGAGGTGTTCGTCAGGGATGTGTATTGGCCCCAACTCCCTTTAATTTATTCCTCAATGACTTATGTTGCTGTCTTTGGAAAAGAGACTGTCATACTCCTAGGTTGTTGGAGAACGTTACTACTGTACTGCTGTACGCGGATGATGCAGTATTATTGTCTTGTACCAAAATTGACTTGCAAAGGCTGTTAGATTATTTTAGCACCTTTTGCAATAACAAGCTGGAGATTAATATTAACAAAACCAAGATAATAGTATTTGGCAGTAAGAGGAGGAATAAATGGTATTTAGACAAGAAAACCTTGGAAGTAGTTAACACTTTTAGTTGTTTGGGCTTGACTTTTGCAAAGTCCCTTAGCTGGGAGCAACATTTTAAGAAAGTAACTATAAAAGCAGCTCAGGCTACAAATGGGATTATTGCTTTTTATAATAGATTCCAAAGAAGACTACTGACTAAGGCATTGAAAGCAGGCAAAGCTAAAATTGATGCAGTTCTGTTGTATGGGGCAGAGATTTGGGGTGGCAATGAGAAAGAAGGAAGGACAGTTGAAAAGGTGCAATCTGCTTTCCTAAGGAAGCTACTTGCTGTACGTTCAGGTACTCCAGCTCCCATGGTGAGGTTAGAAATGGGGACTGTGAATATTCAAACCAAAGCCAGGCTTTCCACGATCCATTATTGGTTAACAATTTGGGCTTTACTGCCAGGGAGATTCCCCAAACAAGTGTTTCTTGAGGCTGGGGGAAAACAGGCTGTAGGGTTTCCCTGGCTGGTGGCTATTAGGACTTTGCTAGTTTATTCAGGACTGAGAGACAGCTGGATGCATTCTTATCAGATATCCCCTCAATCAGAGAAATCAATTATTGATGGGAGATCACAGGATATTTCTTTGCAAGAGGATGTGGCTCTACTTAGGATACTTAAATGTGCCCCCTTGTATGTGTTTATTAAGGGGGATTTGGCTTTGCCTAATTACCTTGTCCAAACTTGTTGTTTTCCTCATAGGGAGATCCTCACTAAAATAAGATTTAATCAGGTAGGGACGTATGCCCAAAGAGGAGCTGGGAGAAGATACCCTATGATCAAAGGCTATGTTCTTGTTAAGTAGGTGGAGTAGATGATCTCATACATTTGTTGTGGTCTTGCTCTAAGACGATAAGAGTTGAGAGAGAGAGATCTGACCCCTCATGTGGAAAAGCTTAGAGCTTTTACAAATGTTGAGAAAACTATATGGATTTTGCAGAGTGATTCTACTAAGGTGATACATGATTTGGCATGTTATGTGATTGCAGCTCACAACCGACGACAAAGATAAATATATAATTTTGGTTCTATCAGTGTATGACATTTCATTACATGTTTGCTGATGATTGTTGTATTTTATACATTGTTTTACTGTATTTTATTTTGTAAAACTTTTTTGGCTTAAGCTGTTAATAAATATTCTATTCTACAAGTAGCTATTTCAAACAAAACAATTGTATAATAATAATAAATAAATCAGTGGTTCCTAAATTAATCACTTGGCTTGTGCCACTTTTTTCAGCCTCCAAACTATAATGTGTGTCCTTAATTGGACCTCACTTCAGTCCAAATCCCTGCCCAGTCCAGTTGTACTTATCCCACACCCAATTGTGTTGCTGGTGGGATCCTCCTACTCCAGAGGTTCACACAGGGCAGATCAGGACTGCAAGTGGGGTCACAGCATCCATGGATGGGGTCACAATCTGATTGGTATTTGCTATACTTTGCATAACTTTGCTGTCTGGGGTTATGGGTTTATATTTAAATCCCAAATGGGGTCACCTAGGCAGAAAGGCTGCGAACCCCTTGTAGTGAAAAGACTGCAAGAAGACCTTTGTGCACCGGTGGAGCCAGATTAGTGGGTATTTATATATCTTATTTTGGCCTGTATATGCTGTAGAATCCATCTTGATTGACATATGTGTAAAAACATATATGCAATGTAAAAATTGAGAACTGGCAACTTATTTCATGCACTGAATGTATCTT
Organism: Sphenodon punctatus; assembly: GCA_003113815.1. NCBI lineage: Eukaryota > Metazoa > Chordata > Lepidosauria > Sphenodontia > Sphenodontidae > Sphenodon > Sphenodon punctatus. The sequence continues at coordinate 1,119,296 of QEPC01012832.1, forward strand.
ATGTAAGCCTCTTTGGGAACTTTCTTGTATTGTATAAGTGGTAGTTGTTCAGAATGTCAAGGCCAAGTAACTAAATGTTATGGGAAGCCCTTATCAGTAGTAAGCTTAATTGGGAAGTTGAGAATGACGCAGGCAGAAAAGATGCAGCTGGACTAGTTAGAATTTGTCACACATGTGCAGGATTTGTAGATGGAAGTGTGTAACACCAGAATACTATAAGAGACAGCAGCTGCNGTTGTTCAGAATGTCAAGGCCAAGTAACTAAATGTTATGGGAAGCCCTTATCAGTAGTAAGCTTAATTGGGAAGTTGAGAATGACGCAGGCAGAAAAGATGCAGCTGGACTAGTTAGAATTTGTCACACATGTGCAGGATTTGTAGATGGAAGTGTGTAACACCAGAATACTATAAGAGACAGCAGCTGCGGTCCCATCTTGAAAAGAACTTCACTGCTGGCCACTCTACAGATGTGTTGAGTTGGGCGCAGCAGAACCTGGGGCCCACCTGGGGATCGTCCTGCAGCTGTTGTTGGGTTTCGCTGGCTTGCAGAAAGGGTTGTGAGATGCTTTGTATATCTTTTATGTTGTGTACTTTTATTCTTTATGCTGTAGATAAAATAAAATAGCTCTCTTGGTACCATATTGTTTGAGCTTTCACTGTACTGGTCCAAAAGAACAAACAATTTCAAGACACCCCGTCCTCCTCCCTGCTGAACAGCTGATTAGCAGAAAGCAGGTGAAGCCCCTTCCCACGTACAGTACAAGCCTTGGCTGGAGGACCCCCTGTGCTGCTACAACCTGGTGTTGTGTTAGTGACACACCAGGGTGTTACAGCTGTGGGAAACATCAGTGTTAGGCTTTATTCTATTCCTGGTCAAGGCAATGGGAGATTTGGCACTGACAACTGGGGAGTGGGAATGAGACATCCATCTGTATAATATTCAGTATTTGAAGAAATCTGATTAAGGACACAACCCTCCACTATTAAGATCAATGGGAGCTGAGCCATCTACTTTAATGAATGGAGAACTGCATCCTAAGTTTCATTAATACTAAATGTGCCTGGTTTCTAAATCTGTAAAACTCTCAGGCAGGGACCGTGTCTATCTTATTCTCTGTAAAGCATCAGGTACATTGCTTGTGCTATATAAAAGCTTATAATAATAATAATAATAATAATAATTAATAATAAAAAAGGAAGACTAACACTTCCTTCTCTTCTCTGCCTCTCCCCTTTGTTCATCTGTATTGTGTATTTGGACTGGAAACTCTTTGGGGCAGAGGTTCACTCTCTTATTGTGTTTGTACAGTGCCCTGATCTCAGCTGGGGCCTCTCAGCATTGCTGCAATACAAATAGGTAACACATTACACAGGGGAAAGGAAAGGGAGAGTGGGGAAGTGGCAGGCTTGCTTTTTTCAAAGAGTGAGTAACAGTCCATTTCTGCAAATGCACATTTGGAATCCCTGAAGGTTCAGTGCAAACATGTGGAGTCCCTGAAGGCTCAGTCCTGGGCCTTCTCTGTATAAAATTTTTATAAATGAGTCTGAGTCTGGCTTGAGCTGCTGAGTGTCCAGACACACAGATGACATAATGGTAGTATGGAGGTTGTTGATAAATTTCAGGAATGCACCAGACTATGGAAGGATTTGGACTCACGAGGGACATAGGCTAATACAATGGAATTTATTATTGCACAATGGAAGGTTACGCATTTAAGGGAAAACCAATAATAAAGCTAAATGAAAAGTTAATGAAATCAAAGCAGGGGGCAACAACTTAAGAAAGATGCCTATGAGTTAAACCTAGCAAGATGGAGAAAAAAGAACAGTGATTACAAGGAAACTGACTAAAGTCCTGCTTAAATTACAAAGACAGGAATTCATTATGAATGTTGCATAAGGCTTCTGTCACGTGAAATCCTGTGCACTGATATTACAAGTGCAATCCTCTATCCATTGAGGTCAATGGCTCCGCACCCATTGACTTTAATGGTCGGGAATTGTACCTTAAACCATAGGTTTGAAGAATCACATTTTGGAAAAACCATATAGCAGAGCAACAAATCTGTTTGAAAGATTACTGGGTATATTTTCTAAGAAAGGGTTTGGAAACTGAATGCATGTTCACATGGAGCAGAGCTTACTCAAGGGTAAAGACATTTTGTGTGGACCAGTCTCACCCAAGAATTTATTAACATCTGCTCCATGTTATAGAATAGGAATGCCAAAAAAATTTAATTAATTTTTTTTAATACAAAAGTCTCCAGAGAGGATTCTGGAAGCTGCAAACCAGTGAGACTGTCAGTGCTGGGCAAAGTGGTGGAGACAGTTGTAAAGAATAGAATTATCAGGCATGCTGACAAACGTGACATAATGGGGAAGAGCAAAGAGAAGTCATGCCTCGCTAATCTCTTGGAATTCTTTGAGGATGGCAATTCTGACCCAAGAAGGCTGCTGTTATGTTCTAATGGCCCATATGAAATGTAAGAGCTCATTCACACAACGCTTCCAGGGAAGAGACCAAGGACGAGTATGTGAAGAAGGGAGATCTAGTTGATATAGTGTATCTGGAATTTCAGAAAGCATTTGACAAGGTCCCTCACAAGAGACTCTTGAGAAAACTAAGTAGTTATGGGATAAAAGGCAGAGTCCTGTCATAGATTGGTAACTGGTAGGTTACACAATGGTCAGTTTTCACAATGGAGAAATGTAAGTAGCGGGTTACCCCTGAGCGCAGTACTGTTTAATATATCCATAAGTGAACTGATAAAGAGTGAGTTGATCAAATTTGAAGATGGCACAAAACAATTCAAGATAGGGTAATTTCAGATGTGATGAGATCACAGTCAACCACACTGAAATACGGTGGATTCAGGGTGGTGGCTGTGACCCCATGCACATCTGTTGGAGCCCTGCCAGATGTTCACCACAGTGAATCTCTGGCGGGGGTCAAAGCTAACCAAGGTTCTGGGGTTGAGGCCGGGCCCATCCCCAGAATCATGGTTAGCTTGACCATGATCTGTGATGGGCCAAAAGTAACATCTATTACCTTGGCCCATCACGAATCATGGCCCCAACCGCAGTACGGGATTGGGCGCAGCGACCGCATTGGCTGCTGCGCCCGCCTGTCTTGCTGAAGGCAGGCGGCCGGGGGAACATGGGGGACGGGACCGTGAGGCCACAGGTTTCACCGCACGGCCCCGTTCCCTCTAAGATTCCTCAGTGTGATGAAAGCCGGCATGTCTAAACGACATACGGCTTCATCACTGACCAGGATCCGAGATGGATTCCGGTCTGGGTTTCAGTGTGTTGCGCCTGGAGGCCCAGCATGTCTGAAATTACCCATAGTTAAGAGGGGGCAGACTGTGAGGAATAACAGGAGGATCTTGCAAGTCTGGGTGATTGGACAACTAAATGGTAGATGCAAGTCAGTGTTGGCAAGTGCAAAGTGATGCACATAGTGAAAAATAATCCAAACTATCCGTACGCAAGGCTTGGTTCTAAATCAGGTGTTATCACTCAGGAAAAGGATCTTGGAGTCCATATGGACAATTGCTTGAAAACTTCATCTCAGTGTGCGGCAACAGTCAAAAAGGTAATCAGAAAGTTAAGAATTATTGGGAAAGGGACAGAGAATAAAACTAAAAATATCATAATGCCACTATATAAATTTTTGCGTGACTGCACCTTGAATCCTGTGTTGAAAGAATGGCAACAAAAATGATCACGAGTATGGAACAGCTTCCAAACTAGGAGAGGTTTGTTAGGTTATGACTCTTCAGCTTGAAGAAGAGAAGACAGAGGGGATATGATAGAAGTTTATAAAATCATGAGTGGCCTAGGGGACACTTCATGTAGCTAACTGACAGCAGATTGAAAGCAAACAAAAGAAAGTACACTCAGTCAATGCACAATTAGCCTGTGGAACTTGTTGCCAGAGGATGCTGTGAAGGCCAGTAGCATAGTTGGGTTTAAACATGGGTTGGATAAATTCTTGGAGGGTAGATCCATAAGTGGCTCTTAGTCCAGTAGGTTGGGAAATGTAACCTCTGATTGTCGGGAACAGCAGGAATGGATCACTCCATCATTTCCTGTTGGGTCCTTCTCTGAAGTGACTGAGAGGGGCTCTTGTTGGAGACAGGATGCTAAGCTCAATGGACTTGGGTCTGACCCAAGAAGGCTGCTGTTATGTTCTAATGGCCCATATGAAATGTAAGAGCTCATTCACACAACACTTCCAGAGAAGAGACCAAGGAGTGCATTGTGTGTTGCCTTTCCCTGTGGGTCATGTCTTGTGTGAAGGGATCTGCTGCAGTAGCAAACATGCATATAACAGCATCCTGTAGTGCCCTGGAAGAGAGCTGGCATGAAATGTTGGGAAGAGAGGCAGTCAATCAAGACTGAGGAACATTTTTGAAAATGTAGACAATGGAGTCCGTTAGGAGGACCGGAGGAAAGGTTATGGATGGAAAGTCTCTTAGCTGGGAGTGACCTTCAGGAGCTGTAGTTGTGGAGGACTGTGCTGAGGAGCTAAGCAGCTGATACCTTGGGAGAGAAAGGAGTTGCAGCGCAGCAGAAGTATAAGGGGGAAATTTAGTCCCATGTAGTATAGAACAGGTAGATGGGAAAGGGTGTTAGGCATATAAGTATAGTTTTGGTAATATAAAATAGCATTGGTAATGTCAGATTGTATTGATTCATTACATTGTATTTCTTATAGCTTCATGAAAGTGTGTGTGTGTGTGTGTGTGTGTGTGTGTGTGTGTGTGTGTGTGTGTGTGTAATATGTTGAAACCTTTCTCCCCTGGTCTGATTGTGTCTCTGCCTCTCCTCATGGTGTAGAGGACCTAACCATCTCAAGTCACCACACTCCCCACAATTAATTTCTGTCTTTATACATTTCCAGAGTTGTTGTGCACAGGTTTGCCAGGGCTATAGATCCTTTTGCACAACAGCTGAGCTGACCCCCAGGGGAGGGCAGCCTGGACTATGATCTATGTTCCTTCCTGAGGAGCTGGAATGCTTAGTGAATAAAGTCTTAGTGTGTGCTAACCTTTCCCCAGGGACCAATTACCACACGCTATGTTGAAGGAGGGTCTTTAAGGAATAGTCAACCCAAAGGAAAGAACAGCCCCAAATAAGCTAATATGAAACAATCCGAAGTCCAAATTCTGAAGGTTTAATTCAGCTCTCAGTAATTCAGCAGTAAAGAACGTGAGGGTATGAGACAGACTTGGCAGTATGTTGGAGTGTGCTTCTGGGAATCCTGCAGGCGTACGTGCATAGCGGAGAACGGGTTATGGATGGAGGATCTCTACGCTTAGGCCGACTTACATAACTGTCAACAGCTGCAACTGAACTCTTCACTCCCACAGAAGGGAGAGCTTCTGCTGGGATAAAAGTACAAAAGAAGTCATACTGGCTCAGACCAATGGTCCATTTATCTAGCCCAGCATCCTGTCTCTGACAGTGGCCACCTTTAGTTGTTTCAGAGAAGGGCATAACAGGGTCATTATGTAGCTGTCTCTTATACACATCTAGATGTGTATAAGAGACAGGGGCGGGGCCGTGCAGCACAATGTGCAGCCGCACGACCCCACGCTCCCCTGGCCTCCTGCCCTCAGCAAGTCAGGCAGGCGCAGCAGCCAATGCGGCCGCTGCGCCCGATCCCGTACCGCAGTTGGGGCCATGATTCATGATGGGGCAAGGTAACAGATGTTACTTTTGGCCCATCACAGATCATGTTCAAGCTAACCACAGTTTTGGAGATGGGGCCGGCACCATCCTCAGAACCGTGGTTAGCTTTGACACCTGCCAGAGATTCACTATGGTGAACATCTGGCGGGGCTCCAACAGACGTGCACGGGATCACAGCCACCACCCTGAATCCACCGTGATTCCGGGTGGTTGACTGTGATCTCGTCACATCTGAAATTACCCTTAGAGGGGATATGACAGAGATTTACAAAATCATGAGTGATGTGGAACAAACCAGTAGGGAGCTGCTATTTACCCTCTCTACGAATACTAGAACTAGGGGAAAGTCTATGAAACTAACTGGCAGCAGATTTAAAACAAAAGGAAAAACATTTTTACTCAACGTATGGTTAACTCATGGAACTATTTGTTGCCAGAGGATGTTGTGAAGGCCAATAGCATAACTGGGTTGGAAAAGGGATTGGATAAGTTCTTAAAGGATAGGTCCATAAATGGCTATTAGCCAAGCTGTTCAAGGAACATAATCTCTGACTATCAGGAGCTGGGGTTAAATAGTACAGAAAGGATCATGTCATTGTGACCTGTTGTGCACTTCTCTGAAGTGAAGGTGGCCACTGTTAGATACAGGATGCTGGGAGGGATGGACCATTAGTTTGACCCAGTAGGGCACTTCTTAGGTTCTTACTTTAGAGGCCTGAAGAATTTTTAACTCCTAATTTTGATCTACTATTCCTATTTCTAGATATTAAAACTCACCTGATCTTTCTGAATAATGATCTACAGAAAACAGCCATGGTACATGGGAGGTGGAATACCTCCTTGAAACAAAGGGTGATTTCAGACGTTACAGGGCCCTTTGGCCCCGTACCGAAATCACTGGATTCATTCCCCCCCGGGGTCGCCCCGTAACGCCATATCAGACATGCCGGGGGGATCCCGGCGGGGAATCGGGGAAGGGGCGGGGCCACGCGGCGCAACGTGCAGCCGCACGGCCCCACCCCCTCCACGCACCCCGCCGCCCGCCCTCCAAGGAGATGGACGGGCGGCGGGGCCATTGCGGCCGCCGCATTGGGCCGGAAGCGCCATGGCCCGGGATCCCGCCGGGGATCCCGGGCCATGGCGCGCGGCCAGACGTTACTTTTCATTGGTCCCTGCCCGGGGTCCGTTTGACCACGCTTCCCAGGACATTCCCCCGGCTAGCCCGGGAAGCGTGGTTCAAACTGATCCCATGTGGGGATTCACTGTGGCGAACATCTGGCGGCCGCCAAACAGATGTTCGAGACACGGTGACCACAGGTGGGTATTCACCGTGGTTCACTGTGATCTCGTAACGTCTGAAAATACCCAAAGACTTATAAAGCTGGGGGGAAAACTTAGACGACTTAGAAAATAAGATTGCAAGGGGAATAATGTAGCCGAATAATGCTCCAGCATTAGAGTTGATGGAAGTTTCACCATTAACTTCAATGGGTTGAAGACTGTGCCCTCATTTTTTCGGGAATGAAAAGGGAGAAATATTAGGGTTTTTTCAAAGCACAGTCTCCAAGATACTGAGTTTGGATCCATATCTGCCTCCTACAGAGATCAAATAGTCAACATATCCAGTAGGTTAAATTACTAAAGTTTAAATATTCCAAAATAAACTTTTTAGAATTTCTTCAAATAAACAGTATATTTAATAATGTAGTCACCAGAAAAGCAGTCATGTGACCAATGTCCAAATTGGAAGCAGCCTTTGTAATTGCACCTGTGGCATAACGGAGCCCACTGGGGTTCACCCCAGCCTCCCGGCATCCCATTACCCACTTATTATCTGGTCTCTTTCCGCTGCCACCACCCAGAATATTTACTTAGATTTCCAATCTCATCCCTCTGGGGAGAATGAGACCTCTTCTGCTTCTTTAAACAGCCAGGCTCACAAGCCAGTATAAAACAGTTCCCAATTTCTGCCGCCTGAGCATACAGAGGCATATTTGCTCACACGCACACACACACACACACACACAGACATTTTAGATTAAAAAAAAGTAATATTACTTTAATGATAATATAAACCCAACCTCACAGGCTGCAACCATGTGAGGCACTTTGAATCCTTGAGCAAAAGCAATTGATCAGAACAGTTTAGGCACAATGGCCTTTTTAGTAGCATCTAGCCTAAACTGGTCCCTCAGATGTAACATTCAATTACTCACAGCTTCAGGTGCGCATTTGCCTTGCAGCAAAGGGGTTCAGTCCTTAGGTTCAGTTTAGTCCAAACAGGCCAGGAGCCATTGCCTTAGCTCCATAGCACAAGGTCAGTGTCAAACAGAAGACAAGATGGAAGACTCCCTTGAGAGGTGTGGCTTTTCTTTTTAAAAGCCCCCTACCCCTCAATCGTGATTGGTCCTTGGGAGGTTACCTGGCTGTACCTAGTCCAATCAGAGAATGACCCCTCCAGCCATGCTGACTGCAGGCCCCTTCCCCTGTGATTGCAAAATCCTGCCAAGCGGCCAGTTACGAAATCAGGCCTAGTCAACCTGGAAGCTAGAGTGTTAGTGAAGGTCACCTGGAAAGGGCAGGGTTGCTCCTGGCAACTTCTGCCACAGCACCAATATACAAAGGGACCATATCCTCATTATATAAGGGCTTCATAACAACCTGGTATAAGGACAAAGTTAAATATCTGGATAAGTGGTCCAAAGACTTAAATATAGAATGGACAGAGGAACACACACAAGTTCTGCTCAGAATGCATAAAAGCTCCAAATCATTGCAAATACATAAACCGCAAATTAAATTAGCAATTAGATTTTATTGAACACCCTCTAGATTGGGTAAATTCAATGGAGTTGAAGGAGATCCGTGCTGGAATGGCTATGGGGAGAAGGGTACATTATTACACTGTGCCTGGCAGTATCCAAAAATACAAGCATACTGGATGACAATATGGAGAAATATGAAAGAAATAACAGGATTGATGGTACCTTTTGCCCCAGAAGTTGCAATATTGGGAATATATCTGAAAATTCCTCTTCTAGACTACTATAAGGACACCTGTGAAGCAATATTTTCAGCGGCAATAAATGTACTAATGCGCAATTGGAAAAATGGTGTGCAGCTAGATGAAACAATGTGGATACAACGCATGTGGTTCATCATGTTCATGGAAAAACTGACAGTGGAACTAGATGAGAAATACAATGATTTCTATGTAAAATGGTCTCCTATATGGGAAAAGCTAAAACACAAACTTGACATTCAGGGGGAAAACCCATATTTACATGTAAAAAGTGTATAATGAAAATGAATTACTGGGAAATTATTGTAAAGGGCTAGTGGTTCTACCTTTTAAAAATAAATAAATAAATAAATATCTCAAAGCAACATGGGGAAAAAGGGTGGGTACAAAATAGAGACAGATTTAAATAAGAATAATTTAAGAGACTACATAAAGTTTATTAGTTGAAGATACAGTTTAAACAATATGTAAATATAAAGCTGCATTATACTTCAATTGTAGACTATATTGCTGTACTGTATACAATTTAAATTAAAAAATTAGAAAAAAAAAGTTTAAATATTCCTGTATTATATTGATAGTTATAGGTCTAATTTACATATTTATGGTGTGTCTTTAGAATGATGATGTCCGGGGCCCAACCCCCTCTTGATACATGCTGGGTGGAGGCAACCAGGATAATTTAGTCGTTGGTTAAGTAGATGATTAGGGACAAAGGGGCGGAGTTGCTGAATGTTGCGGGGGAGGACAGGATTTGGACAGAAGTGAGTTTGGGGCTTGGCAGAGAAGTCGCAAGCTGAGAAGTTCTAGGAAGAAATTTCCAGAGAGAGGAGCAGCTTTTGAGGAATACTGTACTGCTGAACATTAGGGATTACAAGTGTTGTCAACTGCTTCCCATCCACTCCTCCTCAACCTGTAAATCTGTTGAGAAACAGATTTCTAGATAGGCCAGAAGACTCCAGTCTCTCACTTCTCAAAAGGAAACCACCCAAAGAAAATTTTTCTTGAGATCGTCCCACAGATTGGGGAAGAAGGAGCAAAAATAATATATGTATAAAACAATGAGTGCAATCCATCTTTTATTGAAGTCAGTGACTAATCTCCCATTTACTATAACAGGAGCTGGATTTCACTCAATATCTTTATTTAAAGAACCACTCTCCATTATAAACAGAGGCCTGCTGAAGACCCGATATTGAGGAAGCCGTTTGAGCTACAGTTATGAAAATTTATCCATGGCTTATACTTGTGGGGACCATCATACATGCAAAGTTTGAGGAAGGTCCAGCCAGAAAATAAAAAGTTATAACTGTTGAAATGTTAATTTGGTTGTGGACAAAATGCACAGCGTCCAGACTATTTTGACCCATGGATAACTCCTCCCCCCACACAAGTTGAGCCCTGAGAGGTTACAGTCTTGTAGTATGAAACCTACATCAAGTGCTGCTGGAGTCTGAGATTCTTTGGTGCAGCCAAAACTTAGTTACTAAAACTTAAAAATCAGTTCTGCTGGCTCACGCACATGCAGTACTGCCCATGCTTTTGGGTAGAGGGGCAAGCCCAGTGGTGAGCTTCAGCAGCCTGGTGAATGAGCAGAAGGGAGGAAGGGGAGGGGACTAGCCATCACCTCCCTCCCACTCGCTCTGCTGCTGTTCAAGCTCTGGCACTGCAAGCCCTTGGTCCTTGTATGAAGCCAATTTCCCTGCTGCCTCCCCCCACATGCACTTTCCCCTTACCCAGGGCAAGTGCTGCAATTCTGCTTCCTCTGCCTCTCCACTCAGGAGAGTCATTGGTCCTCCATCTCCCACACTCTTGTGTAACTGCCACTACTGACCTGATAGCAGGCAGCAGCAGCAGCCTCCTGCTCCGCTACTCAATGCTATTGAAGGCCTTAGCGGCTCAGGCACAGACACACTCCTTGCACAGGTCGTGAGAGTGGCGGGGAGGATAGATCCCTTGTCCCGCTGCAGCTGGCCCACACCCACCTACTTCTCCCGCAGATGGTGGGCAGACAGAATGGCTGCCATCCAGGAGTGTGCTCTGCCCCTTCAGTGGCTGTCTCACGGGGCAAAATGAACAGAATTTGGCTCTGGGAAAAACTCTGGGAGGCAAATGCTGTGCAGCTTTTGTCTCGTGGGAAAATAAAGCTGCTCAGCATTTGCCTCGCAGAGTTTTTCCCAGAGCCAAATGGTGCACATTTTGCCCTGTGAAAAAATTGCTGTGTGAATAAGGGAAGGTTGGGCTGGGAATATCTCAGTGGGGACAGCAGAAGGGCCCAAAACGCCTGCTGGACACAGACAGGAAGAGCCCAGAGTGGCCATCGGAGCACTGCAAGACTACAATTCCCAGGAGCCAATGGAACCCTGGGACTTCAGGCCGCTGACATCATCAAGAGCAGTCCAACCAGGAAGAGCCCAGCGAGTCCATTTAAGGGCTAGAGCAGCGGCACTGAGGACACTAGTAAGAAGCTGGCCAGGAGGCACGACAGAGGCCGAGTCTCCTGCCAGATAGCTGACACGGTCAGAGAGGAGGAAGCCCAGAGACCCATCCATGAGGTAACACATCAGGGAAAGCTGTGGAAGGCCAGTAGGGCCTAACCCTCATAGAGAGGGATTGAGACTGAGAGGGAAGAATGGGGCACAGGTTGATGGTGGGAGGCTGGAGGGAATACTCCTCTTCCCCAGAGCAAAAGGTGACCCCATCCAAAGGAATCCCAAGAGAAGGGGGCACCCTGGGTAAGGGTCATGACATGGGCACAGCCCTATCCACTGCTTCCCAAACCCAGCAGTGCCTGGGGAGGGGCGGACACGGCACAGAGTGGCTTCCCACTGCCTGGCCAGGTGAGTACGGCATGGGTAAGAGTTGCGGGTCTCCCTGAGGAGGGTTCCTGTAGGAAGGAGTTCTCCCCCTGAGACCGGGCACCTCCTCACTGGCTCCTGCATCTGGGGTATCGCCTCAGCCCCCAGGCACCCACGGAGGGGGATTGGGGCAGGGGCATAGCCAAGGTCTCAGATGGGGGGGCACAACTACAAGGAGA
>QEPC01012832.1:1138171-1149014 GCA_003113815.1 Sphenodon punctatus
CACCAGCAGGTACTAGGGTGATCCCTGGGGTGGGGGATGGTTTAACACCCCCCCATACCAGGGATCACCCTACCCCCCCACCCAGAGATTGCCTACCTTTTGCGCTCTGGATGGCGGCGGCTGCATGGCGGTCCGGAGGCTTCAGCGTTGGTGGCTTTAGCGCTTGACTAGGCCTTTCGGGGAAACCCGGAAGTTCCCCGGAAGGCCTAGTCAAGCGTTGAAGCCGCCAGCGCTGAAGCCTCCGGACCGCCGTGCAGCCACCACCGCCCGGAGCGCAAAAGGTAGGTGATCTCTGGGTGGGGGGGTAGGGTGATCCCTGGTATGGGGGAGTGTTAAACCACCCCCCACCCCAGGGATCACCCTAGTACCTGCTGGTGCGGGCTTCAGGTCGCTGCCGGCGGCGGCATAGCGGCAGCCCAGAGCCCGCACTGGCAGGCACTTAGGTAAAAAATAAATTATTTTTTAAAAAATCCAGGCTGGGCAGGGTGGGTGGGGGGTGTCCCCCCTTCCACCCGCGCAGCCTAGATGGGGGGAAGGAAAAAATTGTTTCCCCTTTCTTTCTTTTACATTGCGGCCATTCATTTCAATGGCTGCAATGTAAACAAATCCGGCACGGGGAAACCAGCACCAGTGCCCCCAATAACCGGATTAATCCGATACTGCCGGTACAGCAAAATACCGTCAGTATCGGATACCGGGGGAACCGAACTTCCCACCCCTAGTGTTTACTAAATTAAGCTTATTACAGGAGCAGCTCTGAGGGTTGGTGCCCATGAAATGGGGGTTGTGAATCATTGTCAGAGGGTTGTGTCTATCTGGCCCTTCCCATATTGCCAAATGGTGAAAGGGGAAGAGTTCTTGACAAAGGGCTTGTTCACACAGTCACTTACTCAAGAGAAATACCCCCTCACTTAAACTGTGCTTTTGTTCTCACAATAAATAGGGTTAAGTGAAAGAAACAGGAGGCAAATCAAGGTGGATACATGTATACTGCTAGAATGGGTAACGAACATACACTGATCTCTGCCAGTGTCTCATGAGTTTGGGTGGGTAACTATCGGAAAGCAACACTTTACACTGCCAGGAAACTAGAGCAAAGAGAAATTGCTGCTGGAAGCGAGTTGATTGCCATTCTTATCCCACTCCTCTTCATGCCCTCCAGAATTCAGCTTAAAAACCTTGCTACAAAATATAATTATGACATTATTTCTGTGAACCACCATCATGGTTTAATTCACATTTGTCTTTCCTGTATATGGGTTTGGTTGTCTAATGTCTGTCTTTATTTAAAAAGTGAGTGTCTGTTCCTGAATGGGCAGTTGAAGTTCCAAAAAAGAAAAAGTTTAAGGTCTTTTGCCTACAGTCCCTGGCTGCTCTCCTAAACATTATTTTTAAAAAGGTCCACTAAATCAAAAGCCAGGTAAATCAACACAGCGCTCCAAGTTGTAATGAGAGTTGTTTTAAGGTAAATTACAACATTATTCAAGCACGCCAAATTCCTCCTCTGGCATCTGTCCTAATAAATGCAATGCACCTTAAAAAGTGGTAGAATGGTTTCTGGCAGGATTTGAGAGAGGATGTTTTTGGAAGATGGGAGGAGACTGAGCCTTTCTATGCTCACTGTTTCTTTAATTTTGTCACACAGTACATCAGCTAGTCAGTGCTGATCTGCACTTCAGCAGATAGCTTAAAATGTGCAGTGATATATTCCCTAGATGCTCTTGCACCAGTTAGAAAAATTAACTACGTGTTTCCTGCAAATATTTTTGCAACTTTCAAAGCAAGAGATTGAAAATCCTTTAACTAGAAAGGGAAAGACTAAAATGTGTAAATTGCTGTTACACTGTATGGGATTTTAAACGTATGATCATACCTCTAAGTCTTCCATGGCCAAGATGCATAATAGGGACCAGTAAAAGGCAATAGGACAAGAAGGTTAAAATCAAGTGGAACACACTGGGGGCAATCCGATGTGCCGAGCTCAGGCCAGAACACATGCCGTGCACACGCGCATTCTGGCCTGAGCGCAGCACCTCTGGGCGGCATACACAGGCAGGCCACTGAATTGCCCCCGTTGTCTGCAACTTAAGTAACATTTTCTGTTGTGTGCCCCTTGCTTTCAACATATCCCTGGTAAATATATTGTACTAAGGAGAAAGAAGCAGAAAGAGGGAGGAAAATTTGTGTCCAATAATAATGATTATTAAATAACTAAAACTTTAGATGTTCTCGAGACCATACTGCATGTGACTTCAGGATGTCAGAATTTGGAAAACAGAAAATACCTGAATCACCAAAACCGAGTAACAAAAATAATTCATAAATAATTGGAAAATCATAATCATTTAATTATAGATAGAAAGCCCACAGGGCTTCAATGAGACTTCTCTGGAATCAGTGGTTTGTGAATCATGGCTACACACACTTTAGAGCTGCCGAATTTTCTAAGCTTCCCAGAGACACACTGTAGTTATCTCCAGACTTAATTCTCAATCTGTCTAGGCCCAAATGGGGAGCATAATATGGGCCCAAGAAAAAAAGAGGAAAACAGAGAGTTACACAAATAATTAAAGTAGCATTAGGGTGCGGTTCTCCATTTGTGGCACTAGCCCTCAACACCAATATAAGGATACTTTCACACATAACACAATAGGGTATTATAATAACTGGAGATACCGGGTATTATAATTCCGCAATATTTGTAATATATGAATGCACTTTATGCTGCAAGATCTTGGGTCCTTTGTGGTTGCTTTCACACATTACAAAATGGGCTACTATAATAACTTGAGATAATACTGGGTTTTATCATTCTGCAATTTTTGTAATGTGTGAATTCAAGAAACAGTTAAGGAGGACTGTTAAAACTATTATCTTTGTATTTCAAAGTATTTTAAAATACAGCAACCTATGTAAACATGGTTAAAATATGCGAGCTAAAACCTCATTCCCCAGTGGACAAGCCTCACTCTGGTTCTTCACTCAGAAAATGGTGCTCATATGGATGGAGGTTAGACAAGTATCCAGATAAATAAACAGGGGAACACTCAGTTTCTAAACAGAAATGGAAATCTCTGATCACTAATTGACTCCCAACTCTGACCACAGATTTTTGAAACAAGGGAACTTGAAGCGGACTAAGTTAAGGTCCTGAACAGGAAGATGCTTCATATGTGAGTTCTGATAAACATTTGGCAATTTGCTATGGCAAAACATGTATGTGAACTATAGTTAAAGAATATTACTTGGCTTCACACAGGAAGCAGGGGGTAAAATGCTAAGACCTGTGTTATGCAGATCAGACTACATTACAGACAATGCATCAGGGAGTACTCACCCCTTCAGACTTTTGACAGACACACCTAGGTCCATCCAATCTTTTTAGATGCCTCTTCCCTCAGGCCCTCCTCACTGTGCTCCCAGCACAGGTCACCTGTTCGCCTGAGAGTGCTCCCTCCAGCCAGGGCCTGATTGAGCCACTTTCAGACCTTCCTCCCCGCACATATTCTGGCTGTGGGAGGGAATGCGCAGCCAGGATATGCGCGGGGTGCTGCCGGTCTGAAAGTTCCCCTGCGTGGCTTTGCCGGCAAACACCTGCAGAGATACAGAGCAGGAAATCCTGCTCTGTATCTCTGCGAGTGTTTGCCGANCACCAGTGGTTTCTCAAAACAGGGAGAACGCCCTTTCTTAATGGCCCTGTACTTACTGAGGGCTATCTCCCCTTAATCACCTCCTTCCTGGATCAGGCTGCTGTCCATGTGTGAACTCCCGTCTCCTAGGTTCCATGGTGGCTGGGCTCGATCTTTGCTTTGACTCCCTTGGGGTGGGTGGGTGAGAATCCTGATGCCCACCAGCCCATGTCTCAAATGGACTTTGCCAGACATGGGGGGAGCTGTCCTAACAGGATGGGTTGGGGGATAGGAATAGGGATTAGGTGGGAGGTTTTTGAAGGGTGGGAGTGGATTGGGTTTTGGGTGTGTGTGTATTTAAATGTTTTTATATTGTATTTTATAATTTTTTGCCAGTCGCCCTGAGGCTTTGGGGAAGGGCAGGATATAAATATATAAAATAAATAAATAAAATTAAATGAAGGACAAGTTCATATAATATGTTTGAGCATACTTTATTTTGGAAAGGAGAGCAATATCATTTTAATTTCTAAAATTTCCCAACCTTTCAGGTGCATCGGCTTTGATTGTTCATAATGGTGAATGTCCCAGCTTGTAAGGGCATTGAATAATTCATGCAGTTCCCTTCATTTCATTAAACATGGCTTTGATTTGGGAAGAAAGCAAGATTTTCTCCACATTCCAATAATTTCTGGCTGTCTCCAACAGGATCTAGATAAAACAAAGCTTAACAGGGGCAGGGGTGGAATACAAATTTACACTGATCTTTTGTGGGTAACCAAACATCCACTAGTTATATGACTACATAGCTTTATATAATCTCTTCCCCTTAGGCTAAGGTAGATCCCCCTTGGCTTAAGGTAGGATTGTCACCTCTATATTCATATGGAAAGCTATTGGGAACATACCATGGGTGGTCAAACTGTGACTCAAGAACAACATATGGCTCTTGGGCAGTTCAAGTGTGGCTCTTAACCAGGGCTGGTCCTGGGTCCCAAGCTGCCTTAATTATTAATTATTATTATTAACAAACATTTATATAGGGCCAGCAGTGTACCTGGCACTTTACAAAGTAATAAAATAGACACGGTCCCTGCCCCTAGGNATTTAAAAAGTGAGTGTCTGTTCCTGAATGGGCAGTTGAAGTTCCAAAATAGAAAAAGTTTAAGGTCTTTTGCCTACAGTCCCTGGCTGCTCTCCTAAACATTATTTTTAAAAAGGTCCACTAAATCAAAAGCCAGGTAAATCAACACAGCGCTCCAAGTTGTAATGAGAGTTGTTTTAAGGTAAATTACAACATTATTCAAGCACGCCAAATTCCTCCTCTGGCATCTGTCCTAATAAATGCAATGCACCTTAAAAAGTGGTAGAATGGTTTCTGGCAGGATTTGAGAGAGGATGTTTGTGGAAGATGGGAGGAGACTGAGCCTTTCTATGCTCACTGTTTCTTTAATTTTGTCACACAGTACATCAGCTAGTCAGTGCTGATCTGCACTTCAGCAGATAGCTTAAAATGTGCAGTGATATATTCCCTAGATGCTCTTGCACCAGTTAGAAAAATTAACTACGTGTTTCCTGCAAATATTTTTGCAACTTTCAAAGCAAGAGATTGAAAATCCTTTAACTAGAAAGGGAAAGACTAAAATGTGTAAATTGCTGTTACACTGTATGGGATTTTAAACATATGATCATACCTCTAAGTCTTCCATGGCCAAGATGCATAATAGGGACCAGTAAAAGGCAATAGGACAAGAAGGTTAAAATCAAGTGGAACACACTGGGGGCAATCCGATGTGCCGTGCTCAGGCCAGAACACATGCCGTGCACACGCGCATTCTGGCCTGAGCGCAGCACCTCTGGGCGGCATACACAGGCAGGCCACTGAATTGCCCCCGTTGTCTGCAACTTAAGTAACATTTTCTGTTGTGTGCCCCTTGCTTTCAACATATCCCTGGTAAATATATTGTACTAAGGAGAAAGAAGCAGAAAGAGGGAGGAAAATTTGTGTCCAATAATAATGATTATTAAATAACTAAAACTTTAGATGTTCTCGAGACCATACTGCATGTGACTTCAGGATGTGAATCACCAAAACCGAGTAACAAAAATAATTCATAAATAATTGGAAAATCATAATCATTTAATTATAGATAGAAAGCCCACAGGGCTTCAATGAGACTTCTCTGGAATCAGTGGTTTGTGAATCATGACTACACACACTTTAGAGTTGCCGAATTTTCTAAGCTTCCCAGAGACACACTGTAGTTATCTCCAGACTTAATTCTCAATCTGTCTAGGCCCAAATGGGGAGCATAATATGGGCCCAAGAAAAAAAGAGGAAAACAGAGAGTTACACAAATAATTAAAGTAGCATTAGGGTGCGGTTCTCCATTTGTGGCACTAGCCCTCAACACCAATATAAGGATACTTTCACACATAACACAATAGGGTATTATAATAACTGGAGATACCGGGTATTATAATTCCGCAATTTTTGTAATATATGAATGCACTTTATGCTGCAAGATCTTGGGTCCTTTGTGGTTGCTTTCACACATTACAAAATGGGCTACTATAATAACTTGAGATAATACTGGGTTTTATCATTCTGCAATTTTTGTAATGTGTGAATTCAAGAAACAGTTAAGGAGGACTGTTAAAACTATTATCTTTGTATTTCAAAGTATTTTAAAATACAGCAACCTATGTAAACATGGTTAAAATATGCGAGCTAAAACCTCATTCCCCAGTGGACAAGCCTCACCCTGGTTCTTCACTCAGAAAATGGTGCTCATATGGATGGAGGTTAGACAAGTATCCAGATAAATAAACAGGGGAACACTCAGTTTCTAAACAGAAATGGAAATCTCTGATCACTAATTGACTCCCAACTCTGACCACAGATTTTTTAAACAAGGGAACTTGAAGCGGACTAAGTTAAGGTCCTGAACAGGAAGATGCTTCCTATGTGAGTTCTGATAAACATTTGGCAATTTGCTATGGCAAAACATGTATGTGAACTATAGTTAAAGAATATTACTTGGCTTCACACAGGAAGCAGGGGGTAAAATGCTAAGACCTGTGTTATGCAGATCAGACTACATTACAGACAATGCATCAGGGAGTACTCACCCCTTCAGACTTTTGACAGACACACCTAGGTCCATCCAATCTTTTTAGATGCCTCTTCCCTCAGGCCCTCCTCACTGTGCTCCCAGCACAGGTCACCTGTTCGCCTGAGAGTGCTCCCTCCAGCCAGGGCCTGATTGAGCCACTTTCAGACCTTCCTCCCCGCACATATTCTGGCTGTGGGAGGGAATGCGCAGCCAGGATATGCGCGGGGTGCTGCCGGTCTGAAAGTTCCCCTGCGTGGCTTTGCCGGCAAACACCTGCAGAGATACAGAGCAGGAAATCCTGCTCTGTATCTCTGCGAGTGTTTGCCGACAAAGCCGCATTGGGGGGAGGGGGGCAGGGGCTTTCAGACCGGCCACACACCCCATGTATATCCTGGCTGTGCATTCCCTCCCACAGCCAGAATATGCACGGGGTGTGGGGGAGAGGGCTGGTGTGAAAGCTACTTTAGAATTTGCAGGGCCCAGGGCCCCATCCCCCCCCCCTTAGTAGTTGGCTATCTAGTTCTTGTTTAAAAACAGTTATAAGCTCTACTATAGATATGTCCACCAGAACCCCATTCCTCCCCATTGCCACATCCCCCAAGGCTGCCACGCTCTTACCTGTTCCTTTGCCACTTTGCTCTCGGCCACTATGCTCCCTCACCAGGCACTGCTACTTCAGCTGCTTTAGGCTCCGTTACTGGGCTGGATCCAGGAAAGTTGGGGTCCTGTAGGAAAATGTGGGGAATTATTTTATCATTACAAATTAAATCATCTTAAATCTCCCTCCACCCCCACTCAGACTGGACTACTTTAGGAAACCCTCTTAAAGGTTAACCCTAGTAACTCACTTATGCCTCTGCATGAATGCACGCACGCACAGAGTGTGGTGGGGGACCGTGGCTACGTGTGCACAGAGTATATGTGTGTGTGTGTGCATGTATGTGCAGAGAGAGCGTAGTAGGGAGGTGCGTATGTGCACAGTGTGTGTTCATGTGTGTTGCAGGGAGAGCAATCTGCAGGGGGTGCATGTGTGTGTGTACAGAGAGAGAGACCATTGCACGTATGGCAGGGGGTGCACGTACAGCATGGGCATGTCAAAGTGCGTATAAAGAGAGAGCGTGGCAGCGGGTGTATGTATGCATGTGTAGAGAAAGGAAGTGGCGGGGGCATGTGTGCACACACAGAAAACTGCAGGTTCTTCTTTGAGTGGCTCCATTATTCTCACATATATGTTCTGTGCAGGGCTGCATCAAATAGGTGCTCTGAGTACTCACAAGGATTTCCAAGGTTCTAAGTACCAGGATCGAGTCTTTGGTCATCACTCAGAATTTTTTCCAAGGACTCAGAAATCAGAAGTCTGGACCTCAGAAATCCAGACTTCAGAAATCCTCGGAACCTCAGAATCGAAGAAACTCTGAAACACTCAGTGCATGAGCAAAACAAAACAAAAAGCAGGGTGGCTATTAGCATGCCCCATAATTACATGCAAGCTTAGTGGTGGGTGGGTTGCACTGGGGTGCCCCACCAAAACACACCATTGGGCCCATAGTCCCATGCATGCCAGCAGGCACAGCCACAAGAAACCAGACATGCACCCCTCCCCCCAAAAACCCCCATATGCTTCCCTTGCTCTCTGCCCCCCTATGCAAGGCAAGACCCATCCCCACACATCATAAATTGACCAGAAAGTATCCCCATGTCCCAGCTGGGCACATCTTGGCAAAGTTAAACCCACAATAGCACCCACTTTAAAATATATTTTTTTAAAAAGCATAGTGGCCAGTAACCCCCAACATTGACCCTATGGACAGTGCAGGCCAGGCACACACATCCTGTGCCCCAGCCAAAATACTTACAGATACAGCAGTGTAGCACACAGTCAAATTCACCAAAGAGAATGGAAAATGCCCAAACGGCCACTTGTATTTTGCCCCCGCCAAATGTCCTGTGCTTGTCCATCACTCAACCTGTCCCCTCCCATTACCCTCCTGTCTACCAAATATGGCACTATGTTTTGTTTCCTAGCTCAGAGAAGCTAGGGACAGGTCTGGGTCACACATGTATCCATTCTCTCTATTGTCCCCCGAACACTGCTGGCACCTTTTTGGAAAAGGGCCATGCATGTGCAGAATGGCCTCGACGGCCATTTTGTACGTGCGCAGTGGTTTTAAAAAATTTCTTGAGAATCTCATCGAGAACGGTGTCAAGAACAGCCAATTCTCAACTTGTTCTCCATTGGGAAAATCTCACTGAGAGCCAATTCTCAACAGGATTCCTGAGAATAGCGAGACTGAGCTTCAGTCCTAGAAAAGACAATATACAGGCAGACAAGTTAAACAGATTAAGGTACCAGCATCACAAATGGGAATTATGCCCAAGACTATACAAAAGGATTACTTGTAAGTAGAGCAACCCAGGGATAGGAGATAGCAACTCCAGGACCATCTTGACCTGATCGGTTTTTTGGATCCTTCGCAGTCTGACTTTCTAAACTAAACTGCCTAACTGAGTCAGACCAATGGTCCATTAGCCCAGTATTGTCACAACCTGACATGGCAGCAGGGGTTTCAAATTCGGGTCCAAATCCGGCTTTTCCAGGGTCACCGGCAGAGACCATCCCAGCATGCTACCTGAGGCCCCTCCAAGCCCCCAGCGGAGGCCTCCCCCAGGTGTGCTACCAGGGATTCTGAGGTGGAGATGCTTGGGATTGAACCTGGGACTTTATACATGCAAAGCACGCACTCTTACCACTTGAGCTGTGCCCCCCCAAGGATATGTCAACCGGGATATTTATTTATTTATTTAAAATTATCCTGCCTCTCCTGCCCAAGGCGGCTCGAAGTAGCTAACAAATTTATATTCAATACAAAAATAAATACAATAATAAAATCAAATATTAACAATAAAATGGGGACGTTAAATGATAAATTTAAAAACTCCTACCACCCTATCCCTCATCACCCCCTCCCTTCACCCATCTCCCTCGCCAAAAGCCTGGCGGAACAGCCANTTAAATGATAAATTTAAAAACTCCTACCACCCTATCCCTCATCACCCCCTCCCTTCACCCATCTCCCTCGCCAAAAGCCTGGCGGAACAGCCAGGTCTTGCATAGTCGTCAAGAAGAGGAGAGGTCCAGGGCCATCTGGGCCTCTGCTAGAAGGGAGTTCCACAGCCTAGGTGTGGACAACAAAAAGCCTAGGTGTGGCCACCAAGAACGCCTGCTTCATAGTTTCCCCCCAAAAAACCTGGGGGACCTCAAGAAGGGTGCCCCCAGATGACCGCAGGGGTCGATCCAGAACCTGGAGGGTGAGGCAGTCCCACAGGTAGGCAGGGCTTAGGCTGTATAGGGCTTTATAGGTAAGCACCAGCACTTTGAATCAAGCACGGAAGACTATAGGCAGCTAGTGCAGCAAATATGGCACCGAGACTGCGCTTGTGGCCTTGGTTGATGACCTGCACCATGCTTTAGATCTGTGACAGTCGACCTTTCTGGTCCTGTTAGACTTATCAGCTGCTTTCAATACCGTTGACCACGAGTTGTTGGTGACTCATCTGTGGGATCGTGCCAGGGTGGGCGGAATTGTTCTTGAATGGTTTCGCTTGTTCCTGGGCAGAAGAACTTACCAGGTGGTTCTGGGTAATTGTACATCATCTCACCGGGATTTCATGTGTGGGTTCTGCAGGGTTCTATTCTCTCCCTTCTCCTGTTCAACATGTATATGCAGCCCTTGGACGAGGTCATGAGAGGACTCGGAGTGTGTTGTCATCAATATGCTGTTGACACCCAGCTCTACCTCTTGTTTTCAGCAGACTCAGGTCCTGCAGTCTCATTGCTTACTCGGTGTCTGACAGCTGTGGGGGACTGGATGAGGGTGACTCGCCTGAAGCTGAATCTCTATAAGACGGAGGTGATGCTGGTGGTGAGGGCCGAGGGAGTGGAGCCCCCCCCATCGTTGATGGGATGCACCCTGCCTTGGTTCCTCAAGTTCGCAGTCTGGGAGTACTCCTCAATTCACAGCTTCACATGGATGTCCAGGTGGCAGCTGTGGCGAGGAGTGCATTTACTAAACTACATCTGGTAATGTGCACAGTAAG
>QEPC01012832.1:1173007-1258889 GCA_003113815.1 Sphenodon punctatus
GGGATGGGCCGATGGTACAGACGTTACCTTTCGCCAATTCCGGCCCGTGGCCAATCTAACCACACTTCCGGAGCGTCAGGTGGTTGGAGGTCCGAAAGCATGGTCAAAGGGATGCCTGCTGGGGGTGAACATATGGCGGGAACCACCCTGGGTACTTTCAGACGTTACGGTACCGTGGCCACCACGGGGGGTTCACTGTGGTTGACCGTGGTATCGTAATGTCTGAAATTACCCTGGGTCTCCTGAATCCCCATCTGGTACCCTGTCCAACTTTTCGATAGGATAAAGTCTCTTTGCTCCTAGGAGATTGGATTTCTGTTGTGCCACGTAATTCATTATTAGGTATGAAATAAGGCTCACTTTAATGTTAAATACTGAGGAAATGTCTAGTCAAGATTACGCCTTGTTAACTTTATTTAAAAACAAAAAATCTCTTAGGAAGTATGACAACTGCATATGCATGTATAAGGGTTGGCACTTGAGGGTATTTTCAGAGGTTAGATGTAAGAGTAGCAGTTAGGCACCTAACTCTCATCTAGTGCCTCTGACAATCCCCCTCCCCCATAGGGACACACTGGGTGTTTTTAGACGGACAGCACCCATGCCTCTGCCGTGCCTCACATCCAGGTGGCCTGTCTGTGAAAAGGTGGGCCGCCAGATGGGCAGGCGGAACAGAAGTGTGGCAGGCATTGCACGCTCTGGGGCAACTCTGCTGGTGGTGCTTCAGAACATTCTGGAGCTCCACCAGCAGAGCGGGCCACCCAAACCTGTTGGTGGCAGAGCTTTGGTTTGTCTACTCAGGGGATGGCCGCTGCAGCTCTGCTCTCAACTGGGGGTTCCCTGGGGCAATGTCGTAGAGCTGCGGGTGGCAGCCTGGAGTGGTAGAGGTGTGGTGTGAGGGAGAGGGATGTTGTATGGGTGGGCTGCGGCAGCTTCCCGGTTCATGTAAACCCAGTGCAGGCAGGGTTGCACGCACGGGACCCAGGGCTGGTCAGCCCCAGAGCAAGTCCAGGGGTAGCCAGCTCCAGGTCTGCCTAAAGACACCCACTGTTGACTTTGCAAAAAGTTGTGGTATCCTAACTTCATGGTGCTTGTCGCTTGAACTATGCTTCACACTAGTGCATGATTTGACTAGCCCTGTTTCATTTGTGGCACACTACAGTGCAGTTTAATGAACCTACCTTGGTAAACAGCCAGGTTTCCTAAGGCATTTGGTAGAAAATGGTTGGCATAGGTGTTGAACATGTTAATGGTGCCTGATGTTATATAAATCAGCTTGAACATTGCAGAATGACTACAAAGCCGCTAACACTGTTCTGCAAATTTCATCTGTCAGTCATTTACACAGTGAAATGAAATTGGGCAGATCTGGTAAACAAAAGGAATGGATTAAGCAACTGCACTAGTGCAACAAGCTCAGAAGCTTGTTTGGGTATACGGTGCTATTGAGGACTGGGTTGTGTTGGGAATAACAGCCATGATAATTAAGAAAGCTCTTCCGGATCTCAGAATGCACGGTAAGGGAGGGTGATTGTCTGGGGTATTCGCCTCATGAGAAGGAAGGAAATAAACACTGCTGGTGCAATCCTACACCTGCTTCATGATGACGCTAGCTCTGAGAATTAGCTAAAGTCCCAGTCGCTGCATCAAGGCCCACATTAGTTCTGGCACAAAGCAGGTGAGGGATTGCACCTTTCATGTGGCAGAGCTCCTGTGGTAGGGAAGTTGGGGAATCTTAACTGTTTGCTTGCTAGTATCATCCAGGTACAAAAAAAGGACCTTACCGCAACAGATTGCAGCAAATCTAGATTTGCTTTTAACACAGGAAGTAAGCATGACATGGGCAGAATTGTCTGAATGCAATGCATGCTGCCTCTTATCTTTAATGAAGTTAAAGATGACAGCTCTCATAATATTAAGGGTTTCACAAGACTCATTAAAACACAGATACTGTGGTCTGCTTTTTAAAATATGTTTCTAGCCCTTCTCATAGCAGAGAAAATCATGAAAAGGTGACTGACAGGGATAATGTGGAGCTGCCTTGTCCAAAAAAAGTGTCATAAGCCTCTAGAGCAGTGGTGGGGGACTTTTTTCTTGGCTGTCACATTGGCAATTTTAAATGAGTCAGTGGGCTGCACAGGAAGTGGTTGGCAGGAAGCAGCAAGTCCCCATCCCTTTGCCAGAGAGTGTAGTGTGCATTGCTTTCTGGCCAGATGGTTAGCCTGGTTTGTGTGAAAGAGACAAACCAGGCCTACCCTCTTTGATGTGTGTCCACATGGCTATTACAATCTTGCCTGGCTGCTGTACAGAGGTTGGGAGCTCCCTGCAGTCTCTTCTCTCCCCTTCCCCTCCTTCCAAACACAACAATTTGAGGACCAGGTGCAGACTGGCCATAGACTGAAGGTACAAGTGACTGACTCGCCTATGGCCAGTGGTTTAGCCTGAATGCTGATGCAGTCTGTGACCATTCCACTTTAACAACCCTGTAACAATGTCATCACCTTCAAAATCTTTGAAGGAATCGCTATTGTTAATGGATCAAAATGGAAAACGTGCCATTAGAGTTTAACAAATACATAGCAAGCAATATCTTAATGGGATTTCAGTAGTAGTTCACCACTAAATGATTCTGTCTTGGGGAATTTTTTTATTGGCTGGCTGAAAATCTAATTGTTAACTGGAACTAGGTACATGTTGTACAACTGGGCTTTCTGCTAGGGTATGCAGGTTCAGATTAATGCTCCTGATCATGTCGTTCATATTGTATTCCATCCACCCTAGAGTTTTCATTTGTTTACCTGGGTTTATTCCCTCTCTTGTTTTGGAGAGCCATGCTTCCCTAAGCACAAGTTTCTGCTTGCAAAATTATTGCAGTGAACCTCTGTGGCTGGAACAAATTCTTTCAGGGCAATCATGATTCCACTTATATCAATGGGAGTTTTGCCATTGATTCCAACAGGACAGGAGTGCACACCTAGTCTCCAGGGAGGGTATTATTCTAAGAAGTGTATGGGAAGTCCACGATAGATTTCCCCACAAACTTTATTTGTGGTGCCACCAAAGTCAGCAGTATTCTGAAAAGTACAAATCCTGACCCCCAAGCTCACTGCATGCATGTTCTATAGAATGTTCAGTAACATCAACAGTTTCATGTGCTAATAGCATCATGTTCTTTAGAACTCAGTAGGTTAGTATGTGCAAAATCTCATGTCATTCATTTTTTTTTTTCAGAACACTATAATTATGCATCTTCAAATATAAATTCTGGTATGCCTCTAAATGTGGCACATTCCTCATTGTCAGCTCCATGTCATGGCCTTCAGACATCCAATCCAGTAATTTCAATCGTCCCATCAGCAAGTCTTGCTTCTGGGTATGGAGGACATATTGACAGTGGGGCCTCTGGATATTATCTGTCCCCAAATATCAGGCCTAACGGCGCTCCAACATTAGAAAGCCCTAGAATTGAAATAACTTCTTATTTGGGACTGCATCATAATAACAACCAATTCTTCCATGATGCTGAGGTTGAGGAAACTATCCCAGTTGCTAAAAGGTCACCTTCTACTGCCACTTTGAACTTACCAAACATTGAGGCTTACAGAGACCCATCTTGCCTGAGTCCAGCAAGTAGTTTGTCTTCCAGAAGTTGCAATTCTGAAGCATCTTCCTATGAATCAAATTATTCTTATCCATATACTTCACCCCAGACATCTCCATGGCAGTCGCCGTGTGTGTCTCCCAAGACCACCGACACCGAGGAAGGATATCAACGCAGCATGGTGGCCTGTACTTTACTCAATTCACCGAGACATTCTCCATCTGCATCTCCCAGAGCAAGCATCACAGAGGAGAACTGGTTAAGTGCTCGCAATTCCAGGCCATCTTCTCCATGTAACAAAAGAAAGTACAGCCTAAATGGCAGGCAGACTTCTTATTCACCACACCACTCTCCAACACCCTCGCCTCAGAATTCTCCTAGGGTTAGTGTGACTGATGAGACATGGTTGGGAAACACTAACCAGTATACCAGCTCTGCTATAGTCGCAGCTATCAATGCCCTTTCCACTGACAGCACAATAGACATGAACGATGGGATTCCTATTAAGTCCAGAAAGACTGCGATAGATCATACCCCATCCATGACACTCAAGACTGAACCAACTGGTGATGATCATGGGACCATATCACCAACGGCTGATTTATCACCAGATGAGTTTTCTGGGTTTCAGCACATCAGGAAAGGAAACTTCTGTGATCAATACCTTTCTGTGCCACAACATCCATACCAGTGGGCCAAACCAAAGCCTTTGCCTTCTCCGTCATACATGAGGTAAGATTTCTTGAATCTATAAACATCTTTATAATATCTTTTTATACAAACTTTTCTTTCTCTTTCTATTCAACTATTCCTCTCCTCTCCCTCCATGATCTTTAACTACTCTGTTTCATCACTTTTTCAGGCCTTGGAGTTTAATGAAAAAGACCCCCTCCCCTTTTACTTGCACTAGCTTTTAATCTGGCCCATAATAGTACCCCTTTGTAATACAGAGTGAGTCCAGTTATCTCCCACCTTAAGTACTTAAAATGCAGCTTAATGTACTAACCATCTGGTGGTTTACTACTGGTAATATGCTCACAGCAATGTCTTCTCAGTAGACAGTGAGCCCCAATTCTGGCTATCTCGATGCAATGGTCTGAATTTTCTCCCAGCATACAGAGTAATTTTGCCCCTGCAGACATTTCACACTTACGTGAACACATTTAAGTCATCTGCACATGTTAATTCATAAATAATATAATAATCTATGCTTATGAAAATTTAATACATCCCATTGCCTATCGTTAATGCTGCACTGAAAATAAACCCTTGCTTTTAACTAGCAAAACTGAAAAATGCAATAGGTCGCAGGAACATACAGCCATATTTGATCCTCACTGATTCACTTACATAAGCCATATTTGATCCTCATCTATCAGAGATCTATCACTTGAGTTGCTGGAGGAACTGTCAGACTCTTGTTAATTCAGCTACTAATAGGAGACTTTATAGGTTAAACAGCTGTTTGTAAGGATAAAATAGCAGTGTTAGTGTAGCTGGGTAGTTGAATTTTGGGTGTACCATGCTAGAATTCTGGGTTCTGTTCCTCACTTTGCCCTTGTGTATCCCTCTCTATTTAATTTGTGCACTATTCCTTGCTTGTAGAGCAGGGCCTTGGATAAAAGAGAAAGGTGTTAAGGCATTTTAGGCAGGACCGGCCTTAGAATATTCAGGGTCCAGGGCAAAGATAAAATGCAGAGCCTTTGGTGACCCCCACTCTCTTCTCCATAGCCTCGCCCTCTTGGGGGCATGCTTGATGGGGCCCTAGAGGAGTCATGTTTGGGGCCCTGCTGGGAGAAAGTGGGCCCCCTGCATCCTGCCCTGGTGAAATTGGAGGCCATTACAAGGCCTCCAGAAGGGCAGGGCTCAGGGTGGAAAGGCCAGCCCTGCATTTAGGAACCATAGTCATGACTCCAATGCCCCAGCTCAGGGAGTGCTGGTCTCTAGGTAGAGCTAGCCTGCTGATTGGATAGGGTGGAAGTCCTGCTCAAGGCATGAACTTCGAGGGATTCTATGAACCGCTCAGTGATGCCCTGAGAAGACTAGACTGCAGTTAAATAGATTTGGTATTTTAGACATGATATTAACTTGACTGAAAAACCAGTCAACCAGTCTTACAATTATTTTTTTCTTTGATTTATAACTATTTGGATTTTTTAAAAATGGATTAAGGAAGAATGTACCCTCTTGTCACACAAATTTAATACATGGCAACACTATGGCCCTTTTCACATGAGATGCCCCCACCCATCTCCATGCAGTTTTGCTGCGTGGAGATGGGTGGAGGCGCCTGTGTGAAAGCCACGGGGGATGGGTGGGGGTGCGTGTGCATTCCCGTGCTACACCTACCTACCCATCTACGCCCATCACCCACGCACGGAGCAATGGGCTCCAATGCCCGATGCTCTATGGGTGGAGATGGGTGTGTGCCCGTGGGAATGGCCACACAACCACCTCATCCACCACAGCCACACACCCATCCCCCCAGCCACCGCGGGCCATTTAAAAAAAGGCTATATTTGCCCATATAAGAAACACCAGTGAGTATTCACAATTTTAAAGAAAGACTAATCACTTTTCCCCCACCCTTCACCCCTGGCATAATCCTAAAGTCCCGAGAGAAAAAAAGTCTGTGGAAAAAAATAAGTTTGGATTTCAAAAGGGTCCATATATTGGTTTGAAAGAGAGGTCTTAGACTATTGGTGTCTGGGAATCTTGGTGAACTTTAGACATAATCATCCATATATGGCTTGATAACAGTCAAACTTAAGAGGTTTTAATTTTGAAAATTCCACTGAAATATGGGTAGCTAGCTCCCTCTTCTCTCATTTTCCCCTCAAATAGCGGTGGTTTCGGTAATGGCTTCCAATCGTTAGCTGCCTTCAAAAGCCGGATAAATACTGTGGCCCATTACTAGTATTGATAATACTATTTCTTAGTATCATGGTAGCGCCAAGGGCAGAACCATGGTTGTTCCTGCTTCAAACTGTTACAGTATAAATACTATAGGTTTGCACTTTAAATGCACATTTTTTTCAAGAATATACAAGTAGCTTAACTTCAGACATAGTTGGCCTATTCCTTCTTTCAGTTTTATATAATTAAAGGATGTCCTGATTAGCCATCTCATGGCTGTGGAGCTAAATAAGGGTGGGATACAAATCAACAATAATAACTTTGGCATCTTTTGATTCTTGTCTAAGAGTGGAATCAAACAAAAGGATAGCCTGCTGGAGTCTGCATTCAGTCCGTGCAGCCTGCATGCAGCCCCCAATCACTTGTTTAGCATGTCCAGTCTAATAAACGAGAAGCCACGTTCCCGCATTTCATGTGCTTGTGGCAGGTTCCACCAGTGGCATTAGCAATCTCCCTCCCCGCCTCTCAGCTGAGAGGAGGCTGCGGGAGAGGAAGACTCTGGGGAAGGAGATCTTAGTGTGCCTCTCAGCTGAGAGATGGGTCTGAGGGAGGGAGATTGCTACCACTCCCACCTCTCAGCTGGCTGGGTGTGCTAGATGGGACTCTATGTGCTGACGGGCCTGGATGTCGGTGAAACTGCGGACAAAATTAATTGATGAGATGCGGACACATGGACACCCATTCGCTCTGATTGGCACACATGGTGGGCCCGTGATGTCCCTGGACTCTGCCATGAGTGGTGCTGGCGGCTCTGTGGTGACCACGTGCAGGCCATGTGGTGGATGCCGCATGCAGGAACGCCTCTGGTGAAGGCTAATGTGGGCTGTCATCTCATTTGATTCCACCCTAAGATTTCTGGTCCTGTAATGTGCTGAGTAGCTGCTGAGAACCCTTGCTCACCAAAGTCTTTGGGAATGGAGTGCTCAGTATCTTGCAGGGCTGGGCCTTAGGTTTGAATTCTAATC
This sequence comes from Sphenodon punctatus, assembly GCA_003113815.1. NCBI lineage: Eukaryota > Metazoa > Chordata > Lepidosauria > Sphenodontia > Sphenodontidae > Sphenodon > Sphenodon punctatus. Next base: position 1,180,490 of record QEPC01012832.1, read on the forward strand.
TTTTAGGGCTTTCCTGCATACTTAAAAAGCCTTTTATGTTCTTTCAAAGGTGTAAACTATTTAAAATATAATTGAAATTTGGCATGGGTGGGGGCTAATGTCAAGGGAAATCATATGACAATTTGGCCATCACTAGCTTTATCTTTCAGTTACAGGGAGTCTTTTACATTTATTACAGGCAGTCAGAGTACGCATACATTCCTATGTGCTAACACAAACAAACAAAAAAAAGGTGAAATGAGCTCCAATATGCTGTATGTGTAACATTTTTTCCACTGTTTTGGTTCTGTATAAAAATATGTTTCCTGGTTTGCAATATGTTTCCATGTGATCTCATTAACTCGTGCTTTGGGGCAGCTGGAAGCTAGTGTAGAAGTGAGATTTAAGTTATTTTACCAATCAAATACACTGACCAAGCTTCCTTCCACATAAAATACCTTTCATTTTATGTCTATGAAATAGTGCTGGGCAAACGAACACAGACGTCAACAGGATCATAGACTACGCAACAGAAACTGTTGTTTCAAACCCTTCAAAAAAAAAAAAATTGGATAAGAATTTGTCACAACAGATCTGAATATCTTTTAAAAATTTTTTTAAAAACTATTATTCTACACATCTGCCTTACTTCAAAAGCTGGGCTTACAGACTCTGGGATAGGTTCTAGCTAACAATACAGATTCCAAAATCTACTCCATTCTAAGAATTTTTAGATAAAACTATTTGATTATGTCCTATATTGCTTCACGAATAAGCAAAATTTTCAAAAATAGAAAGGATGGAGTGGAAAATCACTTGCTGCTTTATATTTCTCCTCACTCTTAAATCTAAAGGGATGTGGCCCTGAGTTATCAACAGAGCCCCATAACTGTAAAAAGAAGCATGTGTTTGAATGGAGACTTCAATGAAAGCTCATGCTTTAAGAGTGTGTGGGAGGTTCTGGGCAGGGATAAAAAGACAGGCAAGTGGATAGAATAATTTCTGCCTTATTTGAAACGTAGGGCCTTTTCATACGGGCTCCCCCCCCACTCACTACACACATGTGCTGGGGGGGGAGGGGCACCTGGCAAGTGCCACAGCAGGTGTGGGGGGTTTAGAGGGTGCCTGTAGGAACAGTGCCCATGGTGGGTGGGGGTGCGTGCGTGCTCCCGCGCTCCACCCATCTCCACCTACCTCCACTCATCACCCACGCACAGAGCAACGGGCTCCAATGCCGGTTGCTCCATGCGTGGAGATGGGTGTACGTCCGTAGGAACAGGCGCACACCCACCTCCACCCACCGTTGGGTACACACCCATCCCTCCACCCACAGCAACCCGTTTGAAAAGGGCCTTAACTAGTCCTGTACCTCTTGTGTCTGTAAAACCTCTGTTCATTTGATTGGAGAGTTACAAGTTTCCTTCAGCAAGCCTTACAACCATGTATACAGTACGTTTGATATTGTTACTAACAATTATCATTACAGTAATGATAGGACTAGACTGAGAGTCTGTTTTTATGCTAGTCTTAATAAAAAAAGCCCAAAAGAGACTACACGCAAGTAGTTTCAGGAACTGGTCGTTATTTTTGCTGGGTGAAGAAATGGACACTTTTACCCCAGTCTAACCCTGGGATCCACTCATGTAGACTCAAGCAGAGACCCACTGAAGTTGCTGGACTCTGCAATGGCATACAGATCTGGGTTAGTGAAGTGGCAATTTGTGGTGAGGTTAGAGAAGTTGACACCTGGGTGAAGAGACAGTAGGCAACACAGAGTTCAGCAGCAGGCTTTGAACTTATTCTGCTCCTGCATTGGTGCTCTTAAGCAATCTGGGCAAGGCAGAGTTGGGCCTATATATTTTGCTGTCCTGGACAATATAAATTTTGCCACCTCATCTGCTCCCAAAGATGTTTTCTTACATTAAATATATGTAGGTGCATACAGTGGATGAGCAAAACAAGGTAGTGATGTCAAAATATGTTCATATAATACCAGCTGGCAACAAAAACACTCTCTCCCCATTTTCCTTAAATTGCATGTTGTGCCTGCCTCATTACCCCTTAAAACACGTCTGTGTGAAATTACATGCCATCTAATGTTGTCAGTTGCCCAGAAACAAATACCACCACATACTATGAAATGCTCAAATGAATTCATATGCAAATGTCCCAGATAACTCCCATCACAAGCCCAAACATGCTATCAAATGGCTGCATTAAATCAACGACTGCGCGCATGGAACTCTTGCACACACGCCCCACCCCAAACACATCTCATATACCCCTCACGCCCCCATTGTGTTTCACATACACCCAACATGCATGCTCCTCTCATGAACACACATCTTACACCTCCCCCCTCCATCAGCTCTTGTCCTTTGGCCCTGGGAGTGGAGGTTATGCCTTTGCCTTGCTGTCTGGGATAGATGTAGAATAGCCTCAGGCAGTATTCACTCCCTGCCTGCACCTGCAGACCAGTCTCCTATACTGGTCCAGCCTGCTGGAGCTCAGCATGGAGCTACTTTTCGCCAGCTCCAGGCATCTTCCAGATTGTGCAGCCTGGTTGGGCTCCCACTGCCTTAACAGGCACCATAGGGACTGTGGTAAGTCAGCCCCCTTTGAAGCTACCACTGCTGCTAGCAGATGCCAATACAAGGTTGGAATTTAGATTCTAAATTCTGGTTTAATACCAAGCAAGTGGATCCCCATGCCCTACACAGAGCCTCACTGAAAGGGGAGTGTTTGTCAGTGCACACGCAGGGTTTTGCACATATCCTTTTCTTTGTTATCTCAGCCTTAGTCTGTAATCTTGTATGCCAAGTTGTAGCATGTAGAAGATGTTTACAACAGAAACAGGCATTCACAAGGGAAGTATTGATATAAGCTGATTGATAGCAATGTGAATCATGCTGCTTCCAGCAAAATAGAATTGCTTATCTAAGCTTCTCCCCCTGTGTAGGATAATATTCTTAAGGCAAAGGAGTAATAAGGAAGATTAAAAATATTATGACAATAATTCGTAGACTTTATCCTTTTTTTTTTTTTAATATTAAATCATTAATGTAATAAGTGAGGTAACATTCAGGCTGTGTAACTCAAACAAAATGTAGAATTATAAGTGTCTTCTCAAACTGCACTCTGAAATGTTGGCAGAAAACAGCCAGCCTCCCTCTGTTTTCACTGATATGTGATCAAACCTTATCGTCCAGTTATCTTTATGTATTTGTCCAGCTATCTGTATATCAGCCTTATCTTTCTGGATGCATTACTGAGTTATACCTATTAATTTCTTATCAGATCTTTGAGGCAATTAGCCCTAAGAATGTTTTAAAATTATCTAAAAATATTCAACTTTATGGGACAAATCCTGGTTCTATTGAAGTCCATGGCAAAATTCCTATGGACTTTAGTGAGGCAAAAATTTCACTCTATCACTTTCAGTCTAGAATATCAATACAGTGTTGTGACCACACAGTTTGATTTTTTTTTTTTTTTTTTACAGAATATATATAATTTTAGATGATTACTAGCCTTTCTAAAATCATTCATTTTAGTCCAACAAGCATCTTTGGCTGCTCATTTCACAAAAAGTCTAACTCTCTGAAAGGCTTGTAGCAGTAGTGTGTGTGTGCACAACATGTATAAACTGACAAGATTTTCTCTCTAGTTGATGTTGCTGCTTATACTCATTCTTGTGATTATTTAACATTTGACACTGCCTAGTGCCTAGAGACTTAACTTGCTCCAGTGAAGAGGAACACCTTGCTTTCATATCTCACCCATATTTTATGAGATGGGTCCAGCACATGTCATGACATGTACAATCTGAGTTTGCATTAAATATAGCACAGTGTAGAACTGCTACGTTCATTGATCAGATGTATGAGACACGCCACACTAAAAAGAGCTTTCATCCTCCAGGACACCTGAATGTTGATTTCAGATGGCTTTTTTCAGATTCACTGTGCTTTCTTGTGTAGCTTGCTTTTTCTAAGGGTATTTCAGACGTGACGAGATCACAGTGAACCACAGTCAATACCCACCTGTGGTCACTGTGCCCTGCACGTCTGTTCGGCGGCCGCCAGATGTTCGCCACACTGAATACCCACTTGGGTTCAATTTCAACCACTCTTCCCTGGCTCCCGGCGGGAAAATCCTCAGAAGCGTGGTGAAAGTGATTCCAGGCGGGCATCAATAAAAAGTAACGTCTGGTCGGCTATCACGGCCTGGAATCCCCGGCGGGATTTTGGGCCGTGGTGAACTCGGCCAGACGCTGCGGCGGCATTGGCTTCGCCGCCCGCCCGTCTCCCCGGAGGGCGAGCGGCGAGGGAGCGTGGAGGGGGCGGGACCATGCGGCCGCACATTGCGCCGCGCAGCTCCGCCCCCTCCCTGATTCCCTGCCGGGATCCCCAGCACGTCTGTTTGCCGTGCCTGGGTGATCCCGGCAGGGAATCTCTGGGTTGTTTTCGGGACAGGGCGAAGCCGCCCCGTCACGTCTGAAAACACACTAAATGTCAAAGCCAATAGGTACAGTCTCAAAAATGCATATGAAGAACTTGTAATTGTGCAGCTTGCCCGTGACAAACTGCATGCTAGTGGGCATTGCTACTCAGATTTCCTTGTGTGAACAAGGACTTCTGGGGAACAATTCAGTGTCTCTGTACAATAAATACTTCCTCTGAGAATTGAGCCCACTCTCTTTAATCCATCTTGTTGGACCTATGCTTCAGAACACTTCTAGGACCATTTTCTTGGCCAATTTTACACTTCTAGAACACCATGGAATTGAATACATTGCTTTAATGAATTTATACAGATGTACAATAAGTGAGATCAGGATTAGGCTCCTATCTTTCATTATGAAACTCCTAAACGCTACAGGTTTGTTAAAGAACTTTTTACAACTGATGTTAAGTCCTCCTCTTTAATATATAACTTCTGTTTTGATAAAAAAAAAATTAAATAGAAATCTTTGAAAGACTTGGATTAAACTAGCTAATTCATTTGATTTAATTATATAGTTCAATCTGGGGGTTGTGCAAGGAAGTCTCTAGTCTTGCATCACTTATGTACCAGAGTTGTGCTGATCCAGTAAGCTGCTACTTTTGTGTTCCTGATGTGGACAAATTGTCCCTGATCATGTCATCTATATGGGTTTTTAGAAGTTTTCTGGGATTTTAGAAGTTCCTGCGCTGGTAGGGGTGTGCAGAGAGAAATTTCTTGTTTTTCATTTTGTTTTTATTATTAAAATTGCATTCATTTTCATGATCATTTTTGGTGGGTTTGTGTTTTTTTTTTACATTGGTTTCAGTGGGGAAACACTGGAGGGGGAGTGCAGGGCTTCACTGCCTTTCAAAACAGAGGTTGGGCTTTGCCTCCCTGACACTTTCCTCTTCCTGAAACTTGCTGAGAGTGCCCTAAGGTGACAGAAATAGTGAGAGATTGGCATGAAACAGGCAGGCACAAGACAGAGCAGACACTGGCAGGCAGCGGGTGCCCCTAGGCACTGACGCTGCAGGCAGGCACTGGTGCCCCAAAGCTTCAAGCTGAAGAGAGTACTCACAGGAGGCAGAATATCATGCAGCAGGCGGCCATACTGACATGGCACCCCAAAGTATAGCAGGGGTTTCAATTTGCAGAGAATGCCCCGGTGGGAGGGTGTGGGGAGGAACACGAGACACACACAGATGGACACTCAGGCAGGTGCACCAGGGGGCATGCAGGCTAGACAATGCTGGCATGTAGAGGAGTGGCTGGTGGCACTACTGGCAGTTGACATTGTCCTTCCTTGGCACCCCAAAGTGCGTGGGGCATCAACTTGAAGTGATTGCCCCAGAGGGGCAGGACACGGGGGGGAGACAGAAAGAGAGAGACTGCTGGGCAATGGGCAGCAGCAAAAGCAAAAGCAGGAGGCGGGCACTGGCAGGCACTGGAGGCAGGTGGTACTTTGGTATTTGGCATGTCTGCCAACTTGCAGAGGTGGCCCCCAGGGGGACAGCATTGGTACCTCAAAGTGTGGGGGGGGTGTCAACTTGCAGAGCTGGCCCCTGTAGTGGGCAGGACAGCTAAGAGAGAGAGAGTGAGTGAGTGTAGGGCAGCTGGAGAATCAGGAGGAGGAGGGTACCAGTGTCACAGATGGAGCAGCAGGCAGGCATGGCAGGGCAGCAGTTTGGTACAGGCTTTGTCATTACAGACACCCCAGAGTGTGTGGGTGTGTCTGTCAACTTTCAGTGATGGGCCCTGGGACGACAGCATTGGCACTCCAAAGTGTGTGGGAATATCAACCTGCAGAGATTGCCCCAGGAGGCAGAGGGTCTTCATTTGCCCAATTTGGCAGGTGGCAGCATTCCTGGGCACACGTAGCATCTCTTTGGATTTTTTGCATGGACACGCCCCCCCCTTGCCCATGTGGGTGGGGCATGCCACAGCCGGTGGGTGGGGCTGCATTCACGCTCGCGCGCACCACTCATCAACCACACACAGACCAACGGGCGCCAATGGCTGATGCTCCATGTGTGGAGATGGGTGGGGGTCCATGAGAATGCACCCCCACGCACCGTTCCCCCCATCCCCCCATGCCTGTTTGAAAAGGGCCTTTCTCTTGCTCATTCTGGCATCTTGCAGTGTGAGGGCACATAATATCTCTCTCTCTGGCAGCTGTCAGGCTAACGTGTGGGCACATATAATCTCTCTCTCAGGTGGCTGGCAGCATGTGGGCAGACAGCACAGTGAGCACACAGTGCTGCTACTGCTGCATAAGAATGCATAGGAGTAATAACGAAAACTTATTTATTTTCATTATTATTATTATTTTTGTTTTCGTTCTTGTAATAGTGAAAACTAAATGCACATCCTATGTGCTGGGGACTCTTTTAGAATCCAGATGTGCTCTTTTAAAAGTCAAACAGTAGCTCAGTGTCTTTTCCTTTAACTATGCTATGCTGCAGGAAATAAAGTGTATGATGAAGATAACCTAAAATAGGAAATTGTTCTGACAGCCACAGCCCATGAAACTGTTAAAAGCATCACTCTGCTTCCTCTATCAGGAAAACTGCCATTAATTGTCAATTTATTATTGCACAGGAATCATTACGGAATTTTAATGGTTTGCTGTAGGTCAGAACTTTATGATCACTGTTCTAATGGAATCAAGCTTTCCTGAGGCCACAATCCTCCAATCACTTCCTCTGGAGTTGCCTTGTTAACTTCAGTGGGATTTTTCCACAGCAAGTGGTTCGAGGATTGGAGCCATAGAAGTAAAATCATTGAGGTGTTGATTTGAAACTTAAATCAAGGGCAGGCAAGATTACTTACCAGTCGACTTCACACACCTTTTTTTAAATCTCCTTTTACACTTGAGGACTCCAAGCTTTGTGCTGGCAGTTGGAATAGTGCAGGAGTTTTTTTAGTCTTAAAATGTCATAATCTGATAGATACTGTGTGCTCAAAGAAGATCCATCAAGTATGAATTTCCTTAAAAACAGAAACATCTGTTTTAAAATGTGTGCTGATCATCAGCAAGAATGATGCAATTGCTTAGCTCTTTGTCATTTATCCTTCCAGTCAAATAGAATTTCTCCAGAATGTTTTCCAGGAGTGATTCAGATCAGAGTAGACATCTTGTGCAATATGTACAAAGTGGGGGCCCTTAACAACTTGCCAGATGTCTTTAGGTATGCTTGGCCCTTATGCTTGGCCCTTATGAGAAGCCACAGCGGGGGACAGTGAAGGTAGGATATATCTTACATTCTCTTGTCTGCATAGTGGCTAGACAGACTCCAACCCTTTGGGCCAGGGACTACTTTGCCCCCAATGTCTAAAGGTTGCACAGCATCTGAAGGGCAACAGGGAAGATCTGCAAGTAAGCGTGCTATGAGCCTCTGCTGCAAAGTTTAGAGAAACTGGCTATCTTTGGGTAATTTCAGACGTGACGGGCCGCTGAACCCTGGACCGGGATCTGTCTCGGATCCCGATCCTTGATCAGACCAGCCATCCTTTAGACGTGCCAGCCTGATCGTGGAGGGGAATCGTGGAGGGGGCGGGGCTGCACGACGCAGTGCTCCTCCGGCTGCTCGCCTTTGGGGAAACGGGCAGGTGCAGCAGCCAGTGAGGCCGCTGCACCCGATCCCATACCGCGGTCGGAACCACGGTCCGGAACGGGGCGAGGTAACAGACATTACCTTCGCCCCATTCCTGATTGTGGTTCAGCTAACCACGATTCTGGAGGTGAGGCCAGCCTCACCTCCAGAATCATGGCTAGCTTTGAACCCCGCCAGGAATTCACCGTGGTGAACACCCGGCGGGGCTCAGATGTTCGCGCGATCACAGCGACCACCCTGAATCCACTGTGATTCAGGGTAGTTGACTGTGATCCTGTAGCGTCTGAAATTACCCTTTGTCGAGGGTAGTAAGCAATGTTCCGTTCATAATGTGTGGTAGCAGTACTGTGCATCAATAAGGTATTCTGTATATTGGCCTCTCTATCTTCCCTAGGACTGACCGAACTCTTCCCAACGGAACTCTTTTCTGTGCCTAAATGGCGCAAAGGTCCTGATTCTGCACTCACAGAATTTATTGACAGTCCTTGTCCCATTAGTTAGGACTGACTGCATGGCACTCACCTGTGGGAGGGAGCCCAGAAGGACTTGGAAGACCTATGCACTTGCAAAAATTGGGGAATGGGTCCATGGGTGTGCCCCACTCACACTGGGATATTATATTCTAACATTTTACTTTGAGACTGAGTATTTCCAACTAATGCTAACTGGTATTATAAGCTTCAGGAAAGTCATTTAGTGTCTCAGCATTTTTGTAAGCTATTTTTATTATGCTGCTGTATGTACAGCAAGAGCAAACAATTAATATTTGATTGTTGTTTTTAAGTATTGTGCTAGCTATAGATACACTTGAAGTACACTCTGAGAGAACATGATGGCAGAAGTTATCATTTCCATTAGGAGGCTATTTGTTTTTAATGTTCATGTTTGCAAAAATCTTAAATGGCATCAATCATGGTCTCATCAGACACTAGCAAGAAGTGCATTTTCCCTTCTTTGTGTCTTTACTAATATATAATATATAATATTTACTAGTCTTTAGTAAAGACTACTGTTGGTGAAAGCATGCCAGCTTTCAGGCCACACAGAACCCTTTCTGGTCCAGGAAGATATCCGAACTACTTTATTTTCATCTCTTAGATATAGATATAGATATCTGATATCTATATCTAAGAGATGAAGATAAAGTAGTTCAGATATCTTACTGGACCAGAAAGGGTTCTGTGTGGCCTGAAAGCTGGCATGCTTTCATCAACAGAAGCTTGTATAATTAGAGAGGTCATCTGAGCTGCTTTGTCTTGGCTATGTGTGTTCAGTATTTTATATACCTGCCCTGAACCTCAAGGGAATGGGTGGGATAAAAAATCGACTTGCGTTAATGACAAAAATGTGTATTGAAATATTTTTACTCCTGTTGTAATTGAGGCATGAATATCACTAGGCGTGAGCTGAATTATCCTCTTGCTCATGCATCATCAATGGAATTAGATAGAACATAAGTGCCATAATGGGTCAGACCCATAGTCCATCAAGCCCAGGATCCTGTCTCTGATAGTGGGCAGCTATAGTAGCTCGAGAGAAGTACAAGTACAGGTCATGGAGGTGTGACTCCTCTCTGCTAACCACTCCCAACTACCAGTAGCCAGGGGTTTAAATAATCCACTTTTAGAAAAGTCATGCTGCTGGCATTTAGATGTGCCACCGTGATTGCAAACTGCAGCTTGCACATTCTTTTGAAACCACATTGGTAAAACCTCGATATTGGGGTTTTACCAATGAGGTTTCAAAACAGTCCGTGAGCCACCGCTTGCAATGGTGGCAGCACATCTAAACACAACCTGTGAGACTTTTCTAAAAGCATATTACTTATATCTGTGTGCATAGCGGCACGTCAAAAAGCACCCAGAGTTCTTTCAGTACCCTGGGATGAATACTGTCGGGCCAGGGGGACTTACTACTGTTTAAATTATCGATATGCAATAATCGATAATTTAAATAATTCCTCAACAGAAAATAGTTCTGGTGTGGGTATCCCCCAACATCCTCTGCAGTAAAACCTGATGCAAAGAACTGATTTAGTTTTTCAGCAATGGCCTTGTCATCTTTGAGTGCCCCTTTGTTTCCTGATCATCTAGCGGACCAACTGCCTCTTTAGCAGGTTTTGTGCGTCTGATGTACTGGGGGGGAAATTTGCAACTGGATTTGATCTCCTTAGCAGGTGGCTACTCAAATTCCCTCTTGGCCTGCCTTATTATGGTTTTACACTTTCTCTGCTAATGTCTGTGCTCATTCCTATCTACCTCATTTTGAGTACTTTCCCCACTTTTTATTTTATTTCATTTATTTATTACAAAGCTTTAATATCCCACCTCTTCCTGCCAAAAGGCAGGTTGGGCTGGTGTACAAATATGTTAAAACAAAATATAAAATAATATTAAATACAGTATAAAATGTTTTAAATATATATCTGTGTGCATAGCTGCAGTCAGTGCAGCTGGTGCAGAATGGGGTGAAGCCATCACCAAGGGTAGCCCCCCGCAGAGCGCGTTATAGTAGTCTAGTCTTTTTGAAGGACATTTTTTTGGCTCCGATAGCCTCCTTAATTTTACCATTTAGCCATGCAGGCATTGGTTTGGGTCTTATTCCTGCTTTTTTTGACTTGTGGTATACATTTAATCTGGGCATCATAGAAGTTTTCAGTAGTCTCCATGCCTCTTTCAGACCTTTGACCCTGATGACTTTCCCTTTTTGGTTTCCCTTTAACTAACTTCCTCATCTTTGTATAGTTCCCCTTTTTGAAGTTAAACACCCTTGTGGCCAACTTGTGAAAGAAGTTCTGAGTGCAGAGAACCCAACTTGACTTTTCTTGTAAACTGAACAGAGTTAATGTAGCCATCAGTGAGGTATAATAAGAACAGGTACTCCCCAGAGTCCCTTTTCAGGGTAGAACTGCACTTTAACTTCTCCCACATTTTGATATCCATCTTGGGCCTTTGATTAACAGATCGATACATTTAAAAATTTTAAATGATGCTTAAAATGTTTTCCATTTTGTTTAATCATTGGCCCATCAAGGATGCTTTACCCATAAATCTTCATCAACTAACCATTGCCTTTTAAATTACCCATGACATGACATTATCTGTATTGATGAGATTTTAAATGTAAGATGGTGAAGGATGAACTGCTAACTGTGGTCTCTAAAGTAATAGTGCCAGATTCCTGTGGCTTATGATGGTATACTTGATGTTAATATTTAATACCCATTCCTTTCCATTACAGCCCATCCCTACCTGCCCTGGATTGGCAGCTGCCATCTCACTCAGGACCTTATGAACTTCGTATTGAAGTGCAGCCCAAATCCCATCACAGAGCTCATTACGAGACGGAAGGAAGTAGAGGGGCTGTGAAGGCATCTGCTGCTGGACATCCTATTGTGCAGGTATGAATGTTTGTGATGGCAGGGAAGCTTGTTTATCCTGGCACAGCGAGGAGGCTGCCACCCCTTGCTCTTGCAAAAACAAAAATTGAAATGGGATCTTTAATGACTACTAGCAGTATATTATATGTGCCTCTAACTCATAGTCCAGCTGTGGAAAAATAATACAACAGTGTGCTCTTTTTTCCTTCCCTGCCTCATTTGTTGTTGCTCTGTAAAAAAATATAAGCACTAGCAGCTGCCATTAAATTTCTGACTCTTCTAAGCTCTCAACTCCACAAATATAGCACGCTCCTTCTGCTGTCATATTACACCTCTACTAATTTGAAAATTAATACAAACTCCACAAGCCAGATAGGATTTGGGGGCAGAAACCTGTCTCTAATCATGACTGTTTGGCACCAGGCACATTGCTGTCACTATATTCAATAATAATTCAGGATGGAGAAAGGAAGAGGAGAGTCCAGATCATGGATCTTTGAGTGCATGTTCTTCTCCTTTTCCTTGAGATCACTCTTTTTATGCTTGAGGATAGCAACTTGATCCGTGGGCCAGATCCAGAATTGAAAAAGTAGGAAATAAATAATAATAAAAAACCTGGGATGGGCCAAAGATTCTCCACTCTTGTTAAAAAAGCATCAGGTCAGTTGTACTTGAGATTTAATTGTACTAGAATTTATTTAGAAAGGGTCATATGCAGTTTTCCTTACTTACGCAACTAACCCTTTTAAAGTCAGGGGGGCTACTTACATGAGTAAGTCAAGCAGAGTTTGAAGCGGTATTTACAATGTTCATTTTCAAACTACAAAGCTTCTCTAGAGTTAACAATTTCAAAAGACCAGCCAGCTCTGCTGCTGAATGGCTTTGCATCATATAAAATTTGTGCAGGTTTATTTGCTTTTTAAAAAATCTATTCTTGCAACTTCCTCTGCACCCACTATTTGAAGGAATGATGCAAGTTTGAATTGGCTCACAGCTGGAAATGCTCTGTATGTGCGCAATTTTTTTTTCATTCCAGAGATAGTTAAAGAGAATGAATGAGAGTCTGCAGAGTTGAATGTAGTCTGTCTTGCTCAAACTCATCAGTGCCATGAGATTAGAAGAGTCTTAATGAAAGACTGAAGATTTTAGCTGAATATTTGTGAATGATATTAAAGGGAGACTTGTAGCAATAGGCTTGATGACAATTAATGTGTAGCCTGTTAACTGCTGTTAACTGCAATGAAATGTAGACAGGAGGCATCAATTCACAGTGGTCAACTTGACATTTAAAGTTTCCACCTCACTTGTTGGAAAAACTGAATATGGTGCCAACATTTAATTGGGCTAAATGTGTCCAGGCACTGCCCTGCAATCTCCTACTCGGGTGTGCAGTGAACGAAGCAAGCTGCCTGCCGCTGCACAGTGGGGCTATGGAAAGGAAAGTGAAGAAGGCTTTAGAAAAGTCAGTTTTGCTTTGGTGTAGATGAATCTATTTTCTGAGGTTAGTTTAGAATAGGTGAAGCTCTTTTTTCTTCTCCACCCCAACCTCTCAAAAAGAGACGGAAGTAAAAAGTGGGCACATAGATTTCCAAACCAATCATCTGTGCCCAAATTTTTCTGGCCACCCACGCACTCCCATGTCTTCCAGCTTAGATCCAATCAGAAGGGGGCGTTGTTAGATGTTCACTCTGCATCAGGAATGCCTCTGACTCTGTGACTTTATTGCTCATATTTATTGATTGTGTTTCCAACTGAATATGTAGGTGTTTGCCTGCAAGCATGCCTACAGCAACATCCTACTCCTACATGTGCTCTGTACCTATGTGAGTATTTGACTACCATGGCAGCCCCAAGCCATCCTAAGGATTTCTAAATGTTTGAGAGTGGGATGAGCAGACACACCTAGAGCTAAAAATGCTTGAGAACACTGGCTAATTAAAGGTGCTCGTTTGGGCTGGTGAGGTAATGGTTGGCAAGGACTTTTACACCTTGTCTTCTAACACTGTTTTACCAGTCATAATTGTCCTCAGTGATTCAGAAGGTGGTTCTTACCTTCCTGAGTAGTTACTGGCAAGAATAATGTCTATCTTCTTCTTTGTAAGCGCCAGGTACATCGCTGGTGCTATATAAATGTTAATAATTAATAAATAATATTTGCTTATTGTAAGCTGCCTTGGGCTGCTGTGTCAGGAGGGGCGGGGTATCCAGATTTTTATTAAATAAATAAATTCACACAACACTATTGACACAAATGCACATTCTGAGCACTGTGTAAAATCTTTACCACTTCTTGGTGATCCTGTGTTCTCTAGTACAAAGGGTTTGCTTGTAAGGGTCTATGAAGCAGAAATAGTGTTTGTATGATTTGACTATGCCAGTTGGAGCTTCAGTCCCCTACTACGAGTGGGCAGAGTGTCCTGGAGCACGGACTCCCTCCTCCACACCTTGCACAGCTCCATGTTACTTCTGGAACACTGCATGTCGGGATGTCACAAGGGCATTCCTTCTTGCCCATTGCATTTTGGGAACTACAGGAAGGTAGAGAAGGGGTATTGAAATACAGGAGAATTGCCAGTTATGTGAAAGCATTTCTGTGAGGCAAGACAAACCTAGATTAAAGAAAACATGGTGACTCTTCTGTAGAGAAGGTTATTTTGTAAGCTGGTCCAAGGTGATGAAAGCCGCTTAAGTACCTAAGCCATTAGTCACCAATACTCCAGTTTGGTGTTTGAGTATACTCTGGTATAAAAACAGGATAGGGACAGATGGAAAGGGAGGTTTGGGAGTAGGGGACAGTCTCCTTAATTTTGAAAATACTGGACAAGTAGCAAAAATATTGTTTGTATAATTAATTTATATCCTGCCCATCCCATTGAGGCTCAGGGTGGCATACAACATAACATATATAAAAGCATCTAAAAGGTTACCTCAGCCCTTCTCCCTGCATCTCTGCCTGCCAAGCGCGTGGTCGAACAAAAAGTCTTAAACTGCTTCTGGAAGATGAGTAGGCTTGAACTTTGCTGAATCTCCAAGGGAAAGGAGTTCCACAACTGTGCAGCAGTCACGGAGAACACATCTCTGCATGCCCGTGTAGAAATAAAGGCGAGGACATGTCCCATCGCCGCTCATTTTGCATGGTGGGTCAGGGTGGGGCACTGTGACTACTCCAGCAGCACGATATGCACCAGTGGAGGTGCCATATCTTCAGTAGAGAATGGAAATATGGCCACTCAGACAGTAATGCCAGGACCCTAACCGCATATGGTGGTTAATGATACCATCAATATTAAGGCTGCAGTTTCAAATCACTTACTCCATTGCTTTCACCAGGACTACTGCAAAGAGTAAGTGGTTTTAGGATTACTGCAAAAATTATTTTAATCTAGCCAACACACTTCGGCTTTACGAGGGTGTTTTCAGACGTGACGGGGCAGCTTCGCCCCGTCCTGAAAACAACCCAGAGATTCCCCGCCGGGATCACCCAGGCACGGCAAACAGACATGCCGGGGATCCCGACGGGGAATCAGGGAGGGGGTGGGGCTGTGCAGTGCAACGTGCGGCCGCACGGCCCCGCCCCCTCCACGCTCCCTCGCCGCCTGCCCTCCGGGGAGACGGGCGGGTGGTGAGGCCAATGCTGCCGCAGCGTCTGGCCAAGTTCACCACAGCCCAGAATCCTGCCGGGGATTCTGGGCCGTGATAGCCGGCCAGACATTACTTTTTATTGATGCCCGCCTGGAATCACTTTCACCACGCTTCAGCGGATTCTTGTGCCGGGAGCCCGGGAAGCGTGGTTGAAATTGACCCCATGTGGGTATTCAGTGTGGCAAACATCTGGCGGCCGCCGAACAGATGTGCAGGGCACAGTGACCACAGGTGGGTAATCACTGTGGTTCACTGTGATCTCGTCACGTCTGAAAATACTCCACGTGTGCAATTCATTTCATTTTCATTAGTGGCAAAAACGAATGGAATCCCATTCATTTTAGTAACTAAAGCCCCAAAAACGAATGAATAAGCAAACAACATACATTTGCTTTCATTCATTTTCTTTAAACAAAAAAACAGAAAAAACTTTTTTTTAAAAAAAACTACGCATGTGCAAAATGGCCACTGGGACATCACTACTGTTTTGGAAAAGGGAAGCCAGTCTGCGCATGTACAAAATGGCCACTGCCATTTTGGAAAAAGACGCATATGCGCAGAATGGTCTGGTGGCAATTTTGTGCATGTGTACAATATTTTAAAAACAAAAAAGTGATCAAACAAATGGATGTCACAGAAACCTGAAAACAGATGTGTTTTTAATTTTTTTTTACTAGAAAACAAAAACAGTAAGTTCTTCACACCCCTCTGGCTTTCTTTAACTGTGGGTATTTTCAGACGTTACGGGCGCCCGATTCATCACAGTGGATTCCCAGCAGTGGCGAACCTGCTAACCACCCCCATGAGCAAGAGAGGCCCCAAACAGACGTGATGGGAGCGGGACCATGGCAGGGAATCGAACCGGCAGACCACGGCCCGGGGCAGCGCAACATATGTTATGCCGATCCGGGCCGGGCCGTGGTCAAAGCACCCAGAGGCGCCAGGGCGGCTCGTCCTGGCTGCTGCCATGTGCCCTTTAAATCTCCCTCCCTGGCCTGTGTTGTTGCTCGTTGTCTGGCAGCGACGCTGCGTGCTTTGTCCCCGGCTAGGAATCATTTTGCTTGATTCCAGCCAGTGGTTGCCGTTCAGTCGTTCCTTTTTTTTTGTTTCCTGGTGGGAATCGCTTTGACTACGCTTTTGGAGATGGTCCGGGCCAGAGCTCCGGAAGCGTGGTTATTTTCAACCCCTGGTGGGGACTGACTGTGGTGAACATCTGGCGCCCCCAAAACAGATGTTCAGGGCGCTTTGGCCCCACCGCGGGATTGACCGTGGTTCACTGTGGTTGACTGTGCGTGAAAACAGACATGACGCTAACCACCCTTTAACCACCCTTGGTGGTTATTTATGCATGTTGCAGGACTGTATTGGTGCCCTATGCAGCCCTGCAACATACATACATAACCACCAAGGGTGGTTAAAGGGTGGTTAGCGTCATGTCTGTTTTCACCCTGTGATCTCGTAATGTCTGAAAATACCCTGTCTCTGCTATTAGTAATGCTTGGACAAGTGTATTCCTTCTCACCTCAAATATGCAAATGCTACATAACCAGCTAATTAAATGGTTCCAGGTCTCCTCTGGCACAAACTCAGCCTTCAGTGACATCTGCTTGCATCAGATGGTATTTTGGGCTTTTGGTCTCAAGCAATCTTATTTTCTTTGTATTTCTCTCCCTACCCTCCATCCAGTCATCTGCCTAAGAAGTTGTATACTAGCTCTTTTAGGTGCTATCCACACAGTTGCAAATGTATTTGCATTTCATCTTTACAGTAAAATTCATCCTGTTTTCATAGCACTTTTTTCATACCAACTATATGTATGGCAAATATTTAGCCTTAATTAATAGTTAAATAACCAAAGGGGACAGCAGTTGAAAAGCAGACCGGACAGGAAAAGGGATGTTTTCAGATAATATTTGGAAAGAGCTGAAGTGTCATTGAGCTGAAGAGCCACTGGGTTGACTTTTGAGGCACTAAATGGTATAGACCCTGGCTATATTTGAGAGCTGCTCCTACAGCCTTGTCCTGATGGTTCTTTGCACTCAGAAACCACATGCATTCTGGGGATCCTGCCATTGTGCCATAAGTCAGTGGGCGATGATCAGACCTTTGCTGTGATGGGCCTTCAGCGTGGAACTTGCTCCCTCCAGATGTTTGTCTCAGTTCTTTCCTTCTCACCTTTAAAAGGCATGTGAAGACTTTTTAAAAATTCTCCAGTGCTTTTAAGATTCGCTGCTGGTTCTCAATGTATTTTGTCCTCCCTCTTTACCTTCCCCCTTTTAAATTGGTTTTAAATTGATTTTATATTTTGTTTTATTGTATGACTTATGAAGTGTTCCAAGTGCCATTTGGTGGGGGGTGAGTGCTATAAAAATTTCTGGAAGGCTGTTATATGTGATGGGGCTGCACAAAAAGCCTCTTCACCAAGAACGGATACAATCCAAAATTTATGCTTAATTCTAGATGTGCGAGCAGCCCCATTAATTTCAAAGGGGCACTTGCATGCTTCAGCTGAAGCATTTTGCCATGCTTCAGGTGGACCCTCTGGACCCTAGGACTGGTGAGCTTGTTTTAAGTTAAAAGATGCAGTCCTAGATCTTGAGGGGAGTGAGTGAATGGATATGGAGGTGATCATGTAAAATTTTACACTTCCCTCTCTTGATCTGCCAGACAAGAGAGAAGACCATTAACTTATTGGTAAGCAATGATTCAATTCACTGTGAGATGATGGACTTCCTCCGTGTGCCTTCTGTAACCTCCATTTAAATAGAATGCCGCCTTTACTGCCAGATGGAAACCTAATCCTTTTTTATGTTGAGGATATAAAGACATTGGCAAGCACCTGTTAACCAGGTTGCAATTAATAGCATGGGGCCATGCAACAATCCAGACAAGGAGCCTGCGTTTTATAGCCCTCATTTTAGACAGCCGGTACCTCTTAAGAATAAATCTAAACTGAATGGTTTTCACACTTCTTGCATCTGCATGGTTAAACCTAACCTCAAGCCAGCAGACAGATAACCCAAACTGAAAGGGTGAATGGTCTGTCAGATGTTTTATGGATACTATTACTTCCATAAATCTAATAAATGGGTAAGGCCCTGTTGAAAACTTTTCATCATTAGTAAACTTTTTTTGGAGAGGTCTTTCTGTAAGAAAGAAGAGAAAAGACCCACAGGATTGCTGCATAGTGCACAACCACAGGCGATGCCCTTCCTAAAAAGACCATCTTCTGAAACGAGTAATTCAGGGAACTGCAACACTGTTTCTGACAGTGGGAGTCCAACTTTGTCCTCTCCTTCAGAATGGAGGTTTGAGAGAAGGGCTGAAATGAGATCTCACAAAGCAAGAATCTCATTGAAATCCCAGTTCTTGACTTGTCCAAGACACACCAAGGACTGGGACTTCTTCATTGAGTTCTCAGCGAGAAAATGTAATCAGTCAATCAATCATTGTGCGTATGCAAAATGGCAATCAGACTGTTTTCTGCTTGTGCAAAATGGCTACCACCCTTAACCAAAATGGTGGCAATAGCATCACCACCATTTTGGTTACGGTCAGTGGCCATTTTACACGTGTGATGACTTTTTTTTCTCACCTCAAACAAGTTCTTGGGTGAGAAAATAAAAATAATAATATTAATAATAATATTCATAATAATAATAATTAATAATAACATCATTGTGCCTGTGCAAATGGCTGACAGACTGTTTTGCACATGCACAAAATGACTTCTTCCCTTAACCAAAATGGCGGTGATGCTATTGCTGCCATTTTGATTGAGGGCCGTGGCCATTTGCGAACGCGCAAAACAGTCCTCTGACCATTTTGCGCACACAGAATGTTTTTTTAAAAAAATATTTTATTTTCTAGCCCAAGAACTTGCTCCAGGATCGAGTGTGACAGTGCCTAGGGTGCAATCATCCTTCAACATCCTGGTATGGGGAATTAGCTGGCTCACTGTCACACAATGCTCTTTTTAGTCCCTGGGTCTGGACCCTGTTTGGCTTGGGCAGGTTGACTCTTCGACTACTGGCCTCCACACTCCCCTCTAGCCAGACCCAGTTCTCTCAGGTTAGAGGCTTCTCCCACAACCAGGTGGATTCCCAAAAACTCTAGCCCAGCCAAGCCAAACTCCCCAGTAGCCTGGTTAGATCACACCTGTGGTCCAGGCTCTGTCTCCAGTTTGGGTTCACTGGGTAAGCTGCTCCAACTTTTGGTTCTCCTTTAGCCCTCTCTCCAGGGTCTACAAAGCTCTCAGTAACCCTGCTGGCACAGCACAGTGTGCAACTCACACTGCCTACCAACTTTCTTCTCCATACCTCCTGACTACTTAGCTTCTGGGCTTTTCACTGTCTCAGCCCAGGTGTGGGTTGGATGCCTCATTAGCTCTACTGCTGCAGCCTCTTAAAGAGGCCAATGTCTAGTCCTACTAGAGCCCTTTTTTAGGGTACTGATCCTGTCAGTCCCTGACTTTTTTATACCGAGATCTCGCAATTCTCTCTGTATCACACTCCCAACTGACACACTGTTGAACATCCCCACTCCTTGCTGCTAAAAGAGGTGAAAGGGGCAGGGTATAAATATAAGAAAATAAAAAATAATTAAAAAAGACTGATCACTGATGAGTTGCCATACAACATGTCCACTGTGCCAACATATGTCCACTGAAATGAATGGAAGTTGTATAAGTGCAAAAGTCTAGTGACATTACCAAACAGCTTCAGGGTGTCACTGCTCCAATCTTACTGGGGAAGTTTCTCCAGGCACAGTGCACCCCCTAGGGTGTCTGGGGCACTGCCCCACCACCCCAGCAGCTTTCTCCCTAAGACTCAGAATGAGTCCTGACCCCGGTTCGTTCAGTACTTGCGGCTGTGGGCCGGTGATGGTGGCTTGAATCAGTTTTCAGGGGAGACATGCGCATGCTGCGCTGACAACTTGCAGTAGCATGTGTGTAAGTTGTAGCTGAGGTGAACGCACGGTGCAGTCAGTGCGCTGTGGGAAGGACGGAGAAGGTGAGAGGTGGAGCTGAGCAGGCATGATACTGCTCACTGTGAGAGGGAGGGAGGAGCCCTGGGAGGAGCTGGAGGAGGCGAGAGGTGGAGCCAGGCAGGTGTGACACTGCTCACTGCAAATTGACTGACAGGTGGCAAGCCTGGTGCCTAAAAGTGAGTTTGTCTAGTTTCTAAATTCTTTCCAAAGATGGCTTCCCTCAACACATAAGTGAAATGGTGGCTTTAGAGGACCCAGGAGAGGAGACTGAGGAAAAGAAAGTACGACTCTCAAATTACACAACTTCATTTTTATTTTTCACTGTGCTCAGAAAAAATGAGTGGTTTGACTACTTAGGGTTCTGTGGGGGAGCGAGGCATGGGGACAGGAAGGGAGGGCTTTGGTGGGTTCTGTGGGGGGAAAAGGCATGGTGACAAGGAGGGAGGGCTTTGTGGGGGTTGTGGGGGAGAGAAGCATGGGGACAGGGAGGGAGGGATTTTGGAGGGTCTGTGTGGGGATGGATGGATGGAGGCCCCCTGAAGTCAAGGTGACTCAAGTGCTTGCATGCAAATTCTCCTAATCTTTCTAATTAGTCCCTTGGATTTATGTCATTTTGCTGTAGCTGGAAATGGGTGTTAATACTGCCAGCTGAATGGCAACGAAAGCTGCTAAGCCCCCCCATTGCCATTTTATAGTGTGAATTAATTTATCACCCAAAGTATTTGGCCCAGTTCTGTCTTTTTTTTTTTAATGGTCCCTTTGCCATTTAGTGTAGCTTTTTTTTCTGCAAGCACAAAGGCCACATGTTGGCTAGTGGCTATTCTATCCTGCCTTGCCTGGCTGGCTGTAGCAACTGAATTTTACCCTGCAGCATAACTGTGCACCATCAGCATGGTTAGGTTCTTGGGGAAAACCCAATGCTGCATTTATGGTGTACATTTTAAAACTTCACATAATATTGTTGGGTTTTCTGCATTTTCCATGTGTTTGGTTGTGGTCTTCTTTGTTGAACAAACTTACATTTATTAATATGGTTTGCTTTGCTTACTTTGTGTTTGCAGGCAGTGGCACTGCTCCCCACCCCTCCCAGGCATGCAAAGTCAATTTTGTGGGCCCAGCCGGAACTGGGAATGGCTGTGCTGCCTCTTCTTCTTTAAAATGGTCCCCTTGCTGTTTTCCACCCTAATTGTCGTCTTTAGTATGCTAAAATAACTTGGATATCTGGCAGTGGGGGAATGCAGTGAACAATAGGTCTCTGCCAATGTACCAGGACTAGACTGTTAAAAACAGAACTGGAAATGCATACCTAATGACAATGCTGAAAATGCAGCAGTGCTTCAAATATATTTGTTTTTCACATGACCTTAGATTATCTTATACTGTTGTGCTTTCTTGTGACAGCCCCTTTGAATTTTGCCCTAACCTTTTTGCTGTGTGATAATGCTTGAGAAAGTTGAACTTTGAATGTTTGAATTGGTTGGGATATTTTGGTAGGCTCATAGTGGAAAATAAATCACAAAATATAGAAGCGTTTCTAAATAATTTATCTGGTGATTAAGGACACTTAAAATACTTGCTGATTGTGCACGCAGCCAGCCTTGTGTGGTTTTAGTGTTTTTGAAGGAGAAAAGAGCCACATTAGCCACTTTGATTTTTGCCCCCCACGCTACTTTGAAGTTTGAACGTGGGATCTTAAGGATTTTGCATGTATTTTTTTCCACAAATCATTTGTTCACTGGTCTGGTTTGGGAGTTTTCAGCTTGCAGGAAGGACTGAAGGTTGGGGTATCTTTTCCCTCCCAAGGACCAATTGTAGCATTTATGGCAGGTGTGCATTTTAGGATTCCACATAACACTGTTGGGTTTTCCTGCATTTCCCATGCATTTTGGTGTGGCTTTCTTTGAATGCCCCACATGGTGGGTGTTGCATGCCCTCTCCCAAATGCTTCACATAGTGGGTTACATGTCCTCTCCTGAACTGTGCATGCCTCCTCACTCTCTGTAAAACTCTATGCAGCATTTATGGTGTGCCATTTAGGATTTCACATAATCCTGTTGGGTTTTGTAACATTTTCTGTGCGTTTTCAAGACAATACGTGTACATGTTCATGTTCAAGTCCATTTACTTGTGTGCATGTTCTATTCCGTTGATCATGGTCATGTAAGTGTGCAATTTTGGGGTTGGCTCCACCTACTGTTGGGTTGACTCGCCTACCTTTGACTCCTCCCACCATTGGGCTGGCCCTGCCAACTGCTGGCCCCACCCACTGCCCCACCACCCTCAGAACCTACCAGCCGCCACTGAGTTACTCCTTAATTTATGGTTAAAATTTGCTAAGAATACAGTCTGCTATGGATTGGTGGTGGTGTTTGGTTCTTATTTCTTTAGGAAACAGTTTTTCAGAACAGCCTTTATCAGACACAATGGAGGCCTATTATAACTGGGCAGCAAATCAGTTGTTTTTAGGGAGAAGGGAAGAATTAAAGTTAGAAGCCAAAAGTGGCTTCCATTGTTTCATCTGTGTTTTCTCTAGAAAATGCTTACTTGGTCCCTGATTAAAGGGAATGGTGATAGCTACTCTTAGCTTCCCTCTCTCTCATCCCTCTTCTGTTTCCTTTTTGGATGATAGTTTGAGTTGAGGGATTCAAGAGAGAATATCGCAGAATTAATCATGCTGTGTGAATGGTCTCCTAGCTGTCCTTTGGTACTGATAGATGTGATGCAGAGGATGCCAGCATTGCTTTCACACTACTTATTTTATCCAGTTCAGTGGATTTGTTCCAGGAGTGCTGGATGTGGAAGGAAAATGGGAAGGTGTCTTTCTCTGCTATTACTTGCAGAAGCCATCCTATTTGATCAGTTTTGTTGTATACTGTACACAACCAGGCTGTCTAAAAAAAATCAAAGGAAATGGGGGGAAAGCAGATTTTGCTTTTGTGTTGTGGAGTCTAATTCTGTATTTCAACTGCTGGCACTATTTGTACTGCAGAAGACTTTGGGGACACTGTACAATATTATCTTTTATTATCATTTTACGAGTGTACTTCAGGACATTTCTGCCCAGTTTGGAAAGCAGGTGCCCATAAGGGACCATTAAGTAGCATCTCTTTATTCCTGCCTTGACTTTTTAGCCTTCTGCTCATCCTTGCGGGTCACCTCTGGACTCAGACTCTGCTCAATTACTGGCTGTGTTCATAGACAAAATATTCATCCATTTCCTGTATGATGATGTGCTTCTGGCCCGGAAACAGGAGATCACATCAAAGTAGTACAAATAGGAAAAATTCCCTAAACCCCAAATAAGAGAATTACACTTTTGGATTATTGTATTTGTTAGTAGACTGCCTTTTAGCGATGGTAGACAAATGAGGAAAATAAAGAGTGAAGGAATGAGACTACACCGAAATGGATCAACTGATCCTTTAGAGCTCTATGCTGAGAAAACTGTGGTGTAAGCTGCAGTACAGTAGCAAAGCATTTATGGAGCTTCTGGTAAAACTGTGGAAGATACTCCTGAGGTGTGTTTAAATGAGCAAAGCTGGGGGCAGGGGGAGGTCTGTGGCAGCTGAGTGGCACAGCTGTGGAGTCACCACTCAGATTAACTGCATGGGGAGGTATTCTAACAGGCATCTCCCAGCGTGGCTACCATGGCAGCAGCCTCGCAGTCCCCGTGTCATGGACAATGAGGGAGGAAGCAGCACACTGGGAAATTGACATGTCCCGGTGTGAGCGCTGGGAAACCCGGACTCCCCAGCACTCACTGCCAGTTTCTGTGACTTGCAAAGGCCTTGTCCCTTCCCACAGTGTCTATGAGCAGCAGATTAGTTTTCTGGCATGGTCCACTGTTCATATTTTATTTTATTTTAATTAATTAATTTATTTATAAAACAATTTTCTACCCTGCCTCTCCTGCTCCAGGGGCAGGGTGACACTCAACATTAAAACACATAAAATGCATAAAACCAAATACATCTTAAAAAGAAGGCAAAAAACCAAGGCCACAAGTGAAGTCTCAGTGCCATAACCCAGATGAAAGCCGGACTGTGAGGGATCCAGATAGCCTGTGCGGCCTAGATGTCCCTGCAACTGCTGAGCCACAACCCACTCAATAGCCTTCCTTAAATTTATTTTATTTATTTATATTTATTGGTCGCCCCCTCATGCCTCTCACAACAGTTAAAACAACAATAAAATACATAAAACCAACAATATGAATAATTAAAACTACCCCCCCCAAACATTCCCCTCCCTAACCTACCCTCCCACCCTCCTCTCCGAAGGCCTGGGCAAACAGCCAGGTCTTGCAGGCTCTGTGAAAAGCCATCAGACCTGGGGCCAGGCGAGGTCCCTCCGGGAGGGAGTTTCAAAGCTGCGGCCCGGCCACCGAGAACGCCCTCTCCATCGTTGTCCCCTGTTTAACACAGGGGACCTCCAGGAAGGCTCCCCCGGCAGACCGCAGGGGCCACCCTGGGGCATGGAAGGCGAGGCAGTCCGCAAGGTATGAGGGGCCCAGACTGTATAGCGCTTTATAGACCAACACCAACACCTTGAATCTGGCTCGGTACTCTATAGGCAGCCAGTGCAGAGTGCGGAGCACAGGTGTAATGTGCTCCCGTCGCCTCGTCCCCGTAAGGAGATGGGCCGCTGCATTCTGCACCAGCTGCAGCCTCCGAATCAGAACCAAGGGAAGGTTAGAGACCGGCTGATAACTGTTGATGGAATCAATGGGTGATTTCAGACATTACGTGAACACGGTGAACCATGGTGAATACCCACCTGTGGTCACCGTGTCCCGTACGTCTGTTCGCGGCGTGCCAGATGTTGGCCACGGTCAATCCCCACATGGGGTTCGTTTGAACCACGCTTCCCGGGCTAGCCGGGGGAAGGTTCCGGGAAGCGTGGTCAAACGGACCCCGGGCCGTGACCAAGGAAAAGTCACGTCTGGCCGCGCACCACGGCCCGGGATCCCCGGCGGGATCCCGGGCCGTGGCACGTTCGGCCGGACGCGGCGGCCGCATTGGCCCCGCCGCCTGCCCGTCTCCTCGGAGGGCGGGCGGTGGGGTGCGTGGAGGGGGCGGGGCCGTGCGGCCGCATGTTGCGCCGCGCGGCCCCGGCCCCTCCCACTTTCCCCGCCGGGATCCCCCCGGCACGTCTGTTGTGCCGTTACGGGGTGACCCCGGCGGGGAACGAAGCCGGTGGTCCCGGTACGGGGCCAACGGCCAGCGTAACGTCTGAAAATACCCAATGTCAAGTGAAAGTTTTTTGAGCAGAGGCTGCACCACTGCCTCTTTGAGACAGCCCGGCACTCTGCTGTCCCAAAGGGAGGCATTTTATCACCCCCGCCAGCAACACCCCCACCCTCTCCCAGCTGGCCTTAAGCAGTCAGGAAGGGCATGGGTCAAGTTCACAAAAGGTGGTCATGTGGGCAGAGGATGCATGGCCACCCATTGCCACACACTTTTTTGGCTTGTCCCACAAAGCGCACTCTGGATTTCTCAGTAGTACATTCCCCCACACCATCTTCAGATGGGTGGTTGAATGAGTGGCTCCTCAGTGGCTATGGAATGAAAATTGTCAAGCTCAGTTGATGAATATGATACTTATTATTTTTTTTCTCTTTTAAGAACATATTTTTAAAATTCTTCAACTGAAACTGAACTGGGGAGAGACAGCCAGACATGTTTGAGGCTTTATTTTCACTTGTATGACTCAGCAACAACTTTTTAAAATACCAAGCAGTTAATTATGTAGACTAATAGATTCCTTTATTTAGAGAACATTGCTCAAATGTGTATGCTAATACTGAAAAGTGGTGCCTACACTCCAGAAGAAGTGGTTTGTTGATCATGGACATAGATTCAACAATAGGTTAGTCTCCTGGAGAGTAAGTTAGTGCCATTTGACATTGAATACAGCAAATTGTTTAAGTGCAGGTGCTCTATGTGGTGTTTCCCTTGATGACTGTTAAGAAGCTGTAGTTGGCAGAGAACACAGTGGCCCATCTTCTGTCAGGGCAGGTCGCCAGGAGCATGTTACACCAGTGCTCCAGAGTCTGCTCTGGGTACTAATAGCTTTTTGAAAACAATTCAAGGTTCCAGTTGTGACCTATAAAGCCATAAGCAGTCTGGGCCCCAAGTATCTGAAGGACTGCCTCTTCCCTCATGACCTGTTGTGGCCTCAGGTCATCTGGGAGCACACACTTGCAGGTACCATCTGCCTGTGAAGTTTCTACAACCAGGGGAACACAGAGAGGCTCTCTTGATAGCTGCTGGAATTTCCTCCCCTTGGAGGTTTGTCTAAGCCCGAGCCTGCTCATCTTCTGAAACAATGCAAGACCTTTCTGTTGGGGCAGGCGTTTGGTGGGGGAGTGGTAGGGAAAGAGTGAGGGGGGAGAGGTTAAGGGATTTTTTTTTTTAGATGTTTTTATTGTCTGTAAGCTGCCCTGAGCCTTAATGAGAAGGGTGGCACATAACTTGAATAAATAAGTAAATAGATTTAATAAGAAGGACTTTCCTGCTGAGGTTGGTAGAACTACCTACATGTTTATAGTTAACATGCTGCATCACTTGCTGTGTTGGGTTTTTAGTTAAATCTATGTGAAGTGAATGGGAGCTCTTTTTGAGGTAAGGACTGCAGGATGAGGTCCAAAACCACTTTAAAGAAGAGGTACCTTGTTTGCTAATGGACTGAGCCAGGGATTTTCAAATGCAGGCCAAATAATTATAACTTAATTTATTAAATTGCAGTATTAATTACAATTTAGATATCATGCACTAAAGCTACAAACCAGTAAATTTGCTCAAGACTTGTCAGATTATTGCATGTTGACATGCACCCAAAAGTTGAAATGAAACATGATTAAAATTAAAATGCAGTCCTACCAAAAGCCAGATGCTTCATTATGTTCTGTGCTAACCTGCCTGCCAAATACCAGCTAACCGGCATGAGGTAAGTGATTAATTTTTTACAAGTCTGTCTCAGTAACTAGACATCTGTCCTCTGTTCTTAAAGTAATATCCCAGGGCAAATGATTGTTTCCTCCCCACTACTACCAACTATGTTAAAACATAATTGTCAAGGCTTGCTAGAAAGTATGTGTAGTGGACTATGTATGTTGCATATGTGTAATATCTATATCTATATATCTATATATTTAATTGGTATCTCGTTCTGAACTTGGGTTAGCATTAGTCCAAGCTAACTCAACTGACTTGTCATTCCTGAATAACACTTTTCATACTCTGTGCAAGGGAAGATTGAATCAGTTCAATAAACATATATTAATACAGTGTGTGTGTTAGATATTTAATTTCCATTTTAATTGATCATTGTTTCAAGTAATAAAAAATGAATGGGCAAAATTACAGCATCAAGTTACTCCATAGGAGTATGTTGCCAGCTTTCATTGTGTGTATGGATTTATCATTTCTCTTCTCCTGAAGCATAGCTTAAGAGATCTTCTTTGATAAGAACCATGGAAGAGAGATAATCCATTACAACATCTGTTATATAAATAAACATAAATCAAGTGTCTTGCAAACTGTCAGTGCAGTAAAAGCAAATAAACCTGCTCCACCTTGCAAGTGTTTAAGAAATGATCCAGCAAAGGTTACATGTTTCCACTGAAACAATTGAAATCGGGCACTGTTCACTTTACTTTCACATGGTAAAATACTGCAGATCAGACAGATATGTAATATGGTTCTTAAACACCTGTTTTCAATGTTTCATTGCCTTTTAAAACTATAGGCTACAGCTTTTGTTTCCACACATGTACATTAGCTGCACATTTCAAATGGTCCCATTCAAAGCAGTAAACAGCTCTGCAAGGCACAGTGCTGCTATGTTCCTTAGAATTGTATAGCACTTTATTTCTAATTTCTGTGTGGCACAGTTTATTAAATTCTTTGTAGCATTAATAACATGTGCTGTTATTGGCAAGCTCTGGTTTTACTGAAGTTGGTGGTGTAACAGGAGAGAGAACTAGGGGTGTGCAAATTTGTATTGTTTTACTAATTATGAAAATGAATAGAGCCCCATTTGTTTTTGTAACTAAGGAAACAAAAACAACTGAATAAGCAAATGACATTCATTTGATTTCATTTGTTCTAGTTTTTATTTTATTTTTTAAATTAAATTATTTTTTAATGAAATAAAACAAATAGCTGCACATGTGAAAAATGGCTGGCAACATTAGAGTCCTTTATGAAGCCCCCTGAAAATGGGATTTTGGAAACAAAAATGAAAACAAATGCTGTGCCTAGCTCCTGCACACCTCTAGAGAGAGAGCCCAAAATAAAGGAAAAACTCGGCAGTGTGGCCTTTGTGTCCTTATTCAACAAAGCACATTTGCTTCATCAAAACAAACGCTAGGTGAGACACATGTAACCTCTGTTAGTTATTTATTTTATTTATTTTTGTGTCTCAGTTTCTTCATGTGCAAAATGGGAATAAGGATACTTTTGCTGAATTCAATGAGGTAAGGAGGCAGGCCTGGTGAATTGGCTCAAGAATTTCCAAATGTAGAAGTCACTCCCTTCTGAAAAGCCATGATGCCCCCAGGAAAACTTTACAATTAGTATAAGGAGTAATTTGGGAACCAACCCTTTACCTACCCTAGATACATTTTTAAAAAGCAGATTTTTAAAAATGCAGATCCATGCATTCATTACCTCGAGACTGGATTACTGTAATGTATTCTACATGGGGCTGCCCATGGTGACGGTCCAGAAGCTGCAGCCAGTGCAGAATGCGGCGGCCCATCTGCTTACGGGGATGGGTCGTCATGAGCACATTACTCCAGTTCTTTGTGCACTGCACTGACTGCCTATAGTCTTCTGGACCGGATTCAAGGTCCTGGTGCTGACCTCTAAAGCCCTAAATGGTCTGGGTCCTGCCTACCTGAGGGATCGCCTCATCCTGCATACCCTGGGGCAGCCCCTGCGGTCATCTGGGGGGTGCCCTCCTGGAGGTCTCGCGTTTTCGTCGGGTGGCCACTGTGAGGAGGGTGTTCTCGGCAGCTGCTCTGTTGCTGTGGAACTCCCTTCCGGTGGAGGTCTGCCTCTGTCCGGATCTGCTCAACTTCCAGTGGCAGTGTAAGACCTGTTTGTTCTGCCAGGTGTTTGGTGGAGGGGATGGGTAGGATGCGGGGGTTGGGGTAGGAGGGTTGGGGTGGAAAAGGGTTGGGAGGATGGTCTACGGTTGTGTGGTTTTATGTTTTTGTACTTTTGGTTTGTTTGTGTGTTGTATTTGTGTTTTAATATTTTTAATATTGTAAGCTGCCCTGAGCCACCTTGGTAGGAAGGGTGGGGTTAAAAATATAAATACATAAATAAATAAAACAAAATATTTTATTTCACATTACCCAGGCACTGTAGCCATTTCACCTGAATGGTGCATGAGTGGAAAGTAAATGTACTATTAACCTCTTTCCTGTTTTTCCATTTAATAAAAGCAATACAGTTTGATGAGTTCACCAGTATCTGTACAACCTGGAATGGTTGCTCAGGCCAAGATTGAGAGGCAGAGCAAGTTTGAAACATACACTGTTCATGAATATACCATGCCTGAACATGAATGTGATCATCTCCTCTGTTTTCATAAACAACAAACTAATTTCAAAATCATAATTTTTATGAAAACAAATCATGACAAATCATCTCATGTCTTCTTTACAAGTACTTGCTGTCTTCAGAACAACTACAGTTGTGATAGCAGAATGTTGGAAATAACTCCAATACCTTTCCCAGTTTGGAGATGCTATTTGTAGCATAGCTTTGTTTCACATTGCTAGTCTGAATTTAGGGGTTGTGGGGCTGTATGCATGCACCATTACCAGTAGGATTTTCTTGGTATAAAATAGCAGTTTCACAGCCTGTTTTTAATTAGAAACACTCACTTTGTGTTTCAGTGCAAAATACTTTTCAGTCAAAAGATAATTTAATTTTCTCTGTTTTGGAATCTTCCCATAACTGTATGTGTGAATGTTCTTTTCTTACCATGCTTCATTGTGCTTAGCATACAGTTCTCATTCTGGTGAGATGTCAAACACAAGGTCTTTCAAAGGACTGAATTATTTTCCACTCTTTAAGGCAGACTCTGGGTATTTTCATACATGATGGTGCTAAGCACCACCACACTTTGAGCCTGCCCGAGGTGAGAGGATACCTTGGGCAGGATCTGGCCCCAATGCCAAACAAGCGCGCCAGTGACTGAGGCATGTTTGAGGGCACTGCGCCCGCCCGGAAACGCACCGGCCAGAGTTAGGTAGAGCGGATCATCATACGTAATGGTCCGCTCTACCACAGTCCAGAGATGGCTTCCCTGGACTGTGGCAGGGCTAACTCTGGGTTATGCATTGGCAGGGTAAAGCGTGGCTACCCATGGTAGCGTCACATTTTGAAAACGCCCTCTGTGGCAGAGGCTGCCAGGAGCAACCCTGCCCTTTCCATGTGACCTTCACTGACACTCTGGCTTCCAGGTTGACTAGGCCTGATTTCGCAACTGGCCACATGGCAGGATTTCACAATACCAGGGGAAGGGGCCTACAGCCGGCATGGCTGGAGGGGTCATTCTCTGATTGGACTAGGTACAGCCAGGTAATCCCCCCGCAAGGACCAAATAACAAATGAGGGGTAGTGGGCTTTTAAAAAGAAAGACACATCTCTCAGGAGGTTCTTCCATCTTGTCTTCTGTTTGCTCTGGGATACGGACCTTTTGCTATGGAGCTAAGGGAATGGCTCCTGGCCTGTTTGGACTAAACGGAACCTAAGGACTGAACCCCTTTGCTGCAAGGCAAAGGAGCACCTAAAGCTGTGAGTAACTGAATGTTACATCTGAGGGACCAGTTTAGGCTAGATGCTACAAAAAGGCCGTCGAGCCTAACTGTGTCTGATCAATTGCTTTTGCTCAAGGATTCAAAGTACCTCACATGGTTGTAGCCTGTGATGCTGGGTTTAAAAATACCATTAAAGTAATATTCCTTTTTCTGATCTAAAAGATCCGTGTGTGTGTGTGTGTGTGTGTGTGTGTGTGTTTGTGTTAGCGAATACGCCTCTTTACGTTCAGGCGGCAGAAATTGGGAACTGAATTATTCTGGCTTGCGAGCCTGGTTGTTTAAAGAAAAGGATAGAGTTCTCATTCTCCCCAGAGCGATGAGACTTGCAGTCTAAGTAAATATTCTGGGTGGTGGCAGCGGAAAAGAAACCAGTGAATAAGTTGGTAACGGGGTGCAGGGAGGCTGGGGTGAACCCCCAGTGGGCTCCGTTACGCCACACCCTCTATACTAGAGATGTAGGTGAAAACAGACATAATGCTAACTCCACTTCAACATTTTGTAATGCATGTCTGAGACAGTGCTGGCTCAGGCAAGGCAGTCAGTGGTAGTATAGTTTTCAGCATCAGCAGCCTGGCTGTTACAGATGGCATTTATATTTGAAAAATTAGCTTTGCAAACTATCTGAAACCAGGAAGCAAAGTCTCTATCTACCTTCATTGCAGGGGAAAGCTTAGAAACATTACTTTAAAAGTTTCAGGTAAAAACTCAAAGCAAATTCAGATAATTCAATATATATAGCCCAAACCAGGAAGGTGGTGTTCAGCCCGTGTTTGCTTCCTGATTATTAGGTGGCTGTGAGATGCACGTTGCTGTGTGCCACAGCGCCTTCACTTATGGCAGAGTCCTGGGGCATCGTGGACTGTGTGGCCAGTCTGGGCCAATGTTTGCCCACGTGTCTGCCCTCATCTATTAGGGTGTGCATAGCCTTCTTGTACACAAAGTGGTCCCAGCAGTCAGAGCAGTGAACACGCTTGCCACTTTCACTCTCCCTGGGGCTTCTATTGTTTAATTTCACTTTGGGGCACTCAAAAATGGCGCTCCAAAAGACGGAAGAAAAAAAAAACAGGAAGCAAACAGTGGGGGGAGCTTCCTGGACCCAGAATTCCCCACAAGTCTGAGTCATGAGGGGGGAGGGCTGGTGGTGGGTAGAGTGCATGCCTGCCTGTGTATTGGGTTTGCCATGCAAAACCCTCTGAGTGGGGGCTGCCCAGACCGAACATGGAACTCCTGTGGGCTGTTGTCCATTTATTTTCATTCACTGTGTTTGAACCTGTCACATGTCTTGTTTGGTACTACTCTCCAGAGATTCTTTCAGCTTTGGGGGGCTGACTGTGCTCGGTCCAATAGCCTATACTAGTCAACACTTCCTAGTGGAGGTAGAGATGGGAGAAGGATTTCTAGAGGGCTCACCATCTCCAGGCTGCTGGGTCAGGTCTGGGGCTGTAGGCAGCTATTATAAATTGTTCCTAGGTTGTGGGAAATGCCTATACCTGTCTCTGAGTGCAACATTAATCACTACTGCAATAATTCTCTACATATTTCTCATAGCTACAGAGTATTATATAGTAGTACAATTCAGTTCAATTCAGACTTTATTAAGCATGACAGAACGTCATAGCCAACACAAAAAACACACATACATTTAACAACAAATAGGCATGAACATAAACATAAAATAGCCAACATCATAAAACCAATACTATAAATGGTGTAATAAAAAACTAAGCTTTACATCCAAAATCCAAGTTTAAAAAATACACAATCAGGAGAGTAACGGTAACTTAAAATCTAAAAACTGTTGCCTCCTAACAAAAACCTGAATCAGAAACATAGCCACCCGAGTTATCACCCCCTCCCTCTTATTAGCTAAAGCCAAGGTTACTAACATATCACGCGTTCTTCCCGGGTAATTAGCAAAAAAAACATCAAGGTGGGAAGATCTTAGATCATCATACAGATGGCAAGTGCACATTATGTGAGCTGTGGTTTCGGCCTCCAAATAATCATAAGGGCACAGTCTCTGCGCAAACAGGGTGGCATCATAACGCCCCTCCAAGATCTTGGTAGGCAAAGCATTAAGCCTTGCCAACATGTATAACCACCTGCCTCGAGGCGAGATGGCTGAGGTTAAATAGGAGGCCATTACATCCATGGAGGGAGCCCAGGCCAAGTAGTCACATAAATGGTTGGATAAGCCTATTCTGGCCCTCTCCTCCTGATAGTCAACCTCCTGCCATCTTGCTAGCACTTCCTGGCCTGCCCTCTGCTGGTTAATAGATAGCAAGTGATCACACGACAGCCCCAGTGTCTGCAGGTGGGCTTCTACCTTAGTAGCCCATCGGCATTTATATGTATTAGTATTATATATGCAAGTACAAATATCCATAGAAGGTCCATATGCGTGCAGAGAAATAATAGCTTGAGTGCAGCCACATGAGCTGTGTTTGGCCTGATCCCTGCATGGCCCAATGCGAGCAAGCACAGCCACCACACTGTGGGGCCAGTGTGGGGAGCTGGGCCAATGGTTGTCCCCCTCTGGAAGGAAGCAGGGTGGCTGGGCTGCTGTCAGAGCATCTGCCATGGCTAGGGCGGGCTGAGTCACCGGCCTCCTCCCCTCACCCCGCCTGACCAAAATCCAGCCCCAGCTGTGATGTGGCCATGCATGACTGGCAACAGCATCCACCACTCAAAGACCCACCACGGAACTCGCCATGTGGTGGGGCAGAAGTGGCCCTGCTACATGGGCTGCCATGCCTCAGGCAGCCTTATCCAATTTGGGGTAAGGTTGCTACGTGACACATCCTTGGCCTTTTTTCTGAGGATGCATCTTGTAGCAACCAGCTGCTCACCGTGCCCTGCGGTGGGGGGGACATCGGGTGGCTGCCGGCCACACAATGCACTGTATCGTGTGGTCTGGCTGCCCAAGCCTGCCCAGGGCATCTTGTGTGACTGCACCCCTTGTGTAGTGCTTTATAGTTGAGTTACTTTATACCAAGGAGGTAACTGCAGAAATTATTAAGAGCCTCTAACAGCCTTTCTTACATTGGGTGTCGAACCATGGGGACCTAACCCTGATTCTTTTCAATTTATTTTTACCCTTGCACATTTTTACACAATAAATTCAGTGAATAACTTCTGATTTGTGCTACTGTGAGATCAGAATTGGGTTCCTGGACTTTTATTTGGAGGCCAAAATTTGGGGGAAGGTAAATAGTTTGTCTGATATTTTCAAAAGTCTCCTCAGAAGATGCCCGAAGGAGATTTTCAATGCATCATTAAACTGTTTCTCACGTTTGTTTCTAACTACAAAGGACCCTATCCAGATAAAAAATATGCATGGCCTTCTGAGTTGTACAAGCCCCTAAAGGTCACACATGGTGAATGTGCAGCCTGCCAAGCTATCCAGGGGAGAGGTCACCTTGCTGCACATGGGCCAGAAACAGCCTCACAAGGGAATTGTGAAGAGCTGCTCCTGAGGAAAAGAGTTCATTTAAATGATCCCTGGCCTACTAGTGTACCCTTACTCCCTCCCTAGGGGCTAGTTCTTTCCCTTCCCACACCCTCAACAAGAAAGGGCCATGCAGCTGCTGGAACTCTAGAGAGTCAGAGTAATCTTCCTTAACAGAAAAGGCCTGATTCCCCTGACTTTACTTGTCTTTGGGAACCTTTTGCCTTCCAGATTGCTGATGCAGGGGACAGTGGGGAGCAAGCCTTCTCATCAGGTCTATGGAAAACATTCAACCTTCCTTTTAATGAGCATTGCTTGCAGAACACAAAGATAGTAGCCTTAAGTATTGCTTCAGAGACGCTAGATGGCCAAAGTGCTTTAGGATGTGCCATTCCTTTAAATCTGTAGCAGCTATATAATCGTTCCCATTAATCTAATGGCTTGGGAAGAGCTCAGACTTGGGTGGTTCCATTATTCCAAGATCAGCATTGTACAGTGGCTTCTGAGCAGGGAAACGTTTTACAGATCAGGAGCAGCTGTGTAGCCCAGGAGACTAATGGATACACCGTAAGCCAGCAGCCATGAAGACTGTTTCTCCCAGGATAGAGGCTTAAATGCCTAGTGAGCCAATCACCCAGTACAGAACATCTCTATTACACAAAGATTAATAATTCCTAACAGTGTAAATGCAACTGGGAGTTTGTGAGCTTTTATTCATCATAATGTAAACAGCTGCTCTACCGCAGCTGAGTCCAAATGGCAGCAAAGAAAAATGCCACATTAAAAAAACAAACAGCTGCCTTTCATTCATTCATCTGCCCTATCCTACTACCTCCCTGGCTTGTTGCTTTGTAGGTGGGGTCATACTATTTTTATTTGTGGACTAAGATTGTATTAGGATATTGTACAAATACATCTGGATTTGAAGATGGGGATTAGTCACACAACACAAACTCACATTCTGAGGGGGCATTCACACAGCCCTCCCTGAGGCGAGGGGAAGCCTATCGCAGGGTGTAGCATGTGCTGTCTTTCATACAAAACTCTCAAGGAGAAGAATGAGTCCCAAGTGTTGCCGGCTGTGCTCCTTGATGAGCATTGCTCTCTGCTGCCACTCATTGCAAAATGCTTGCTTACACGAATCTGATTCTGTCAGGTAGCAATGATGTAGTGTGACTTGAGTAATCCAGAACAAGTTTCAGTCTCCCCAATCATTATTTCATGTTTGTCATGTCCTCCTTCCCAAGAGACCATAGAGGTGTGGTTAAAGTCTCAGGACCTGATTTTGTCCTCTCTCTGCTGTGTGCTCCACACTATTTTTGGATTGTTGCAGGCAGGATTATCATCACAAGGTCATTTTTCTATGCGCTTTGTATTGTGGGAAATTCCACAGGAAGGTGAGGAAGGGCCATTGAATAAGCAGTTGAGTAAATGTTTTGCTAAAATTTAAAAATACAATAAGTATTTTTAAATTGCAGCAATTTAAAAATACAATATGTGGGGAACCCACCCACCCCCCTCGCCAAAAGTCTGATAGAACAGCCAGGTCTTACATATGCGCTGAAATAGCAGGAGGGTGGGGGCCAACCGAGCCTCCTCCGGGAGCGAATTCCACAGCACCGGGGCAGCCACTGAAAAGATCTCACATCAGTGGCCACCCGCCTCTCCCGGGGAACCTCCAAAAAGGCTCCCACGGATGATCTCAAGGGTCGCACAGGCCCATGGGGAGTGAGGCAGTCCCGCAGATAAACAGGGCCCAGGCTGGTGCAAAAAGTTGGGAGTTCTTCAGCTGATTTCAATGGGGATATCCCAATTATAAAATGGGCGTAATTTATGTAAGGATCAGACTTGAATCCTCTGTCACTAGCTCAACATTTCCATTAATGGTCTTTCAAGTTGATGAGAATATAACCTACTTTCACTCTAAAAACACAAACAGGCCACAAAGATCTTTATCTGTGCATCAAGTATTGTCTGCATCCTTTAACCTATTCAAACAGGGCTACAGGGGCTCAAGGCCACAGAGAGCTTACTTCTGTTTGGCAGATACTGAGAAGAGAAATAAGCTAAATATTTTGGGTTTGTTTTCATTCATACTAAAAGCTAATACAGCTTTGCTGAAGCCATCAGACCTTAGTATACTTGAAAATAGGGCCTTTTTGTGACTGGAATTAGTTGTATTCATGCCAAAGGGAACTAAAATTTTGTGCTGAAAAAGTTGCTGAGAGCAGTCCTTGTTGGCAGCAGTCAGCCACTGAGGCACTGAGAGTTGAGCTTCTGCACACAGAGAAAAAGATAAAAATAGGGTGCCTGACGCATGCATCCCATGATGCAAGCCAAGAAACAGAATCTCTCTCTCCAAATGCAGTATTCCTCCTGAACATGCATGGAAAATATGCACGTGCATATGGATGTATGCAAATTTTCTCCTTACCAATCAGAATCTTCCTTTTCATCTTTTCCGTTTTACAGCCATATTACACATTCATTTCTTTACCTGCTACTGCGTAATACGGGTGTGGGGAACCTCAGGCTCGGGGATCAAATGCAGCCTGTGGCAAGTTTTAATGTGGCCCCAATCCAGTTGAATGAATGAATGAATGAATGAATTTATTTATTTATGACCCGTTTAGGTCAAATTTCACATAAAAATACTACGATCTCATGTAACATGAGAAACACATCAGTTAAACAAAATAACGGACACGGACTTTTATTTTTATCTTGAGACACGAAACAAGTTAACAAATTAGTACATCTTCAATCAGATACAGTAGGTGAGGATAAACAATTGTTCGAGCAGTTTACCAGACAATACAGTACAGATTTCACTTGCCCATACAACTTCAATTAAACTAAAAACCAACATACTGTAATCTGAAGAATTGTGGTTGACATTCTCATAATATTTAAACAGCTCCCACTAAAGTCTCACCGGAGATTGCTTTTGGAAAGATTCCCACATCATAATAAGGGGATATCTCGTTCTCATTCTTACCCTTTTTGTCCTAGACAATTAACAGATATTCTCCGAGAGCGATGCCTGTCTCTCCTTTCTCATAACAGAATGATTTAGATCATACAGAAATTATAGTTGTCATCTCATAATTACCTAAGCCCCCCACCAAGGTAGAGTTTAGAGGTCGCAATCAAAGAGAAACCACGCAGGTTCTCTTTTTACCTGGTTTTTCCTTTTCGACTGAGCTGCGAACAAAAATTTCGCAAGGTGAAATACCGAGTCTATGGACAACTCCAAAAAGAGCTGGGACGTCTTCTCCTGAGGAGAAAGCCATTCATCCCCTTTCAGCTCAACCACTTAGTCCTTTCAGCAGCATATAAGGGACATTCCCACAAAAGGTGCGGTATATCCTCCACCTTTTTCTGGGAGCATGGGCATAACCTTTGTGCTAGGAGTATTCTGTGCCACTGACCCGCCTGAATACTAGACTCCAACTGCGAGAATCTCAATAGTGTGATAACTGATCTTAGATGATATTGGGGAATCTGGAGGTAGAGAGCTGGCATTTTTGCAGAGAATCTGAATTGACTCAGTGGAATATATGTTAGTTCAGCCACCCTAGTTCTGTCTTCCTGAAGGGCGATGTCTTTCAATCGAGTTAAGATCTGCTCCCTATCAGTCGAAATTGGGATACGATCTGTAGATTCACCGGTATACCCGAGACCCATTTTTGCCAATTCAGATCTCACTTCTTGGGCTCAGGAATATCTCCCTTTCGATTGCCCTTCCATTTCTATCAGGAGTCTCTTGGGAATACGATTTGGGGAGAGGGTTCTGAGTTTTAACCAATAGGTGAAAACTCGCTGTTTGGCCTTTGTGGTGACGTTCAGGACCCCCAACTCCTGCCTCACCAATGCTCTTGGGGTAGAGGTTTGTATCCCCAAGAGTTTCTTCAGGAAGGTGGCCTGGACAACCTCTGCAACTTAACAGCCCCTAGATCCAGCCTCCACAACTCTGCACCATACAGGAGGGTGGAGTCAAATTTGGCTTCCGCCACTCTCAGGGCTTCTATGCAGGGTCGTTTGCCACAGTTCTTGAAAAACTTCAGGATCCCGCTTGTTGCCTGCTCTGCCTTCTGTCTAACACTAGATAATTGTGATCTCCATGATAATGCTACATCAAAGGTAACCCCCAGGTAAGTAAATGAAGAAACCGCTTCAAGTTTTTCTTCACCTATTGCCCATCGGTGGAGTTTGGATATCCCAAAGGACATTGTTTTAGATTTGGGGATGTTTATAACTAAAGCGTTCTCCTTTGCATATTTCGCTAAAGAATTTAGCATCCTCTGAAGATCAATAGGAGACAAGGACATAAGTGTCATGTCGTCTGCATAGAGTAATAAATACAGATCACCACCAACAGTCTTTAAGTGGTGGTGAGCAGAGATTTGCAGAGTAGTGACGAGATCATTAGTGAAAAGACTAAATATAATGGGGGCGATAATGCAGCTCTGCTTCACTCCCCTTACAGTGGGAAAAAAGTTCGTAAGCTCACCCTGTGCACCATATCTGATTCATGTTCTGGTATCCAGTTCCTGGATCTGGCCTTGGATCCAGTTCCTACTGATAGAGTGAGCTCAGGGTAAGAGAGCAGGGATGAGAGCATGCACACAAGGATAGGTGACAAATCTATAGCTCAAATCCACGATCGGTTTTGGAACTATCATTGCTGCAAACTGTTTGCACAGAGCAAAATCTATCCTATTCTTGAGGCATCTACCATGTACTAAGAAATTAACCTAAAATCAAAATCTGCGTGTCACAGTTGTTGATAGTGGGTGCAAGTACTAAAATTAGGCATGCAGAGTACATATGCCTTTTTAAATGTTAATACTTGCATCATCTTTTATTCCTTCTCTTGGCATAGGCGTTTATGTGATGTAATGTAAAAGTAAATAATATGATGCAATGGATGAAACTTAAAGGAAAATGCATGATTAGGTTGGGTGCTTCATGTTGTAGGGCTGACCTGAAAAAGCTCAAGTGGAGGTGAATTTATTAATGGGATTTTGCCTGCATAAGGATGGTAGCATTCAGTCTGTACTGATTTAGAATAGCGAGCCTACTGTCAGGATTATTCATTTTATTTTTCACCAGGGCTGACATAAGTGGGCAGTTAAGTATGTAATGGCATGTGTCAGCTCTTCAGCATCTATGTTAAATGAGTGCCCTAAGTAAGTGCTACGTCTGTTTTCCAGTTCAGAACTGAAGTGACAACAGAAGATGGGTCTTGGAAGTTAGGGAAGTTGGTATTCACAAACTAGCAAGTCTGTTAGACAGAGAGCGCCTAATATATATAAAATACATAATTAAATCTTAGATCATTCTTTCTTATAAAAATTTCTTGAGCGCTTAGGCTCTTGTTCAGGGAAATGTATAGCATTTCAGGCACACACAGAAAACTTTTGCTAGATCAGGATCTTAGTTCTTCATTTGCTGTGTTTTTAACTGGAAAAACCCACAAACGTTTTAGTTCAGTATATGCTTATTTGAATTGTTCATTGACCATAGAGTGTGTCTGAAGTTAGGAAAAGTGGGTCTTTAAAAATGACACTGGGGTATGGGCATTAATTCTTGATCTGTGACTTCCAGATCAAATTTTGTTAAGCCAAAATACATGGGGAATTTTTTCCCTGCTAGATGATCACCAGGGTATCTGAAAATCCATCTCTTCTTTCCGTCTCTTCCATCCCCACTACGTCTGCTTCTTACATCATCACGGTGGTTCTATGATTGGAAATGTTGACAAGGCATGAGACAAAATAGAATTGAGGTCACACTGCCATAACTGTGTGGCGTCTGACATGGTAACTGTAGTAAACAGCTATGTCTCCAAGACACGTGGGGAAGATCTATATTGAGCTTGAAGGTGTGCTGGCCATTTAGTCACTTTTCTTGCTGTAACTACTTAGACAGGCTCTTCAGACATTGGGATTTAAAGAGGAAAATCCTCTATTTTCATGAAAAATACCTATTAATATACTTGCAATACTTCCTTTTTTGTCTCCAAAATTAAGAGGCAAGTATTTTGTGCCTGATATTCAGTGAACTGAACTGTTTTAGTTGCATGCAGGAGAAGTCAGATTGCTAACGCAGTAATACACAAAGACACTCTAATTTGAACCAGACAAGACTGTAAGAATCATAATGCATTCTGAAGACCCTCTTGTATGAAGGGTGAAAAAAAAGCACAAAAGATGAAGAAATACAGTAAATGTTAACACACAGTCTTGTACAAATATTTAAGATGGTATAAATCTTTACTGCAAAATGTTTTGTTAAAGCCTACCTCTGAAAGTCTTGGAAACATATTTTGCTACATACTTTTAAAGGGAGACAAAGTGGTTCAAATGATATCTTTTATTGGACCATACTTTAAGCAGAAAAGCGGAAAGCTTTTGATAATGTTATTGTCCAGTTCAACTGAGAGCATTTCTTCTGCCGCTTGTAGGCTGCTGAAGTAATTCATTGGACAAACAGATACAGATCATAGTACCTGTTAAAGGGAGCCTCCAGACTTGGCTCTCCTATCTTAAAATAATATTACTGTTGACTTGATGCCGTGAACTGGAGGTTCAGAAGAGTTAATGAAAATCATGCTTTTAGTCATGCCTATTTGCATGAAAGCAAATGGGGCATAGTCAATCTACCTCTGCATGCAAAGACATATGAGAGATTCAATGAGCAAGTCTAAATCAATAAATACAAATAATAATTTTAAAATCCTAGAAGTTAATAAAATTAGATATTTTTTTCCAACTGACTTTCTTTCACTCAGTTGCTGATTGGCAATATGAATGTAAGGAAACTAGAAAACTTTAAAACAAAAACCTAAACACTGGTTTCTCAAGAGCTGTGGTTGGATAACATACTACTGTAGTGTATCTGTATTGATCCCTTCCTATTTACCTCCACACTTCCTGCTTTACTCCTTGTGGGTACTTTTTTAAAACAGAAAGATAGAAATTACAATACCAAACTTTTGGTATATTAAGCCCAATGTCTTGCATTCTCATTGCCTAATATTTGTAATTTTAGAGGGAGATGAAAAACACAATGGGTGTTTTCAGATGGACAAGCTGCCCCGGTTCTGCCCACTTCACTCCTGGGTGGACCGTCCACCTAAAGGCACCCCGCCAGATGTGCAGGCGGAGCAGGCTGTGCCTGCTCTGGGGCAGCCCCACCGGCGGTACTGCGGGACATCCCAGAGCACTGCCAGCAAAGTGGGCCGGCCAAACACAGGAGAAGCTGTTCATCTGATGCATGGACCCACACTCCACTTCCAAACAGTTGTTGCTCCGGGCAACACCATAGAGTTGCAGGCACCAGCCTAGAGCATCGGGTGATTGCCTGCAACTCTATGGTGCGGGGGTGTGGGACACCGCACCAGCAGACCACGTGCCAGGGAACCTGCCGGGTCTGTCTGAACCCAACCCAGGTGGGGCTGGTTGCAGATGGACACGGGGATGCACCCCCAGGGTAGCTCTGGGGCAGGCTGCCTCTGCGTCCATCTGAA
Organism: Sphenodon punctatus; assembly: GCA_003113815.1. NCBI lineage: Eukaryota > Metazoa > Chordata > Lepidosauria > Sphenodontia > Sphenodontidae > Sphenodon > Sphenodon punctatus. The sequence goes on from QEPC01012832.1 coordinate 1,222,397, forward strand.
AACACTCATTGTATCTGTCCAGGTTCAAGGTATTGGTATTGATCTATAAGGCCCTTCACGGTCTTGGCCCCTCGTACCTCAGGGACCGCCTCATCCTCCGCGCCCCAGAACGGCTCCTTCGGTCTGCCGAGGATGCCTTCTTGTTAAGCGGGGGGCCACAATGGAGAGGGCATTCTCGGTGGCTGTGCCGTGCCTTTGGAATTCCCTCCCGGAGGAAGGTCGCCTGGCCCCAGGCCTTTTAACATTCCAGTGAGTTTGTAAAACCTGACTGTTCGCCCAGGCCTTTGGGGAGGGAGGAGGGTGGGTTAGGGGTTTTAATCTCCCCCTGCTCCTATTTATTGTCCATAACCCTGTTTTAATATTATTATGATTGTTTTTTAAAAATTGTATATGATTGTATTTTTATGTTTATGTTTGAAATTGTTTGCCGCCCCGAGCTGTTTTCAGGAATTGATGGAATAAATAAATAAATAAATAAATAATATTTGGGGAGGGGGGCTTCCTGCTTACTGCTGTTTTAATATCCACATCTAAAGGAGTGTACTTTTTTGTATTTATTACTATGCCTTGCATGATTTTGTAATGCCTCAAGCAGCAATTTGCGGCCAAAATGACTTGAAGTCTAGTCTTCAAACAACATTCCAGCTTCTGGATGGTAAAAATGCCAGCCAGAAAACTATGTTTTATGGTAGTTTGGTCCCACAAAAGTCTTCCAGAGTGTTTTTTAATGAGAAAAAGTAAACAAAACACAAATACCAAATATACTTGGTTTATTTTGTTCAAGTGTGACCACATACAGCTATTTTCAGCTTTATCTTGGCATGCAAATGTACTACTCACAAAAGGCAGTGTTCTCCTGTGTAGTCACTGAGTTAGCTTAATGGAGCTTAGCAGCTAAAGAGATAAAAATTGTTTGAAGTGTTTTGTTTTGTTTTGTTTTGTGTCTGTCTGACTATGTTAGTAATTAACCTAGTTGTTAAGCATCTTGTTTTAGACACAAACATACAAATGGGAGGAAGCCAGAGAGCATTTGTGCCTGATTAACCAGCACTTTGCATGCAACAGTAGGCTTATTTTGACCCAGTGTTGGTGGTGCAAGCATCAGCTGCTCTCCCTGTCATGTGTTTGCCAAGTGGCAGCCAGATGCTAGCAGATTTAACAAATTAAGAGAGGTTATCTCCTCCAACCTGCTGACTTTGCCATGCTGTAGCATACTATATACTACCACAGCCAAGACAATCTGAGACGGTTGTGGTTTACCAACCACATGAGCCAAATCAGCAAGAATTCTGTGAAATTTGTCCCAGCTTGAATCCACTTGTTGCAGAATATGTACTTTTAATTAGTTTTTTAAATCTGAGCATCTTGTAAAATACAAATGGAAAAACCATATGGCTGTCATAAGAAATTAGTGTTTTGTTTAGCCAGAACACAAAATGATGTCTTGGTATCCCCTGCCTTTATTAGATTCTGATTTCATTTGCATCAATATGATTTGAGATTGTCACCAGCAACTGAATAACACCATTCCCAGTTTACACTAACGTAAATAAGTTAAAACATTCCTCTACTGCTCCTGACTTTTCTCGTGTGCCAGCATATCAGAAATAACTCTGCTGGCATAAATGAAGTTGCTGTGTTGTTGGTGAGATTATATGGCCAGGACTAGAAACTTCAAATATTATGGGTGGCAACGGCCGAAATCAACACTCATGCAGAACAATGTGTCTTGTCCCTACAAGATAGTATTTATTTACCAACATGAAATGAAAGCATAAAAGGAAGTATGCTGTACCAAAACAGCCAATCAGTCAATGTTGCTGTTTATATGGTTCTTGGTTCTGAACAAGTCATGTTTAGAGATAAGTCTCAGCCTATGGGACTTACAATTTAGGATGGATAGGAGAAGTAAAACAAAGAGGAAGGGAACCTAGGGGAAGACCGGATATATTGAAAATGTTAAAACACTGCAGGTTGACTTGCTAGCTTAGTTACAACGGGAGGAGGGGGATCCTGGAGGATAAGATGCTATAAGGAGAAGCATAAGTAAGCAAACTGTGGTGGTGAGGAGCTAGAAAGGTCTGGTGGAAGAGGCAGGTTTTTAGGAGGGATTTGACAGTCAGGAGTGAGGAAACAGAGTGTATGTGCTTGGAGAGGGAGTCCCAAGCATAGAGGGTGGCACAGGAGAAGACAGTTAAGGGAATTCCCAGTCTGCTGGGAATCTCATCCTTCTAGTTTCCAATCACTTGGCTTTTGTGAGGGAACATTTACTCTATTGTCTGTCCCAGTTTTTAGAGCACTACTATACAGAATTAAAAGCAGGACTGTTCAAAGGCTAACTCTTAACTGAAGTGCCTCAGGTCATTTACAATAATGAGACATTTTCTGAGGGCACCCTTTTTATTGTTCCAATATTGTATTACCAAAAAAGGGGGGCTTATCATTTAGCACCTGTCACAAGTTTTCTCCTTGAATTAGACTCGCTTGCTTATAAAAAATTTAATTGATTCCTAGCAGTTTATGTACATGGTGCTTAGTAGGAGCTTTCTGTTCTCTTGCCAGCTACACGGTTACTTAGAAAGTGAGCCCCTCACGCTACAGCTGTTCATTGGAACTGCAGACGACCGCCTGCTGCGACCCCATGCCTTCTACCAGGTTCACCGAATCACTGGGAAGACCGTTTCCACCACCAGCCACGAAACCATACTTTCCAACACCAAAGTCCTGGAAATCCCACTCCTGCCAGAAAACAACATGAGAGCAATGTAAGACCCACACTCCCCCCTACCTGACTGCTTACTACTGGCCCCTCTGTTTGCCCCTGTGATTTGTTCAGTGTGCGGCTGACTTTATTTATTTAACTGCCAGATCCTATAAAGCATTTGGATTCCTAACAGGTCTGCATTGTTGTGATGGGACAGACTGACCCTAAGGTTTTTAATACCTAAAGAAACTTTGCAAATATTTATAACTGATTAGTTTCACTCTAGAGTTTCAGCCAATGTGCTTATTTGCCATTTAAAATAAGTATCTCGGTTACAGGGCTGTAAATATCTCCTACCTCAGCTCCTGCATTTAGGTTCTTAACATGACATCTTATTTCTGTATGCAGTTCTCCAAGGCCTGTTAAAATTCATCTGGATAATGGGATTTAGGGGGGATTCATGGGGAAGTCCTGCAGAGATTCTTGTAAATAACTTAGGTGCTGCTAAGAGAGCTAAACATCTTCAGTTTGTTAGATAAAGGATCCTTATTCCGCCTTAGTGATATTTGGACAGGAGAGGGCAAGAAGTATTTGAGAGCAGAAGCTAAACAGTTAAAAGAGAAGTGGAAAAGATGGTCTATTTGGCATGTGAATGTGAAGAATTGTTCTTTTATTAGTCATTCTGAATGGTGTACATGGCCTGAACATTATCTAAATTCCTGTAATAAGGTCCTAAAGTGTTTCAGAGTTGCATGGAGGCTCTAGACTGTACATGCTTCCAGAGATTTACATGTGTCTAGATGTCTCAATCCTTTTTGGGGGAGAGCCTGGGAACAGTCCAGGACTCTTGAGTCACCTTGAGTTGCCAGGCTCTACACCCAGCGCTCTCCTAACCAGTCCCTTGCCCAGTGCAGACAAATCTCAGTTACATTTATGATAAGTCTAGGAATATGGGTAGTCTTGCCTGCATGTGGGAACCTCAGGATCACACATCAGTGGGAGGAGGAGGAGGTGTCATGTCTCCACTTTGCCCCTAAAACACCCTCTTTACCCTCTCTGCATGCAAGGAAAGTACGGGTCATGCAGCCAGTTCAGCCAACCATGCTTAGCATGATGCCAATCCCTTCTGTTCCTGCGCAGCCCCCACAGGATCAAACCTATAGTCACAATGATCATACACATGTATGTGTATTTCTACACCTGCTTTAACAGAAGATCCATGTCAGTTGCCTAATTAACACTTTCAAAGCCTGGAAGGTTCAAATTTAAAGTTGAAACTCCATACAACTAATCTCATACCCAGGTGCCATGGTTCTTAGAGATCAGTTTGTAGCATGATATACAGTATGCAGGGATAATGGGGACCAGAATTAGGCTGCATTCACACCTTACAGAACGGGTTATTATAATAACTGGAGATAATACCAGGTATTATAATTCCACAATTTTTGTAATGTGTGAATACACTATTCCCCTTTTATGCAGTGAGATCTTGGGTCATTGTAAGAGCTACCAAATGCGACTTTTACAATGATCCGAGATCTTGCAGCATAAAAGGGGAATAGTGCATTCACACATTACAAAAAATTGCGGAATTATAATATCCGGTATTATCTCCAGTTATTATAATAGCCCATTTTGTAAGGTGTGAAAGCAGCACTATCCTCCCAGGATACAGGTGGCTCTGGCCTTCTGTAGAACAGCCAGGCAAAATTCTGTGTCCAAGGAGCTCTAGTTCCACTGAAGTCAGTGAATCTACAACAGCCTATGCTAGTGGAGAATTTGCTTACGTCAAGTAACATAGTATTAACTTTTTGGTCCTCATCACCATCATGCTGAAGGTGGCCTGAAGAGATTTTGTATCAGGGCTGATAAAGTTTCATGACAATTTAGCAAGACTGTAAGAGAGCTCCATCTAGCTTTACGCACAGAGTTTTGACATGTTCTAAGTCTCTGTCTCTATGGTCTAAGAGGAATTCATCTTCTCTCCATCAGGTTAAGAATCCCTTTGGCAAGTTAAGCCCCAATTCAACAAACCCCTTAAATTGGCCATTTTTACATGGACGCCCCCCCTCCCACCGCTCGGTGTTCGGGCAGGTGTGCGGGGGGGGGGGGCAGTCCGTGTAAACGGCCGCTGGTAGATGGGGGGATGGGTGTTCGGCGGGTGTACGCCCATGTAAATGCCATGAGCGGCGAGTGTTTGTGCGTGCGCGCTCCTACCGTACACCCATCAACACCCGCCGCACCCTGACCCCCACCCACGGAGCCTTCAGACAGAACGGAGGATACTCTGTGGGTGGAGATGGATGTTGGTAGGTGTAGGTGTATATGTGACCGTGTAAACGGGCACACACCCACCTACACCTGCCGTGCCAACACATGGTCTGTGTAAAAAAAGTCCTTACACTGTAGCCTCATCAAAAATTGTACTTCTGTGTTCAGAGCTGTAATTTTCATTAGGAATTAAAGGTCCTAAATATTTAATGTTTGTTTCATCCAAACAGAAGTACTAGAAGGAAAACTTTTTTTAAAAAAAATAATCAATTACAACCATTTTTGGCACCCATATGTGATCTTTCTGAATTAAAGCCATTTTGAGCTTAGACTTCATACATTACGACTGATCTCCAAGTTCATTTTCAGTGGGGAAAAAATGTAAATTTCCTACTCATTCTAGTAAATGCTGCAAGGTCTTGATTTTGCAGTGAAATAAATACTTTGGAACTTCTTGCAGTAAGACCTGCACTTAGTAATAAAATCTGCAGTATCAAGTCCTAAAGCCTTCGGGACACTCTGAGAGCTCCTAAACTATAATAGTAATATCAGGAGTAATTAGACTATTCAGTCCATTGTGATTTTAAAATGTTAAGAACTATTAGTGATGTGTGTGTGTGTGCATGTGCACTGCTACTTATTCCTCCTGTGCAATATTGCATTTCTCACTACTGTACCAGTCCTTACATTACCAAAGTGTAAGTGATGTGTATTGTTGCAATCACTTTGCATACCCAAATCTCCAGTCTTCCGGTTCCACTTTCTCAGAGCATTAGTAGCACATAGCTGATCACTTAATAGCCTTGCCTTGCAATATCACTTTCTATAGCAATTATTGCTACAAGCAACCCCAGTAAGAAAATTCCCAGTATTCAGTCAGTACTATACGTGCTGATTGTTCAGGGACTAGGTTTGTTAGCAGGCATGTAATGTGTTGGCTCTAGGGTTCCATGAATACTCACAGGATGACTTCCAAATTTCTGTCACTGGGTCAACTTGCAAATACCAGGCACCATCATGGTGTTGTCCAGGAAGGCTGTCAGAGCAGAGAAGGCCCCTCATCACAGAGAATCCAGTCTCCTTCAGAAATCTCTTCACCCTGACCTTTTAGGAGTATAACCTGCACCTTTGTAGCAGCTCCTTGCATGCACTTTCACACAAAGCACTAGTCATTTACTGCCCCAGTGCCTCCTACCAGTGTTTTCTCTCTCTTGTATAACCCTGATTGGGTTTAATTGGGCAAATGTCTGTTTTAGACTGGGTGCTGGCTATCTTGGGAGCTAATCCTTTCAGGATTTACCCCTGGCCAGCTCCTTATCGAAAGGCAGTACATGGGAACTCTTGCTCAAAAGACAGTGTGATAAGTTTAAAAAGCAGTGTGATGTTAGAAACATTGCCCATATGTTGTTTTGAAAGGGGACCAGAGCAAATTGAAATGTCCTGTGTTTTATTTTGGATGACAGCATTGATTGTGCTGGAATACTGAAACTTAGAAATTCAGACATCGAACTACGGAAAGGAGAAACAGACATCGGGAGGAAGAATACCCGAGTGCGGCTGGTCTTCCGAGTCCATATTCCCCAGCCCAATGGGAGGACACTCTCACTGCAAGTAGCATCCAACCCTATTGAGTGTTGTAAGTAGTACGCTTCTTACTCTTGCCAGGTATTGTGTAGCAAGTAGCCTGACATAAAGCCTTCTTTGTCAGTGTGTTAAATATAATTTTATTATGTCTGTTCATTGTCTGAATTGTGCTTTACTCCTCACAAATATGGATTTTATGTTGCGTGAAAAATATTATCCATTTCCTTGGCAAAACAATATCCAGTCTCCTGTGCATTGGCTCCTACAAGGATAAGTTCATTCTTAGCACAAGCAGCACTTGTTAGGTTGATGTTTGATCTAGAAGTAAATTCAGCCAGTTCCTTTATGCTGATGCCTCCTCACAGGGGTAACAGCTATTAAATGCTGGAGAGCTCCCATCCGGCCCCAGAACCCCCTCCCCAACAAAAAATAAAAAGCCATGGACAAGGAACTAGTGAGATATTAAAAGTTGCCGCATTAGTGTTAGCTCCCTGCTGTTTCAGGAAACGCATAGAATCTGGGTTTCAGCATTGAGGTTTCTTTGACAGAACAAACACCACTTTATAAATCTGTCAGTTTTACTAATACACACTCCTCTTCCCCACTCCCCACCAGAAACTCCCATTTCACTCTGTTCAGTGATCCTTTCAAACCTAGAAAAAGCCAAATGCTTCGCCTAGCTTTATGGTTTCTGTCTAGTGGATGAAACGCCAGTTTCATTCTAACTCCTGTTTCTTCTGGTGGTGGATGAAATTTAAAAAGTGTTTGGAGGCTCTGATTAGTTCAGACTACACCCAGATACTTATTAAAACTAACAGCGCTTTTCAAGGATCTGCCAAAGATGATGATAGCAATCTATCATTTTAGATAGCAGGTTCAGAGTGTTTGACAATCCTTTTCTAGTTCACTCTCACAAAAACCCTGTGAGGTCATTATTCTGATTTTTCAGGTGGGAAACTGAGGCTGAGAGAGTGTGAATTGTCCAAGGTCACCTGGTGGGTTCATGGTGAAGATAGGATTTGACAGGTCCAAGTGCAGCACCTTGTCTACTAGGTTACCTTGTCTCAAAGGTCAAACTGCAATACACAAAAAAAGCACATCTCTTAAACTCCTGCTCTGTGCAGGACGACATTAAGTTTTATGGAAACAGTTGCTTATTCAGTTCCTTCCATTTACTACTTTACTGCCACCCATGCCCAATGAATGACAAACTGCTGTTTGACCCCAAAGTCCCCGAACTCCATGTGCTGCAATAAGCTCCAGCTGCTCTACTCCCTTCCACCTTGTAAACAGTCAAGTGTTGGAGGAAAGTAAAACCAGAGAATGGAATTCTCTTTTGTCATAGGATGATGATAGCATTTGAAGAAGAGCTAAGTGTGCCTAATAATACCAGGTTATCACCAAACTTAACTTATGTCCAAGTTTTTTACAAGTGGGATCACATGCCTGAGTTAATCATATGCCCAGCTTAAAATGAAGTGACACAAAATGCCTGCAAGTGATCAAATGCCCCAAGATGAATGACACACATGTGCATTCCTATTCATACACTCTCTCCCTTGGCTCCCATCATCCCTAGGCCCCTCTCTTTCTAGGCCCCTTTCCCCAGGCTCTCTTCTTCCCCACACTCCCTTTTCAGATGCACTCAGTTCTGCTCCACTCTTCTCCCCCAGGCCCTACATGTCATGTTCTGCTCCATTTCCCCCACTCTGCTCCGACTGCCACAGCACATGGAAATGCAGCAGCTTCCCAAGTGCTGCTGCTGGAGCCAGAGCTGGAACCCCTGCAAAGGAGGGTACCATTCTGATCTCTGCAGACAGCATCTGAAATTGTGTGATGGGGGAAATGCCAGTGACTCTGCCCATTCCAGAGTCCTGGATTCTGATTGGTGGTACAACCACTCCCATTTTGGAGTGCCCAGCTGACAGGCAAATTCAGGCAGTGCAGGCACTGAAAGTGGAGAGTGGAGGGTGCATTCCCTTTCCTGGCAGTTGTGACAACAAACAAAGAAAATGGTAAGCAGGAAAAATGCCTGCAGCCTTAAGGCTATGTGTTGTGCATCCCTCTTCTAAATAATATATGGTTGGCAGGTCCTCTCAAATTTTGAGGGCCCCAAGCTAAACCCCCTCATTAATATGATCTTGTTTATACACAGAGTTAAAGAATGAAGATGGCTCTATCTCTGCATCACATTTATCAGGAGGCAGCAATTTTGAAGAAGGATTGTAGACCGAGCTAAAATACATCCTAGTACTGCAGTCTTCTTGCAATCTGACCATGAAAAATTCCCAGTCCAAACGTTTCTTCAAATGCATAAAAAAATTATTCCTTGACAAAGCTGGTATAAACAGCTGCAGAGAATCCCACATAATAACCTTAGTGCGTATGACACCTAGAGGACCCATGTATCCCATCATCTCCCAGAGCGCAGGCATGCTAGCCAAGTACCTTAGTCAACGGTGATTAAATATGTATCATGAAGATGCATGATACTTTTTGGAGAGTATTCATGCATTTAATAATCAGAACCTGATGGGACCTTACTCTCCAGCTAGCTACGTGACTGTTAAAACATACATGACGCTGACCCAGTTTGGCCCGCTTCGGCCCAGCTGGACCAGTGTCATGGTGGGCTGTCTGTTTGTGGCCTGCCAGATGTGGACCCAGTTTCTACCCCGGCCAAGTAGGAGCTGAGCGGGAAATGTGGGCCCGGTACGAGCCGGACCCACAGTCTTCACCTGGCTGCCATCCAGCCGGGACAGAGCAGGCAAGCCGGGTGGGAACGTGTGTTGGGGAGGTTGCCATGACTGTCCATCATGGCGGGGTGTGGGGTGGCATTAGGAACACGACTGAGGCCGCTTTTAGACGTGCAGCTGGGATCAGGCACGGGAGTGGCGAAACAGCCCCGGCGCTGTTTTAGAAGAACCGGAAGCGGAAATTGTGCGCATGATCCGGCGCCGCGCATTCTTTGCCGACCGCGAGCGAACCGGACTGATTCCTCTGGGGTGACATACGCGGCCAGCAAAGAATGCGCGGCGCCGGATCACGCGCACAACTTCCGCTTTCAGTTCGTCTAAAACAGCGCTGCGGCTGTTTCGCCGCTCCCGCGCCTGATTCAAGTGCCCGTCTAAAAGCGGCCTCAGTGGCCACATGTCGCTCCCTGCCCCCTGCTCTCCCTCCCCGGCTAGGAGAGGCCACGGGAATGTTTGTTTCCGTGGCTGGAGCATACCTGGCTGGGGGAAGCCCTCCCTCCCCAGGGTGGGACAGACATCACCATGTGACGTCTCTTTCCATGCTTTGTTACAGTACCCATAACTACAGTTGGGCATTCTATATTTGCAAATGCTGACTTCAGTATGTTTTGGAGTAACTGTATCTTGCTCTACCTACATTTTATTCATATACACCACACTCTGACATTTTGTTACTGATATGGGATATTCCTTTAAAAAAATTAAATACCTTTTAGAAACCTCACAAGACAAAACAGCTTTCTGTAATAATCTTTGGAGATGAAGTAGTTTACATAAGAATTACCATATTGGGTTAGACCAATGGTCCATCTAATGTAACATCCTGTTTCCAAGCATGGCCAACTTTAGTTGCTTCAAGAGAAGCACACAACAGGTCATAATGCAGTGATCCATTTCATGCTACTTCCAGTCCCCAGCAGTCAGAGGTCTCATTTCCTGCCCAACTTAACTAATAGCCATTAGTCAGGTGATATTTTTTATTGGATCAGTTTCTGTTGGTGAGAGTAGACAAGCGTTTAAGTATCATCTGATATTATCTTGATATCAAGATGATATTGGAGGAGGTGTCAAGTAGCATCCAACAGGTGTCTGTCCTGGGTCCAGTCCTCTTCAACATTTTAATTAAAGATTTGGAGGAGGGAGTGGAGAGTATACCCATCAAATCTGCAGACACAAAACTGGGGAGGGTTGCAAACACATTGGATGACAGGACTAGAATAGAAAAAGATAAACTAGAGAGCTTGGCTGGAAGAAACAAAATGAGATTTAACCAGGCAAATAAGTATTACACGATGGAAAGCAAAAACAGATGCACACACATATATATAATGGGAGATAAATGGCCAGGAGAGGAGGAGCTGGAAGTTATGGTGGATCAACTGAACATGAGTCAGTGACGTGACATGGTTGCAAAAACGTCATTTGTTCATGCAGCCCCAAATGAAATTTGCACCATATGCAAGGTCTGATTGGAGGTGATGGTGCCACTTTACTGAATCCTGGTGAGACCTCATCTGGAATACTGTGTTCAGTTTCGGGCACCACACACCTCAAGAAAGATGTTGGAAAAGATTCAGAGGAGAGGAACTAAGATGATAAAGGGGCTGGAAGGCAAGTCATGTGAGAAAAGGCGGAAAGAATTGGGCTTGTTTAGCTCAGTGAAAAGAAGACTAAGATGGGGACATGATAGCAGTTTTCATATAAAGATGCCACAAAAAAGATGAGCATTTGTTCTCTACTATCATAGAAGCCAGAAAAAGAAGGAATGAGCTTAACTTGCAGCAGTTTAGATTTTGGTTAAATATTAGGAAAAGTTTCCTAACTGGGAGAACTGTTAGGCAATGGAAAAAGTTGCTCAGGAAGGCTGTGGAATCTCCTTCCTTGGATGTTTTCAAAATCTATCTGGGCAAGCATCTGTCTGCAGTGCTGTAGGCAGAGCATATTCTGGTCTGGAGTTGGGGTTTGGATTAGATGGTCCTTGAGGTCCCTCCTCAGTCCTACAATTCTATGAGTCTAGATTTCCGTGATATCATTTGAACTACTGTGTCTCCATCTCTTACGTTAGGGACCAACATGGCAACCACACACTCTAGACGAAGGGTGGACAATTTCCCCAAACCCCAAATCTTTTCATGTCAAAATCTTCATATGGCTGAGAGCCACAAGGCGCACACATGCACACGCACACAAACCTCTCCTGCTTCGTGATTCGCTGGTGGATCTGGTGCTCTGTAGTCCTGACTGCTGGCATTTTGAGAAGCAGCTGTGAGCAGAGACCTGGGTTCAATGTCCCACCCTGGGCAAGAGCCACACTTGAACTACTCAGTAGCCAAGTGTGGCTCCTGAGCCACAGTTTGCCCACTCCTGCTCTAGGCTATAATAATCCTGTTGTTTTAAGGTTCCTTTGTTTGCATGGTCTCCTTACATAACGTTATAGAAATAGTATGCTGTAGTGTTATAGATGTGTTTATAGTGTTCTAAGCTGTGAATATACGTAGTATACTGACCTGTCAGTGTTATAATTGACTAACCATTTAGAAAAAACATCTATTCATTAGCCCTGTATAAACTAATTATAAATATATCCTTAGAACCATTTAATCCAGTGCTCAGTTTCTCCCTGAGCAATCATTGGTTTCTATATCAAAGCTTAGTTTGTCTGAGTGTAAGCATTTGATCTCCTACTAAGCAATGTTTATTTTTGTGTGTGTTTGTGGTTGTCGTCTTTTCCTTTTGTAAACTCTCCAGCTCAAAGATCTGCCCAAGAACTGCCCTTGGTGGAGAAGCAAAGTGTTGACAGCTTTCCTGTGACTGGAGGGAAAAAAATGATACTATCTGGTCACAACTTTCTGCAAGACTCCAAAGTCATTTTCGTGGAGAAAGCACCAGGTATTGTCTCCAAAATTAAGTCTACACCCTTGTGTCTTTATTTTTTTAAAACTGGTGGAAACTTTCTCACTGAATAGTGACAGTGCAAGCATTAATTCTGCATGCTCTTCAGCACTTAATGTATTTTTCATGTCTCTGGGTTGAGCAGTGCTAGTGATCTCAACTCGGATGAATGCTGTGGGATTACCTAAAACAGTTCTAGTTGCAGATATGAGTTTGTATTGCAAGTTAAATATCATGACTTTGGAGGTGGGATTCTGGAGTTTATTTTTGAAGCAAACCAGTGACATTCAACAGTATCTTTCTGTCCAAGTCAAAGGCATTCATAATGTTTTCATGGCATTTTATGTGAGAATGCAAGTCACTATTTTTTCCTTAATTGCTTTATCATGATTAGCAGGGAAATGCACTACTGGCTACACCTACTGCTGTATGTTTTTTGTTTTCTTTTATGGTGATTTTTAAGTGACAATAGAAACCTTAAGCCCTCACAGCTAAGGCAGGTAGAGTGAATGACTTTGTTAATTTCAGGTGTTCAGTTAAAAGGATTAACCAGTCGCTAACCTCCCTACTGCAAGTGCATTTGTTTCAGAGGAACAAGTTCAATTTACCATTTAACAACCAATGTTTTTCTTTCCTTTAATACCCCAAATTTATCCTTTATGGCACTAATTCTGTGGTGCTGAGTTCTCCTTTCTTGCACTGAAGTCAGAGTGAGAGAACACTCGGCTCCTTGCAGGATCATGCCCTATCTAGGGGCCTTTTCACACGGGCACCCCCCACCGCAAACGTGTGGTGGATGTGGTGCACCCGTGTGAATGCCGCCCGCAATGCGGGAGGGGGGGATGAGTGGGCACCCGTAGGAACGGTGCCCGTGGTCAGTGGGGGTGCATGCGCACTCTTGCGCTTCACCCACCGATGCTGGTTGCTCTGTGCGTGGAGATGAGTGTGCGCCCATGGGAATGGGTGTACACCCACCTCCATCCACCGCGGGCACACACCCATCCCTCTACCCACTGTGGCCTGTTTGGAAAAGGGCTTAGGTCTCTACATCTATAGAAAATGGCATTTGCATGCTTGCAATCCAATTTAAGACCCCATTCTTCAAACCACTTCGTCTAGAGAAGTCTTGTTGAAGTCTGTGGGAGTACTCTGAAGTAAGTGATTTTAGGATTGGAGTTTAAGGTATTTAATTATAGATAAGATGATAAAGCAGAACTGTGAGTAAAGGCTATGAAAAGGGGGTAGTCAATGGGGAGCAGCAATTATTTTTATTTTTTTATTTTTTTGAATGTTTGTTGTTTTGGAAAGGGTTTCTGTGGTGCTGGCACAAATTATAGATTCCGCAGCTGCCTGTCAAAACCCGCCTGAGCTTTAAGCGGTCTTCTGAGTTGTTCAAGCACTTCGCTTCTCACAGCCATTCAAGTGGAGGTTTTCAGAGCCTGGTTTTTTAACTCTCAACATGCATTAAGTTCCAAAGAGACCGCCATTCCACTCTGTGTGATTCTTTTGAATAGTACAGTACGTCTGGGGGCGTGTGTGTTTTTGCTGAGCAAGGCAGCCTCTTCATGTTGTCAAACAGACCTGGATGTGAATTTACTCCAGAGTGGCTTCTTAAGAACTTCACCCTCTTGGGGGGGAAACCCAAGGGTCTCTTTTGCTGAAGTCAGTGAGGCTTTTAGTGCCATGTGGAATGTATATGATTATTTAATGGAGCAAGAAATAAAATGATTTACAGGTGCATTTAACAATAATAAAGACTTTAACGTAAATAAATGCCTTACAGATTGAGGTAAACATTACAGGGCATAACTCCTATAGAAGAAACACATAAGAACTGCCATAAAGGGTCAGACCATGATCCTTCTAGACCAGCATCCTGTCTCTGACAGTAGTCAGAGAAAGGAGACTTGTTCAGATTTCTTTGCAAAATCAATTGGGATGAGGTGGAGGTGCAGGGAATGGAACTATGGATATCACAGGAGACGAGTGAGACCCCCAGAATGGTCTTCTGAATAAATAGCTAGCTACATTGCTATTAATAGTAGTTATTTTGGGTGTTGTGTGAAATCCTTATCACTTCTTTGCTCCTGTGACCCTGTGTTCTCTACCAACCCTATTCAAAGGCTATGCTTGTAAGGTTGATAAAATGATTGATAAATAATAAAATAAATAATAAAGTAGCAATGGTGTCATCTGATATGATTATCCTGGAGCAAGTTTCAGTTCCCCCATACATAATTTCCTGCTTACACTTCCTACTTCTGCATGACCATAGAGAAGTGGCCAGGCACTCCTGGAGCAAAGAAAAGAAAAGGAGGACCCAAAAAAGAGTCCTAACAAACAAGGAATGAAATAAACAAACTATCAAAAATATAAAATCATCATCAATTCATTGATATAGCAATCTCTCAATAAATCACAGAAAAATGCAACATCATAAACTTGAAAACATACCCCAAAATGGGAATACAGATCAAAACAGATACATGTGTTCATAACCATACACTTCATTATGCAAAAAACCACATGTTTGGAAATTCTTAAACTGACAATGCATTTTGAACAAGTCTTCGTCAGGGCTGAGTCATCATAACAGTCATATAGTTCTCCCAAAGAAGGCTCTTTAATGAGACTTCTCAGGCGGTGAGGGACTATAAGAAATATGTTAATGATATTAAAATCTAAAAATATTAAAATCTAAAAAAACATTTTCCAGTTAAGACGTGTTCAAAATGCGTTGACAGTTTAAGGATTTTCAAGAGCGTACGATGCATGGTTATGAACATTTGTATCTGTTTTGATCTGTATTTCCATTTTGTGGTATGTTTTCAAGTTTATGATGTTGCATTTTCTATGATTTATTGAGAGGTTGATATACCAATGAATTGATTATAATTTTATATTTTTTATTTTTTTAAATTTATTTTTATCTATTTTGAATAGGTGCATACATTAACATTCTCTTCATCGCCCATCAGGGTTACAGTTATTCATATCACTGTGCATCCCACTCAATTTAAGCAAATCAATTTCTTTCTAAATCAAGAAAGATAAAGTCCTCCCTCTCACCTTCCCCACCCTAACCCTACCCTCCCTCTTGATAATTTTATATTTTCGATAGTCCTTTGATAGTTTGTTTATTTCACTCCTGAGCAAGGTCTTCCTTCTCCACTCCCATTTTACTTTTGGAACATTGTATATATGCTTGTTATAAGGGCATTTCTCCATGTTCTTTGCATTGTGGGAAGTACTTCAGAGAGTGAGGGGCCATTGAAATGCAAAGTAGTTCATAATTATGTAACTGCATTGTTGGAGAACAAGACACACAAATAGGAAACACATAGTATGCTTGCACGGGGTAAGCTTGTTCTATGAATGAGGTGTTTAAACTAGTGCTAAAACTTGGTCCTTGGTTTTCCTCAGGAAACACAGAGGTCCGGTGCATTCTGCCTCGATTTCCTGAGTTTCGAAGTTATGAGGAAGAGACCCAGATCTTCGGAACTTGGCAAACCTCGGCTGACTGCTGGGAAGGGAGCCAGAGAGCAGGGAAGCAGGGGCCAGCACTAGGCCCCTGCTCCCCCTTCCCTGACCCCCGCTGGCTGGGGAGGAAATAGACCCGCGGGGTCCAGGGAAAGGGTTGGCGGCCTAGTGGGTGGCTTAGCATGGGGTCAGCACGCGAGTGCTATCTTTGAAAATTGATCCTTTGCAGGCACCTTGCCTGCAGAGGCGAGTTGTCGCGCCCCTCTCCCAGCAGGAAAGGGGGGCACGACAGGGATGGTGGTAGGGAGAGGGGAGTTTAAGCGGAGGGCTGTGGCATCCCCTCTAAGCTTACGGTGGCCGGATGTGTGCACCCCCTCCTTGCAGGAGTATCTGACCCTGCAGCAGGGGAGGGGGTGGTGTGGTAAAGCCCGCATGGCGGGGACGCGGTAGCTGAACCGGCGTGGGTTGCTAGGCAACCCTCGCCGCGAGGAGCGCTAAGTAGGCGCCTGATTGGTTGCCGCCCGAAACGGGCGCTGAAGAATAGTAAAGCCGGCCGCGTGTCTCCTTAGAGTGGAGGCGGCGGCGAGACAGGCAGCACCCTCCCACCCGCCCATGCAACACTGTGGCTGTGCGGTCGCTTAGTAGGGCCAGGAAGGAATTTTTGGCGAACAACTTATTTGGCCCATTGTTTTTGTTGTTCGTTTTTTCGCCTTCCTCATAGTGTTTGGGGTACATTTGGCTGATTGCATTACCCATATAAGAGAGTTAATTGCTGCCCAATTGATTTGTCGCACTCTGCAGGGGTCCAGCACCAAAGTTAGGTAGGGTAAATATTTGATTGGGCATCTCCATAAGAGATGAGGGGAGCCCAGCCGCAATAGCAGGGTAGGGCAAGCGGCGGAGTCAACCCCTTGGGAGAAGTGACCGCGAAGGCCGTAGGGACATGTACTGTTCCCGGCTTGAGGGCACTATCCTCCTTCCTGGGCCCACATGGGTTCTTGTCCCCTTTCCATGAATTTTGTAGCGGGAAGGGGAGACGTTTAAGGTTAAGAGGGATTGGCACCCAATGGGATATTGGGCCAATCCTGGAGTTAGATGTTATGTTAATTATGGGTGCTGGACCCAATTCAACGTAGCGAATTGCCCCCACCATTACGATTCGGATATCAGAATTTGTTCAATCTGAAATAAAGAGTGCGGCCATTTTTAAACCCACTTATGGTGTCGTGTCTTCCTTGGGGGGTGCGTCGACAAGGGCTGGGAATGCTCAGAAAGGGCCATTCAGGCCCTTTCTGAGCATAATCAGTTACTGTTTTTTTAACTTTTAATTCGGGAAGAGGCCTCGCATCGTGCAGGACCCCTCCAGAAGGTAAGTAACCTACCCTGACCCTCCTGCTAGGCCTCACGCTCCCCTTAAGCACCCCGCCCCTGATCCCCCCAGCCTTGGAAACTCACAAGTATTCTCCGAGGGTTGGAGGAGCAGCATACGCACTTGGGACTGCTCCTCGGACCCTCAGAGAATACGTGCGAGGGTTTTTTTCCTACCCAGAACAACCTTAGTTGAAACATACAATACCTTGTCTACAAACACAGTTTAAAACATTTGCTAACATATCTTAGCTAAAACATAGAATCTTAGAGTTGGAAGGAACTACAGCTACGGCATCCCTGTAAGATGGCTGTACAACCTCTTTTTGAAAACCTCCAGTGATAGAGAACCTACAACCTCCCAAGGCATCCTGCTCTATTGCTGCACAGCAATCACTGTAAGGAAAGTTTCCCTGATATTTAACCAAAACTACCTTCTTGTAACTTGATCCCATTAATTCTAGTCCTGCCCTCTGTAGAAATGCAGAACAGATCCTTTTTATTTTCTTGGTGGCAGCCCTTTAGATATTTGAAGAATGCTAGCATGTCTCCCCTTACTCTTCTTTTTGTTAGGCTAAACGTACCCAGTTCCTTCAACTTTTCCTCCCAAGTTTTGCTTTCCAGCTCCTTTATCTGGTCTGGAAGCCCCTCTTTGTTGTCCTCTTCTGAACTATAATTTGTCAATGCCCTTCTTAAAATGAGACACCCCAAATTGGACACAGTACTCCAGGTGAGATCTAACCAGTGCTGAAAAGAATGGAATTATTACTTCTGCTGACTTGGAAACAAGGCTTCTGTTACTGCAGCCTAAAACTCTATTATCTTTTTTTGTAGCCAGTGGCCACATCACATTGCTGACTTGTGCTCAGTTTGTGATCCACTACAATCCCTTGATCCTTTTCACATGTACTGCTACCAAGCCAGGTACCACCCCCACCCCCCATCTTATACTTGTGCATTTGGTTTTTCTTCCTCAAATGTATTTGCATTTACCTTGATTAAATTTCTTTTTGTTAATTTCAGCCCAGATTTCCAACCTTTTAATTCTAGTCCTATCTTCCAAGGTGTTAGCAACTTGTCCCAGTTTTGTGTCATCTTCAGACTTGATAAATATTCCCTCCACCCCTTCATCCAAGTCATTAATAAAGATGTTGAATAGCACTGGACCCAGGACAGAGCCCTGCAAGACCCCACTTGATACTCACTCCAGTTTGATGAGAAGCTATTGATGATCACTCTTTGAGTACATTTCCTCAACCAGCCATGAATCCACCTTCTTGTAGCATCTTCCAGCCCACACTTTGCGAGCTTCTCAATGAGGATCTCATGTGAAACTTTGTCAAATGCTTTGCTGAAATCAAGATATATCCACAGCATTCCCCTCATCCTTTAAACTAGTTACTCCAGCATAGGAGGAGTTAAGGTTAGTCTGGCATGACTTGTTCCTGATAAATCCATGCTGGCTACGAGCAATCACTGCATTGTCATCAAGGTGTTTAGTTACAGACTGACTCTTTTATAATCTATTCTATGATCTTCCCATGTATTGAAGTTGGGCTGACTAGTCTAATTTCCCGGATCCTACTTTCCCCACTTTTTAAAGGTAGGGACAATGTGTAAAAACAGACATGCCGGTAGTCCACTTAGGCCCACTTTGGTCTGCTCGCCCGTGATTTTCCGCCCTGGGACAGGCCAGAGAACTTTCCCGCTGGCCATATGTCTGTTTTTACCTAACATTTGCCTATCTCCAGTTTCTGGCACCTCACCTGTTTTCCAGCAGCATAGTAATCAGCTGCGTAGGTGTCCCCAAGTGATGCAATTTTCATCCTTGAGTGCCAACAAGAATCTGGTCCTGTTTTTCTATGGAGTAATGATTAATCTCAGAAACAAAATCCTTGGTATAGAAAGTGAAGACAGTTTGTTGTCTTAATTTAATTTACTTTTCCTTTCTATTTCCTGGGCTTGTTTCATTGTTTGCTGCCTCACATAATACAGCATGCTTACAATAATGGAGTATGATACATCACCATCTCAGTGACTAGTAGTCTTTTGTAATTGTTGTACAGGAAACCACTCCATTTTAATTTAAAATTAAAAACAAAACAAGAATTTCAATTACCACCCATTCCTTGTCTGAGATTATCTGGCAATTCTTTATTGTGTTTCATTTATCTCTTGCAAATGGAAGCAAGAGAGGCAAAACACCTAAACTAGGATGTAGATCTAATGTAATTAATATATTTTGTATGTTTATTTGGATTATACTATAGGATTTTTTTTTTCCTGAATATATTCCTTAAATCTGCTGAGTGCATTGTAGTCTTCTAAATGATTTTCCAAGCAGGAGTTTGAGCTCTCTCTGCCTTTAAGGGCTAACTCTGGGTTGCTGTAATCTCTGGAGGAATGGCATTATCGTAGCCTCCTTGTGTGGGGAGTCAGTATCTTAACAATGACTCATACAAAAGGGAATCCCTGAAGAATGATCATGTCCTTTCTTGATGTGGGAGGCAGCAGCAGAGTTGTATTTTCAACGTAACCCCTTAATTGCTACTTTTCAGCAGAGAAGTGTGTGAAATGCTAGCACTGCCACTGAGACTTTATCTCTCCTGGAAAGGAAAGTGGCTGGCTAAAGGGATTAGTGGTCTAAAAAGATTGCGAGAGGACTGTCACAAAGGGCTTGTTCTTTAAAAAAGTAGAATTCATTAGTAGAGCATAAGTGCAGCTCTTGCAAGATAAATAATAGCTCTTTCAGAAGTGTTCTATAATTTGCTCAGACCTTTTATAGCCCATTCAAAAAAAGTTCAAGTGTTGAAATAACTCCTTATTTCAAGGGATTTTTGTCAGTGTTTTATTGCTTGCACATTGGACCATATTTTCCAGTGATGAAAGTCAATATGAAATGTGTGCCCAAGTAATTCGGCCACAGCAGTAGTAAAAATGTGAATGTCAACTTGCTTAAGAGTTTCATCCTTTTACAGTCAGAAGTTTTAGACATCAGTGGGTCCCATGGCAATTTTGTCCATTACAAATTCTTATTTGTCTGAAAAAAGGTGTTGCACACTTTCGTTTTCTGAGTTTCTCTCCACAGAACGTTTGTGGGTTTCTCCTTCTGCCAAGGGCTAAAATTTTCAAATGTGACTTGTGATTAAGTGTGACCTCCATTTTTGAGCACCCTTCTTAAGATACTTACAGTGATCTGATTTTTTTTCAGAGGATGGGTGCTCAGCACTAGGGTAAGATAGTTGCAGAACATCAGCACCTGAAATCTTTGTGTATGGACATTGACCATGAAGAAAATGTGCACATTTTACATGCATAAATTGATACAGTTAGGAATGAATTTGTTTGCCCAGTAATTAGGCAAATAAATGACAAAATGTCTCCTGTCTCAAGTGGTATAGCCAAAGAACATAGATCCTGATCTACAGCTACAGTGGAGGAAGCTCAGTTATTTCTACACACTCCCATCGGGGTACTTTCTAGAGAGAGCAGGAGAACATAGAATGCAAAGTAACACAATTACAGAAAAGTACTAGTTCAGTAACAACCATACAGAAGACCAAGGTACTGGCCATAGTCTATAAGCTAAACAAGGCATATAATGATGGATGATGATTCACAAAGCTGGCTGTATAGTTATTTTGACAGAAAAACAACAGCTTCTCATTCAAATAGTTCACAAAATGTTAAATGGGGTAATGAATGCGCTTCAGCAAGGAGCACAACTGAGACACCTACTACCAAAGATTAGTCAACACCAAAAGAACACAGTAACAGGACTGAGATGCTCCTTCTTGGCATTAGTTTTTCTGGGCTTAAAGTATGATGATTATTTATATGGTGCCAGCAATGTGCCTGCCACTGGACAGTTGTGACTAAACAGATTCCAGTCCTGCGAGTCTTATGCCAAATGGTCCTTCACTGCCTTTTTCTCCTAGGAAGAATTGCACAATTAAGCTTCAAGCCCCCTGAACTCTTGTGTACAAAGATTGATCTGAGCAGTGACAGCACAATGGCGGACCTTATTATTTAAGAAGGGCATAGAGCTGCCTCTGAAAGGCCATATTTCTTCATTTCAGTTTCAAGAGGAGGGTTTGGGTTTTTTCATAGACATTGATATTTATTTGTACTTCTCCATGACTACTGTAACTGTCCAAGTATTTATCACTGTTTTCTGCCATGGATATTCATGAATTTCAGAAGCCTGTAATACTGTATGCCATATCTCTGGATTACTTCAGGCTTATGGACTGTAGTGGTCTTTGAATATGCTGTAAATCACTCAGATGTCTAGTCTACAATTATTCTAGTGCCTGCATATTCTGAGATCCAACTACGTCAATGCCCTTAGGCCTAATGACCAAAAGCTACGCTGCTGAAGCATAGCGATGAGTGAAGAACTAGTTTTTGTTTTAGCTTATTTATCCCTTTTTCTATTCATTGTATGTTCTTAAACAGGTAAAGTTTTTCTCAGATATATTCCTTATTTGCTATTAGTAAATAAGCCATTTGTAAATGCCATTTATCCTGCATCTTGTAGTTTCAAACACCCTGTGAATATTTCTACTCTCTCTGGTTGAATGGCTCTTAAATACTTTGGGAATATGTGCTATGGGATAAAATCCGAGACAGAATCAGATTTCTGAATCGAATGCTCATGAAAAGTACATTTTAGAATTTGCTTTCAGAGATTAAAATGTTATATTCTATTGGGGAGTCTCAGTTTTGCCTCCTGAGTATTATTCATCCAAAGGCGCATCTCAGAAGTTAGTTGTCCATACAGTAGGCAGTCATACCTTAGGGACTGCCTCGCCCTCCGTGCCCCAGAGCGGCTCCTGCGGTCTGCCGGGGGTGCCTTCCTGGAGGTCCCCTGTGTTAAGCGGGGGGCCTTCTCGGTAGTGGGACCGCGGCTGTGGAACTCCCTTCCGGAGGAAGCTCACCTGGCCCCTACCCTGTTAACATTCCGGCGAAACTGTAAGCCCTGGCTGTTCGCCCAGGCCTTTGGGAGGGAGGGTGAGTAGGGTGGGGCTTTTTTTAGTTCCCCCACCTATTTTTGGTTTTAGATTGTTTTTTCTAGCCCTGTTTAATACTGTTTTACAATATTTATGACTGTTTTTAATTGATTTTATTATGTTTAAATGTTGGAAGCCGCCCCGAGCTGCATGGCAGGAGGGGCGGGGTAAAAGTTTATAAAATAATAAATAAATAATAAATAATAATAAATAATAAATAATATTGCTGCATGAGGCCACTCACTTTTTAATAGATGCTCCTAAAACTGACATGTTTCTGAAGTTCTTTAATGGCCTTTGAATGCGACAGCCAGTTTGGGTAAAAGCACATAGGCTTTTCATTTTGAAAATTTAAGGTTTGGAGTCTGTTTGGACGAGATCTCATGTGGAGACTGGTGACCTGAGTGTTGGCTGAGCTCCATTTGGTAAAAGATCTTACATTCTCTGAGATCTTTCCATTGCTCTTTCCATTGCCAGTAGCAGTCACAGTTTGGGGGGCAAGTGGCCAGAAAAGAGTCATGTTTCACACTGGCAGCCCAACTGCAGCTCACATAATAAATAAGCAAGCAGCAGAATCCCTCCTCAGACAGGCAGTGCTACAGAATTTTGTCTTTATCTTCCTCTTTATCACAGTTGAGCACACACATTCCATTTGCTACTAGGAGTTTATGCACTGACTCATGTGCAGCAAGTTTAAAAAGAATTCTGCAAACGGGAGAGATTCGAAACTTCAGAAATGCAGAGTTGAGAGCACAAAAGTTTGTGTGGATGTCACTTTATACTTGTTTCCTAGAGTTGTATTGGTATCCAACAGGGTTTTGGCTATTTACCAGAAACTGATAGCCTTGGTAGTGTCATCAGATGATGGGATCATTAGATGGTGGAATTCTTTCATACGCACACAGTTATGACGTAGCTTATAAGAAATGTTGGCACATTTCAGTATTTCCTGTCTGATTAGTGTAGGGAAAGGAAAGAGAGTATGGGGCTATCACCATAGCCATTAAAAGGGTATCATCATTACCAATTGTCATCTAGGATGTTTGTCATACTTATAGAAGTGGCTGTTAAATGATTTTGTTCAAGAACAAACCTTTACCGTGGATTGCTAGGGAAAATATTTTAAATATATAAATAAATACATAAACGGGCAAGATATAAACAAGCTGTTATATATTCATGTACAGATGGAAATGCAAGCAGCTAACTAGCCACTTCTGGAACAAAACAGAAGGATAATTGTGTGCATGTAGATGAGTCTTCCCCACTATGGAACGCGATCCTCAGATGCTACATTTTTAATGTCACCAAGCTCTGGAAGTTGCAATCCTTCTCAGAGGCAGATACACTTGGGACACAAAGGCAACTAACATGAAGACACTAAACTTAAGCAAAAAGAACAACAAAAACCCCTGTATATTCTGATGGCACAGAGGCGGGATTCTAGAGAGTTGCCGCTCAGAAAATCTGGGATATTTTCAGTTGGATTATCAGCGAGCATAAGTATGTAATGGGAAATTCAGATGTGCAAAAGCAGACCAAATTGTTGGTGGTAAACTGAAGCAAATCAGGAGATATTATTTGGTGAGAGAAAGGTGATAGGATGAGTGTTTTAAATGTCATTTACAAAGCAGAATTTGAAAGCAGAAGGACTACTTGGGTGTAGCCATAAGCACAGTTTGGCCCACAGAACATTTATTACTGTTGATGGTGTATGAGGGAAACGGATCCAGCTTGACTTTCAGATCTTGGGAGGAGTTTGAAGTGCTATTGGGAAGGGGAAGTGAACCAAGTAGTACTGTTGTTGAAGGAGATGAAAGTCACTGGCTTCAATTGGATGAGAATTTGGTCTATGATATTTCTTGTAAAGTGACACGAATTGCTCTACAGTCATTGGGTGCCTTTACACAGACAGCACCACGGCTCGGCTCTGCCTCACACTCAGGTGGGCCACCAGATGTGCAGGTAGAGCAGAGCCTGCTCTGCTTCAGCCTCACTAGCAGTGCTCCAGGACATCCTGGAGCACTGCCAGCAGAGCAGGCTGCCCAAATCTGGGGCACTGGTTGGAGGTGGAACACCAGACCATCTACTCAGCAGACAGTTGCTGCAGCTCTGCTCCTAGCCGGGGGTTGCCACGGGCAATGCCATAGAGCTTCAGGTGGCAGCCTAGAGTGGCGGCCAATCTTCCCGCAGCTCTATGATGTATGGGATGGAGGCACCTCGTGGGCGGACTGTGGACCACAGCAGCCACCAGGTCTATTTAAAATTGACCCAGGCACGACTGCAACGAGGCAGACTTGGGGGTGCACCTCTGGACTTGCTCCAGGGTTGAGCACCCCTGCATCCTTCTAAAGACACCTATTGATAGGATCATATAGCCAAATCCTTGGTGCTGTTTTAATAGTCATCCCACAACCTCCATTTAATTGTCATGGGTTCAACACAGCTACTTCAGTTGGAAAAGGCTGATTAAATCAAAACACTTTCCGTGGTATCATATTGTAAAATTAGAGAAAACATGCATTTTTAATATGCATGACAAGATTTTAATATTTAGAGACCAGGGTTGGAACCACTTACTCTTGGAGTAGTCACATTGAAGCCCTGGAGTAAGTGGTTTGTGGATTGCTGCCCAATACTTTTTAAAGTAGCTAGTGATTTGGGTCCCTCAATTTTTGCCCAGCCTCCGACCCGGTAAGATGGCTCGATTTTCACAGAGTGGCTGACTGTACTACATAGTACATGAGAGGTGGATTTTACTCTGATTGTTATTACATGGAAGGTAGTAAATTATTTTGGGGTCAACTAACAATTAATTGACAATTACAGTAACCCGTAAGCCAAAATTTACTAGCATCTCCATTACAGTAATACAGAACCCACATCAAAGCAGCAAAGATATATGGAATTAAGAACATAAAAACCAGCCTCAGTACTGGAAAAGTCTATGTAAGAACACAAATTTTAAAAAGCAATAAAAACCAATTAAGAGTGAATGACTCTTAAGTATTAGGACTGAGTTTAACATCCAGAAGTGGAGGACCAGAAATTTTCTCCTCACACAGCACTATTTCCTGAGCAGGCAAAGACTGGAGGAAGCTGGAGAAGATTTTGTACAGAGTGGAGAGATGAAGCAGGTGAGATACTACTACTTAGCTGGGATGAGGGAAACTCAGAGGAGGAAAACAAAATGGCAGCTGGCTGGTTGAGTCTCTCTGAGAGGGAGCAGGTAGTTGGAAGTTTCTGACAAAGGACAAGAAGAGCCACTAGGAAGCAGGATAATCAGAGGTTGGCACTGGGAATGATGACAGAGGGAGATAGAAGTTAGGTAGGCTAAGGAAGCTGAGCCTCAGTAGGTGGGAAGGAAGGTTTGCAAGCTGAGAAACAACAGTAGAGAAGAAATACTACAAATTGAGAGACTGAGATGAGCAGTAAGAGGAGATGATGCAGTTCTAAACAAACATTTTCTTTGTTTTTTTACTCTCCCAGTGTTAGTGGCTGGTTAGCTGGTAGTACTGTTGTCCTGTCATAGTACAGTACCTTTCATCCTAAAATTCCTTACAGATTTAAACCTATGCAAAAGTCACCCAGAGAGATGTTGTTTTATGTGGTAAGGGACAATCATTCCTTCCGCTACAAGGAATGCACAGAATGTAAAACTCTACGTCCTAGATCATGCAGGAGGTCATATTAAACATCACAGTTGCCCCTTCTGCCTTTTAAAATCTATTAATTTAAGAACCCTGAAATGCAGCAACCTATGAGGTAAAATGGGGCAGTTATACAGAAATGTGCAGTTAAGGTAGGAAGTGAAAATAATGTATCCAGATAAAACCACTGAAAGAATTTAGCCAAGTAAAGTCTAAGTTCCTGAGCTGGAGTTCAGCCAGGCCACCGGGACCAAAACCCTCATTCATACCAAAAGCGTTGTGACATCTGTGAAGGCCCCAAAAGGTGAGGCTCTTGGTGTTGCATCTTCCCCCTCCCAAAACTTCATCTCAGAAGTCAACATGGCAGCCTGCTTTAAACCCCATGAAGGGGCTTTTTGTTCCCCACTGGCCTGAAAAGAAGAGAGACACCAGCACCACTTCTTGCAGCCACTCTGATCTAGAAAGATTCCCCATCCAAGTGCAAAGCTTGTCCAGCCTGTTTAGCTTGTGAGAACTGATGGTATCTCAGAACAAAGGTGTAGGACCGCAGGTCTTGATGCGATTCCAGTGTGGGAGCCTATCCCTTCCTTCAGGACCTTAATGCATCTCTGTCATTTCAGTGGGTGTTTTTACACACACGTTTCTCCTCCATGTTTGCTGTTTCATCCTGAACTTTCTGTGTGTCTAAATCACTCACCCAAATCGTAAACATCTGGCTCTTTGAACTTCTGCATAGAACGTCTCCCAGAACTTTTGTGTGTAAAAAGTTCTGCTGGTAAACTACTTTGCTCCAGGTAGGTGTGGACACTTGATTTCCATGGCAGCCCCTCATGTCTACAGCTGTGGCTACTTTAGCTGCCTCAGGGCAGTGTGTGTGTGAAGAATGCATCTGGAACTTACTTGTGGACTTGTAAACTCAGAAGATTGAAAGACAGCACTTTAAGGTGTGTATAAAAATGCCCTTTGTCAGAGCAATAACAATAAATACTTCTCACAAGAGTGAGATCAGAATGATGGCAAGATACAATTTAAAATGTGTGGCTCCCGGAAGGCATTGGATCATTATTCATTATTGACTTGACTTGAATAAGTCAGTGTATGGTAGGCTGTACATGTAAAACACTCTAAATCTGAGCACATAGCCATTGCCATATGGTACTCAGAAGCTGTCTGTCTGTGTCTCAAAATGGCATGCCTTGCTGCTGATCTTCCTTAATTTTGATTGTACAGGGATATTCAGGACAAATTAATCCTGGATGTTCTTAACCTTAGTGATGCACCTTTTTATAAAAAATATCTTTGACCGTTTTCACACAGATGCCGCCCCCCCTCCCCCACATGTATATGGATGGGGGGCATGCGATTGTCGTGGCGGGTGCAGGGGGAATTGGTGGGCGCCCATGGGAATGCTGGGCATGGGGGTGCATGCACGCTCCTGCGCTCCACCCACCTCCACCCATCACCCACGCGTGGAGCAACAGGCACCAATGCTCGATGCTCTGTGTGTGGAGATAGATGGAGGTGGGTGGTTCATGGGAATACACCCCCACACACTGCCTACCTACTGTGCCAACCACCCATCCCCCCCCCCACACCATTAGAAAAGAGCCTTTAATGCAAACACCGTGGTCCTAACTGATCTCTGCTCAGTTCCCTTCCAAAGCTGGCTTTAAGGGCAATGCTGGCTTTAAGCCACCATTGTGAACCTCCCTTATCCTGGATCTG
This sequence comes from Sphenodon punctatus, assembly GCA_003113815.1. NCBI lineage: Eukaryota > Metazoa > Chordata > Lepidosauria > Sphenodontia > Sphenodontidae > Sphenodon > Sphenodon punctatus. Next base: position 1,249,839 of record QEPC01012832.1, read on the forward strand.
ACCAGGAACTGCCTGACATTGGGTATAAACAGACGGATGGCAGCTCCGGGGGTGGCCACAGATGCCCCCATAACCCCCTGGTTGACCAGTCCATCTGAAGGGTGCCTACCAGATGTGTGCCACGAAGCAGGCCAGGGCTGCTTTGGGGTAGACCATCATCATGTGCTCAGCAAGATCCTGGCAGTGATGATGCTGCCTGGACCACTTACAAATTTGCTAAGTAAATAAATGAATCTGATGATGATTGCCATTGCATTGAGAATGGCACTGAGTCACTAAGATACAGCTACCATGAAAAATGAAGAAAAAAACCAGGCTGCATTATAATCTTTTCTTTATAACCGGAGCAGACCTCTCGGACCATGAATTGTTACTGGATTGGGATCCAAAAAACTTCAAGTATGCAGAAATCTGTACACGTTATGTGTATACACATCTCTGCAGAAATAAAAAAAACCTGACAGAAAGACTCCTTCATGAGGTGCCCCCCACCCCAGGGATAATAATCACTAGAGATTATTCTAATTATCCCAGAATAGTTTGTCCGTCTGAAAACATCCTCAGTGGGGGAGATTGGGGCACAGCGATGGGAAGAAAGGGCTTCCCTTGGCAGGATGGAGATCATGGGGAAAAGGGAAAAGTAAGAAGCATGCAGCTCAGGGAGCAGCACTCCTGGGCAACACTCAGAGGATCCTGAAGCTGTAGTCACCACTGCCTCTTGCCAGTGGGTCAGTGGGGATGGGAGACAGGAAGCATCAGAACGTGCATCCGCCTCCTCCTTCTCCCCAGTGATACAGCAGAATGAGAGACAGGAGCAGCGACAAGAGAAGAGCAAGGGTAATGAAATTACCCAGAAGATTGGATAACGTGAGCAAGGATCTATTAAATAACATGAGCATGGATCCAAGCATGGATCTGTTAAATGGATCAATTAAATACAATAATGGATCCATCACAATCACATGGCCATAGCTGGGAAAGCAAAACCCCCACAATAAATGAACGTGGACATATAGCCCAACAGGTATCTCGTGTTACTGCTGATTTCACGTTGGTTTTAATCTAACACAAAAATCAGCATGTGTGCAGGCAGCCTAAGGCCGCTTTTAGATGAGCGGGTCACCGTCACGGGACCCGCTCGCATGGTATTTCAAAGTCCCGCAAGGTGGGATTACACGAGACACCCGGCGGGGATCAAGCGCATAAAAGGCGGTCACGCATTCTTTGCCGACCGCGAATTACATACCTCACAATCAAGGTATGTAATTCGCGGTTGGCAAAGAATGCACGGCCACCTTTGATGCGCTTGATCCCTGCCGGGTGTCTCGTGTAATCCCACCTTGTGGGACTTTGAAATACCGTGCGAGTGGGTCCCGCAATGGCGACCCACTCGTCTAAAAGCGGCCTCAGTCTCCTCTCATGCAGGAACTCCTGAGGTGAACTCTTTGCCCAGAGGCAAGCTTTTCACCCCCTCTTCCCTGGGAGTCTTAATTTGTGTTCTGGCTCATCCTTTTGTAGCTCCTTCCTGGTGTAGGATTTGTCATGTCTAGATAGGTATGTGTCTCATATGTTTCCTCCTCAAAACCCACCTCTTCCGCTCCACCCTTCCTAACTCCTGCTAATCATCCCCCCCAGGATTATCCCCCACCTGTTATCTGCAAACTCCAAATTTACCGTAACCAAGCCAAGAACGTGTAGCTGAGTTCTCGCACCCTCATGAATGTCGCACCCCTTGTCTCTCCCTCTGTTCCCCCTTCCCTGTCTCCCCTCCCCCGTCTTTAGATTGTATGCTGTCGGGCAGGGACCGTGTCTGTCTTATTTTTTGTAAAGCGCCAGGTACATCGCTGGCGCTATATAAATGCTTATAATAATAATAATTAATAATTAATTGGGATGCTTATTAAAGAGCTCCAAATGATGGCAAATCCACAATTTCTCTGGTTAGCAAATTCCATTGCCTGGCCACCCTTACAGTGAGGAATTTTTGCCTGCTGTTCAGTCTACATATTCCTTTCTGCAGCACGTACCCATTGCCTCTTGTCCTGTCCAACACAGCAAGGAATCACAATTGTTCTCTATCTTTTTTATGGCAGCCCTTCAAATATTTGTTGACTGTTATCCTATCCTCCCCCCTGCATTAGTTGTCTTATGTTGTTTCTGAAGCTGTATTAGTTGTTTCTGAAGTACTTTAATGGTCTTTGAATGCGACAGCCAGTTTGGGTAAAAGCGCATAGACTTTTCATTTTGAAAATTTAAGGTTTGGAGTCTGTTTGGACGAGATCTCATGTGGAGACTGGTGACCTGAGTGTTGGCTGAGCTCCATTTGGTAAAAGATTTTACATTCTCTGAGATCTTTCCATTGCTCTTTCCATTGCCAGTAGCAGTCACAGTTTTGGGGGCAAGTGGCTGAACATACTCAAATCCTTCAACCTTTCCTCATATGATTTAGGATTTTTATACCTTTGCTGCAGGGTGTGGCATGGATCACATCCTGCAGCGACCTATACCCTTTGTGGGCCTCGTTCTGAAAGCAGTCGAGGGCAATCGTTACACCTTTGGAGAGTATTTTTGCTTAAATGAGAACACAACTATGTATACATCACCTTGGTAACAGAAAACTTTAGTAATTTGAAGGGGCTATTTTTTATTAGTCTCCAAATTGTCTGGGTCTCACTTGGTTGGAGCGGAGTTTGTTGAGGAAGAAGTGATTTAACAAGACTCCTGCTGTTTACTTCAAGACAGAAGATTTTTGCATGTGTGAGTCTCAGGAACATGGAACTTCATTTGCAGGAATTTTAAAAGGCTGCACACCCATTTTGATCCTGGAGAACTCTACCTGAGAGTGCTTACATATGCAGTATGTGTAGACAGTAGGGGTGGGAGTATCAGTATCGGATAAATCTGATACACCCGATAATCAGGTATATCGGATTAATCCGATAATCACCGGTATCGGCATACCGAATTTTTAACATTGGCCGCTTTACTGGTTTTTTTACATCGCAGCCATTGAAGTAAATGGCCACAATGTAAAAAAACCTTTAAAGCGACCAAAGTTAAAAATCTGGTACGCCGATACCGGTAAATCCGATACCAGGGAGATCCGATACCGATAAATTCGGTATCTGGTTTTCTCCCCAGTGTCCCATCCTTAGTAGACAGTGAAATTCTAAAATGGCTTCAATTCTTCTTTATCATGGGTGCAATCCCCACTCTATTGAAGTCAGTGGAAGGCTTGCCACGGCCTTCACTAGAGCCAGGATTGCATGAGCATGTGCCTGTAAAGAAGGAGTATTTAAAATCCATTTAACCTAATTTCACCCATTCAGGGTGAAATCCTAGCTCCGTGGAAGTCAACAGCAAAACTCCCATTGACATCCCTTGGTTTGGAATTTCATGTAATATGTCTAGTTAGGCTTCTGCTGTCATGTCTGCTTGAGAGAATCAAGGTATGTGATTCAGTGGTCATCACATAACAATGTCATATGTTTTCTGGCTCATCCTTTCTATTTTATTATTTTGTTTTGTTAAGAAGTATCAGTTCTCTTACCATTGTGTTTGCTGAAACACCTGCTGCCTGTAAAACTATCATGAGCAGGGGCATAACTACCATAGGTGCAGCAGGTGGAGTTTCACCAAGCCCCGCAAGCCTGGGGGTCCCACAATGCATATGGATTTTGTGAGCAGCTCAGGTGGAGAAGGGGGTGAAGGTAGGATGAGGGGACCCATTCCATCTTCTGCACCGGGGCCCAGTCCAATCTATTTATGCCTCTGATCATGGGTGTTAACATATGTGCACCCACTGACTGCACATCCGGGGGCAGGATAATTGCCCCCACAACCCCCAGCTGCATCAGGTCAGGGGCCCCGGCCTGATCTGGCCAGGGAGGAGGGGGCAAGGATTGACGTGCAGCTGGTTGGATCCACCTTTGTGCTGCGTTCAGTGCCCCACCCCGTGTCATGATGGCCAGCCATGGCTGCCAGTAACAGGCAACCATGGCTGGATGCCATGGCAAGCCCCACTCTGAGCCAGGTGAGTGTGAAAACAGATGCGCCTGCCCAGTTCGCCCTGCTCTAGCCCGGAGGCTCATGGGGCCAGACCATGGGCTTGCTTCATTCTGGGATCACATTTCCAGCCCATCCGCCAACCCCACCAGGGCCCGGACCAGGCCCACATGAGGTGGGCCCGCAACAGACCTATGCGGTTCAGTGCTAGACCAGGCGCGCCAGAGCGGGCGAACCAGCATCAGGTCAGCGTCACTTCTGTTAACACCCCATGTATTCTTCAAGCTGAAGTGGTTGGTTCCTGTGATCCTGCAAACCTGTGACTATTCAACAATGATTTTCTAGCATATGGAAAGTGAACTAAATCCTAGAGTCATCTAAAGATAATTTCTAACCGTCTAGTAAGGATTAGAAAACACAACACTTCCTGCAAAAGTCTTTATAGATTCTTTAAATTAGCTCTATATGAAGGGAAATATATATATATATACACACACACATACAACTGATGCTGTACAATTTACAAAAGGTCTTTTCACACTGCTGCTGCTGTGTTAGAACAAGCCCACAGTACGTCTTTTATGTGGAAATCTTCTAGATGGGTGTGGTGGGGAAGCCGTTTCTGTGACTCATACTGCAGGGAATTCCCTAATGATTTAGAATATTTTTACTTCTGGACTTGTGCAAGGTTTCCTTTGACTCTACAGTGAGCAGCTGATAAGAGGGGTTTGCAAGGACCCATTCACTGCTGAGCTATTTCATTGCAGATGTTTGTATTTTGAAAAGTTCAGACACCGCCTGTAGTAATGAGATAGGTGTACAGGATTTTCATCATTAATAACTCCAGGCACTTAACATGTTTGACTGTGGATGCTTTTAGACAAGCGCCTCCCCACCCATTACCCACCTATTATGCACGTTGCAGGGCCACAGTTGGTGTCCTATGCAGCCCTGCAACATGCATGATGAGGGGGGGGGGGGATAATGGCGGGGGAGGCGTTGGTCTAAAAACACCCTGTAAAAATTATGAAGCATGAACCGAGGACAGAGAATGCTATAAATAACAGCAAGTCGCAGTTATCAGTCTCTGTATTTCAGACTTTCTGACAAAACCCTCTCTTAACTTGAAAATTATAGTGATTGCTATATATAAATGTTGAGAAATGCATCACTGCTGTTTAGGGGATTTCAGGTCTGTCCTGAGGCAAGAAAGAGTTAATCCTAGCATTCCTGGCAAAGAAGACATTTAATTTGTTCATCTGTCTTGTTTGTCATAGTGGGCCTGATCCAAACCCCATAAAGTCAGTTGAAAGACCAGTGACTTCTGTGGCCTTTGGAGCAAGCTGTATTTTCTCTATGGATATTTTTTCTTTCCCACTCTCCTCATCTCCTTTAGCAGAAAAAGCCTGTAGACCCATCGCTTCATTTTATTATAACCAGGGCTAGCCATAGGGAGTTGGTAGTCCTCTGGGCAAAAAACCCCAAACAAACCTATGCTGCCCTCGACTCCTGCTACTCCTCACTGCCTCAAAAGTTTCATTCTTGGCTGGGACTTGTGCTGCTAGAGGTGAGCTCTTCTGTTCTCCTCAAATTAAGCTGTTCGGGAAGTGGGAGGTAGAAACCCTTCTCTCTCCACTACCATCCTCTCCCACCCTGCATTTCAAGCCTCAGCTCAGCCTAGCCTTCTGGAATCACCCCCCACTTTGGTGCCATGCTCAGAAGGCTGCCACCCTGGATAGGGTAGACACACTGACTAATGAGCAGGCTAGCCATGATGGTAGCAAAACATTAACACTGTCTGGAGTGATGTGTTTCATTTGAGAGGCTGCTTCCTTTTTTTTTTTAAACAAATGTAAATATTAAATAACATCCCTTGAAACAGATTGGGGTTTTGTTGTTGCTGAAGTATGTCTCTTCTCTTTTAAAAAGAAAAATAACAGCCCATTTGGGTACGTTAATTCCAGCAAGTAAACTTTAACGGGAATGCCTGAAATGTGTCTGTTTCAGCTTTGTGTTATGTCTGTAATTTGAATTATTTGCATTTTGGAAAGGTATAAATTGCTCTGGTGTACTTTTGTTGGCCCTTTTCCAGGCAGGGAGTTGCCTTGGGCTCTGAGTCAGCCAGGCTGATGCAGATGTGGCAGACTTACAATGGAAACTTTTGTGGTGCATCAGTCCTCACTCCTCAGGCATATTCTGACAAGAGACAGCATCCTGCATACTTGGTGTAGGATACTGAGGATATGTGGCACTGACAGAAAATATTTTTTTTCCTCTCTCCAGCGTAGGCAGATTTCCTTAACATTTCATCCCCCTGCAAACTATTCCATTCTGGGGGTGGGTTTTTTACTCCTTTTTTTTTAGCTGAACTGTATAAACCTGCAAAACATGTTTACTGTAAGAGGTTGACGTAGTGGTCTAAGGTTTCCCTCCTGGAATTGGTCCCAGTCCGTGGGCGTTGAGATTTCCCTCTTGGTTCACCAGATGTAACATGAGGAATTGTCTGCTTTTTTTTTTTTTTTTTTTGTCTCTGCTTCTTAACAGCTTCTCCTCCTTGTGCTTTTGTTAAATGAATGTCACTGGCTCTTAATAGGTTGTCTTCCTTCCCCGCCCCCTTCCCCATTTTTAGCTGTAAAGGTCTGGAAGTTCTCAAGAGAATTTCTGACTGGAGGAAAAACTTCTGCTCTCTTATTACCTTTCAAAGACTAAACACGACTCTTGATTATTATTATTTTTAAAACCCCACATTATTTGTGTGCGCGTGTGTGTGTGTATGTGTATAGAGAGAGTGTGTGATAGTATAGTGTGTGATAGTATAGTATATATATATGATATATATAGTATATAGTATATATACTATAGTATATAGTATACTACTATATATACTGCTAGTAGTATATATAGTAGTATATATACTATACTATAGTATATAGTAGTATATAGTATATACTATATATACTGTATACTATATATACTATATATACTATACTACTAGTAGTATATTATATACAACTAGTATATATACTAAATATACTGTATACTATATAGTATATATAGTATATAGTACTATATACTAGTATATAGTGTGTGTATATATACAGAGAGAGAGAGAGAAGGAGAGAGAGAGAGAGAAAGAGTATATATATACTATAGTATATAGAGAGAGTGTGTGATAGTATAGTGTGTGATAGTATAGTGTGTGAGAGTGTATATATAGAGTGTGTGTGTGTGTGTATATATATATATAATAAGAGAGAGAGAGAGAGAGACTGATGTGGTAAGCAACAACACAGCGATACACTCAAGGAAGTTCTAGATCCTAGTAGGATGCTGACTGTCATAAACAGTATATAGGAATTATAAAGAGAAAATGACTGTAAACAGAGTTTTATTGATTAGCTGAACGTTTCGGCTTCCGCCCTCATCAGTAGCTCAGTTGATTTTTGAAATAAAGTGTATTGTGAGCACAGCTGACAGTTCTTAAAACTCTTGAGGTTGGAGAGAGTTCTAAGGTGAGCCAAGGAATGCAGTAGCACATACAAGAAAAGATAGGGGTTTACGTGTTATCTTCTAAGTTAAGGTTGTTGGGTGTGAGGGTGTCAAGTCTGTAGATCCAGACATTTTCCCTGGTGTCCAGTAGTTTGGGGTTGGAAGGTTTTTCTATAGGGAAGATTTCTAGGTCAGTGAATGTGTGAACTTCTGAATTAAAATGTCTAGCAACAGGCGGTTCCACTTTCTTAGTGATGATGGCTGACTTGTGATTTCTGACCTGGGTATGGAGGTCCGTGGTGATTTGTTTCCCCACATATTGCATGTGACATCCATTATGTATACATTGTATCACCTAAATTATATTGCTCGATGTGCAGGTGATGTTTTGCCGGATGTTATAGGTCCTGCTTGTAGAGCTGCTTTTGAAAGTGGTAGTTTCTTTGAGATGGGTGCACGTGATGCAACGCTTGGATTCACAGCGATGTGATCCAGGGTTGTTGACTGGTGATTTTAATTCAGATCTCACAAGTAATTTACGTAGATTAGGAGGCTGGTGAAAAGCCACAAAGGGAGGAAGGTTGATGGCTTTTTCAAGACGTGGTGAATTGGCTACTAGGGGGTAGCTTTCTTTAATCGCCAGGTGATACTTCGGAGATGCAGGATGACAATCCACCACTAAGGGGATGTGGCATTCTTTTTGAGTTTTAGTCACCACCTTGTAGAGGAGGGATTCTCTTGTTTGTGTAGACGTCCGGCGGATGTTGAAATCTATGACATAGGAGGGATAGCTTCTGGTAAGAAGATGTTCCTTGAGTTCTTTGATGTGTTGGAGGTAATTGACGTTGTTGTTACAGATTAGGGATGGGCAAACGCGGTTCGGAGTTCGGCCCGAACTTGACCTGTTTGGACAACCGAACACAAACATGGACCTGAACTTACCAAACCAAACTCAATTCCGAATGTCGAAATGACCGAACAGTTCGGTCAGTTTGGATCGTGTTCGGGTGAGTTCAGGTGGCAAAAAAAGTGTCACTGGAAGGTCAAACGTGACAGGGAGGGGTAGTCAGCTGAGGAGCAGACTTCCAGGCACCAGGGGTGGAGAGGCTTGGAATAGCAGCCAGCCTGCCCAATCACCATCCCTTTTCACCTCAGACCACTGGTTTCGCAGTGTGCGATTGGTCACGGGCTAGGCTACATGGAGTCAATGGGACTTGCGGTGAGGTGGGCGCAGCAAGAAACAAAACTGTCTGCCTCCCCCCTTCCCAACAACTTCTGAGCTGATCACTGTTCCTGAACAGCAGGCGTTTCAGAAGACTCCCTCTCCCAGCATTTCCCAGCTCCCCAATCCATTGCCATCCTCCTCCCATTTCACCCATCCAACCCATCTACCCCCATATTCTCATTCATTTATTTAGCTTAGCTTAGATAGATTTAGTGGTTATTTTTTGTTTTTACCCCTCCCTGTGTTCCCTGTGTTCAATCTTCCTTCCTCCCTCCCCCCTCCATTGAATCCTTTCCCTCTCCCATATATTCCATCCCAGATTCCCTTCCCTT